>OY282452.1:36535903-37135903 GCA_958295655.1 Palloptera scutellata | reverse complement strand
TTATGATTTAAAAATTATGCAAAGTGTAAGAATGGAAAAATATTACTGGAGCTCCAAAACGTATTATTTTTGACAAATTTTATTTTCGAAAATTTTAAGAAAATGTAATTTAATTTTTTACTTACTTACTTACTAACATCAAGCTACAAAAAAAAGTGTCAGTAGGATGTTGCTCCTCCTTTAGCCCGTATTACAGCCATTATCCTTGACGGCATCGAATCAACCAAAATTTGTAGGTTATCTTTGGTAATAACTTCATACCAAACTCCATTTAATGCTAAAATTAACTTTTTTTATTTTCAGGATTCTGGTCAGCAACTTTGCGCTTTATAATTTGCCGTAAGTGCTCGATAGGATTCAAATCGGGCGAGTTTCCCGACCAAGTCAGGCGTGAAATTCCGATGTGCGTCAATATTTTTTCAAGCTGTAAAAAAAGGATTTTATTTTTATTTGTTGCTTTTAATTTTACATTCTGTAAGAATCAAACAAAAGATAGCATGACAAATTTACCGATTTTGCACGATTTTGCTTTTTTGCAGGATGCCTTCCATATAAACTCGCAGTCTCGTGCGTACAGTTTCAACACTAATATTTACGCTATGATAGGTTTCTAGCTCGGCCCGAATAGTTACTGCACTTTTAAATCGATCCTTTGTGCTAATATTTTTTATAAGGCTATCAATTCTGTTACTGGTTGCACGTTTAGGGCCAGATTCTTTTTTCCTCTCCAGGGACTCCATAGTATTCTTTTTTTTTTTAAAAACGGGTAATTGTGGAATGTGAGCAACCCAATTTTTTAGAAATTTTCCGGTAGGAGAGTCCTTGGTCCACTAATGTAAGTACAGCGACTTTTTTGTCATGTGCCAACTGCTTATATTTTGCACTCATTACTGCGCTTATTTCACAAAAAAACCTTCTGCATTAAACAAATGCACTAGAATAACTAATTTCTGTTGTCAACATATTTGGAATAATTTAAACCGGGAAATCCCCTTTATCGTAGTAAGAAAAAATAAGTAAATTAAAATTAGTAAGTTTTGGCAGTGGTGCGGTTTTCGTGGCCGCCAGTGTATGTACACACATATATTGTGAGAATTCCTTTTTTTATCGCCTGGTTGTAGGGTATGATTTAAATTGCTATGCATCTTGATTGCGTTTATTTTGGTTTTGCGCCGCATGCTTTTTTTGTTGTTGCGAAACAGTGAGCATTGAAGCGCCACTTTTGTTGCTGATGCTGAATACTTAGGTTTTTTTTTGTTTTTGATTGAACTCATATGAACGTATAGTCTCACATGTGCTCATAAATTCCTGAAATATTCTATTGTTTTGATCACGTCTGTGCTCATATGTGGATACATGTATCAATGTAAATAGACGAATACTTTCATAGTAAATGAAGATTCAACAAACAGACGGACATTTTTACACACTGTACGGATAATTGTTCTTAAATTAGTTGCGATGTTGTCTTTTCTTTACGGCATATAAACATATGTACATATGCCTTGCATGTGTGGTGATCAGTATGTACATCCTCATTGCCTTAGTGCCTTTTCACATATCACAAAGGTGTGAAATTATGCCTCCAAGGAACAGGAGGATTTGGGTAAAAGAAACATATTTTTATCAACACTGTAATCGTTGTTTTAAGGATATTATAGTTGAAATGCGATCCTGCTATCCATAAGGAAATATTTATAAAATAGCACACATTTATGAAAGTTATCCCAAAACCATTTCCAGCTTTCCTTTGAGCTTCGCCTAGCAGCCGATTTCTTTTCCATTTGATGCTAACAATACTCTCTAAAAAATTTGTTACAAATTCGTGAGAAAAAGTACTCGTGTCAATACTATTTCAAAATTATTACTGCCGCTACACACACACATACATACACACACACAGAGTAAAACTACACCTCGAAATCGTGACATCCCATCAAAAGTTTGTCATTAAACATTTCGACAATAATTTGTTTGCAGCATTTGCTTTGTAACTGGAAACCACGAGACGACTACCTTCTACTACTACTGCTTCTACCTTCCAAATCATGCCCCTACAAGTATGTATGAATGTATATGTATATCGTACTGTAGTATTTACTATATAGTGTAGTATGTATGGGCCACAGTGCTACTCTTTGCAATCGCTACTTAAAACGGATCTGCATAATTCACAATAAAAAATAAAGAGGAACACAAACGTAAAAAAATATTACAATTATTATTATAATAATATTTTCTCTTAACAATCGTCTCTGTTGTTGTATTCGTTTCTGTTGTTGAATTGTAAGAAATCTTATCCGTGTTGCTATCGTTACAAAAACGTTTCACCTTACTGCTGACTACTTATGAAATTTTGCTTTAAAATAAAAAAATAAAATATATTTCTCTTTGTTATGATGTTATTGTCATGATTTCCTTTTTCTTTTAAATTGGAGGTTTCAACTTCCTAAAAGTATTAAAATATATGTACAGAAAACAAACAAAAAATACAAATTGGAACTTGTTGCTTTTTACGCTGTTTAATGTTGAATGTTGATTTGTTTGGAACAAAAACAACAAGCTCAGGTTGTGTTTTGTATGGAGTGGCGAAAAAAGCACGTATAAGTTCAGTGAACTTAAGCATGTACATGTGTGTGTGTTCGAGAGCACTTTAAGATAAAGCTGTGCCCTATTGCATGGAATGGGTGGGATCTCTAACACCAAACTCGCCGATACACTGGGATATCAATAAAGCTTTCTTTTAAACATCTGAACCTAGATAGCTAGCCCTATGATAGGTTTCGCGATCGTTTACCCGGTATAGTCATAGATCTTTTCTTTTTTTTTGATACATTCAACTCACAGTGTGTACCTGTATGAAGGCAGAGCATTGTGTTGATTGGAAGGAAGATTGATAGGTGGAAGAAAGAAGGAGGGAGAAGTAGTTACAATATAATAATATTACCAAATACCCGCGGTACGACAGATAAAAGAACGTTCTATGTAATGCATAGTGCGGTGGAAAACAGTGTCTACGTGAAAGGCGTGAGTTCCGGTTGCTGTTCGTGTAACTCTGATAAACACACGAACTGTCGGTATCAGCTTGCGCATCTCAGCAGAATACCTACCGTGAAAGTAACGGTAAAACAGAGAGACGCAAGCCACGTTTCGACGATGTTCCAAGAAGTCAATGGAGCTGGAAACTCTACTGTCTCCTATTAGCTTTATCGTTCGATGTTGGATACGGTCCTGGAGCTCCAGTTGCGTTTGTGAAGCTTCAGCCGATAGATAAGGATTAAACTCCAATTTATTACGTATAAAGGTAGTGTAGGTCATGCGGAGGATGTCTCCAGGAGCTCCAGTTGCGTTTGTGAAGCTTCAGCCGATAGATAAGATTAAACTCCAATTTATTACGTATAAAGCTAGTGTAGATCATGCGGAGGTCAGTCGGAGTGAAATATTTTTACACCGCCTAAGAAAGCTGAGACACTTGGCTGCTTCTTTCGACACGTCAAAAATGTGTTTGTTCCAACGAATATCATATTGGATGGAAATTCCCAGAACATCATATTCATATTCAATAACCATCCGGTGGAGTATTGCTGTCTAATTGGTTTTCTAATCGTTTCCATGAGAAACAACTCTCCCTTAGCTATGCCACTGGGACAAGGTAAAATACAAAAAATTTAATATTGGTCCCCCGCATACCAAAATTAGGGGTTTTGCGCCCATAGCGGGGATCACAGACGTGGTAGAAATATCCGAGTATTGTCTCGGAATCAACGTCCCCGAATTACTACCCTTCAAAAGTTATCCATTCGCTTGGAAATTTACTGTTGTACTGCGTTATCAAGAGCCCGGAACTCCCGTTGAATCTAATTTAAATTAACAATATGTAACTTGTTGGAAAAAATGGCCGCCGTGGTGTAGTTGGTAGTGCGCTGGCCTGCTACGCACAGTGGCTGTGGTTCAAATCTCGGCACAGGTAAAATCAAAAAGTAAAAAAAACTATTTTTCTACACACCACCACCTCTTGGCAATCAATGGTAAAAATTGCCCAAGAAAAACTTCCCTTCCATTCAAGTAAAAAATACGTAACACGCACAACATGAGTGGATGCGAAAAGGACGTCCTAGGCCCTCCATGGTTTGTTGTGCTATTAAAAGAAAAAACAAGAAGAAGAAGCTTGTTAGATAGGTAATACTAAGGACTTTAGGACAAATATTAAAAAAAAATAATTCTGGCGACAAAAATATTTAAGGACATAAGATACTTTGAAGTTATGTTATTATTTCTGGAGGTACAATTTTGTATTTCTTCATACTTAATTGTTTAGTTGACTTATAAGTTGAACACTGAGAACGTCAGACTGGGATCTCCACGGATTCAAACATATTTAGTTAAAACTTTTTCTCCGTAAACCTCAAAGAATTGTATGAAAGTGTAAAAACGACGTTCAACTTTTTTTCGTGTTGTTGGTACCCATGTTGTTGGTACCCATAAATCTGGGAACACTAGATCGATTATGTCAAACGAACAAATGTTTGAGAGGTGGCATTTCAGACTATATTTTGTATGAAGACAGTTGTGTAATTCGACGCTTGTTTACATTACATTGATATTTCATTGATTTGAAAATGAGTGAAATATCTAAAGAAACACGATTTATTACTATAGAAAAGGTAAAACCTAAAAAATTTGTACGGTTTACGGTAAGGATGCTGTGAGAGATCGCCGGACCTAGAAGTGGTTTGCTCGATTAAGTTCCGAATATTTTGAAAAGATTTTTGGCAATTTTAAAACTGTGGATGATTCATCTAAGAAAACAAGACCTACAACTAGATCTTCTACCAAAAAACTAACTATTTCCGCTGAAACCCCAATTAAAAACGCCTACTTCTTTATTGATTCCGGAAGCTGGGACAAACGAATTGACTCCAAAATCATCAGACAAGGAGCTAAATTTATTGGTTACATCTGTGAGCGAGAGCTCTAGAGGCAGTGTTATTGCTAATAAGTCTAAAAATCCGAGGAAAAATTTATTTATTTCCAGATTTTCCCTGGATACATCCATTGAGGACGTCCAGAATTATATCTGCGTATTCTTCAATAAAAAAATTTAACTTTTCTTCATTCAAAATTTCGATTCCGGCTGAACATTACAATAAAATTATTAGTAAAAGTTTTTGGGTAAACGGTGTAATAGTAAGAGAATTTGTTTACCAACCGAAAGTTTGGTTAAATAATGCTGTTAGTATTTCTCGGCCTGCTGAAATCCCAAAAAAATAAATGATCCCCTAAAGTTCACACACATTTTGTACCAGAATGTTAGGGGATTAAACACAAAGTTGACTTCAATCTTCCTAAAAAGTTTTGAGTGTTCGCATGGGGTGATAGTTTTTGCTGAAACTTGGCTTAAACCCAATGTTCAAGATTCTGAAATTTTCTGTGATCAATATCAAATATTACGAAAATACCGTTTTCACTTTCTGACTGGTGTAAAATTGATGACTTTAAACATGGATAAATGTAAATTAATGATTTTTTTACGGTGGAAAATAATATATTGGTCTTCAACTGTGTTGATGTGGGGGTGACTATGGACCCTAAATTTCGCTTTAATTTACATATAAAGACATGTATAAATAAAGCCAAAGGTGTCTTAGGTTTTATTAAGCGATGGTCAAATGAATTTAATTATCCTTATATTACTAAAATGTAGTATATTTCATTTGTCCGACCGATTTTAGAATATGCTTCAAATGTTTGGTGTCCGCAATACATTAATAACGTGGAGCCTGTTCAAAAACAGTTTCTTTTATTTGCTTTACGAAGTTTGAACTGGAACCCCTTGACGAAGCTTCATCCTTATAAAGATCGTTTAAAATTACTCAATTTGCCTTCACTTGAAAGCCGGAGAGTTATGTTGAACGTATGTTTTGTGTTCAAATTGTTGAATGGATGGACCGACTCTCCATAACTATTAAATAAACTATGCATTGAAGTTCCTAGTCGCCTTTCTAGAAACTTCATACCTATCAAGTTAAGTCTCTGTAAAACAAATTATTCACTGTTTGACCCTGTTCGTTGTATGTGCAATGATTTCAATAATCTAAACTTATGTCCTAATAGATTTTTATATCCCCGTTAATACCCTAAAATAATCTTTGTTATCTCATTTGAATTAATACTAACTAATGTTCCACGCAGCTATTGATAAGCCAAATCTGTAGCTACTATTGACGTTCCATCCTGATTCGCGAAAAGCATCGAAGTACAGACTGTGATTGCTTCGGTCATTTAAAAATTGCATAAGTAAGTAAGTACCATAAGAATGGAAGAAACTGAAAGCGTAGTGGCAAAACTAAAATTCAGTTATGGCATTGTGGCCATAACTTGATCAAATTTTTAAACAAGACACAACTATTTTACGTGAAATTAGTAGTACCTACGTCGAACAAAATTCCTTTTGCTATTTGCACTATCAAATGCTTCCGGCAACCTTTAGTGAAACATTTATGTATATAACTAACCTATTCTTCACAGCTGATTTGGATTTCAAACTTCCAAATGTAAAACAAATATTTTCAGTCAAATACCCCGTCGATTTTCAAAGCTTACTTCTTCAATGGCACAATGGGCAACATTGACGGCCTAGGCCCTTTTCATATCCATTCATGTTGTGTGTGTTATATTTGGGCATGAATGGAATCTTATTTAGCACCTTACATAGTTTCTACTAGATACATAAGTATATAAAGTTTTATCATTTATGTGAATAAAAAACCAAGAAAACCAATCTAATTTTTTATACACTATCATCTTTAAAAAATCGAAAACAATAAAAAAATAATGATTCGTTTTAGTTGTTAAACATTTTAGCAGAAACTTGATTTTTTCGTGCTTTGCCATCTTTTCGTAGAAAGAAAAAATATGCGCATGCGAATGGCACTAGCCATGACCTCCTTCCTAGTACAAACATACATAGTACGTACTTACTAGTAACTATTAGCAAGTAGTGGCGCAATCATCTGAAACGAATGATATTCAAATGTATACGGTGTTGGGCCTGAAGCTATTACAAAAAATACGAAGCCAAAAAGCACAAACACGCAGATACAAAGTGCGGACCCATAAGCCATTAAGCAGCAAACGCGAGGGTCAGAATAGCAATGAGGAATACCTTATCAGGAATTATCCGTTCGCGAGGACCGCGTTTTCCACACATTTTCCAAGAGATGATCTCCTTCAAAGGTGGCTTTAGGCCAGAAGCTTGATTTCATTATTGACTCTGACAATGAGTAAGTAATTTGAGTTTCAGCCTAATTTGATTAAAATGGGTTTAAGTATGAACAGAACTTCTTACAATATTTGCATTTGTTCACAGCTAAAATATTTTGGCAGTAGGTATCAACAGCAACTCCATTGTATAATAATAAATATAAATATATTATGAAAGTCATTACTTTTACGTGATTCCTCAATCATCATCATTCAAACAAAATGCATTCTCGAAATGTTTACTTATGTAAATCTAAAAATCACAAAATTTCGCATTGATGTTTAAATCCTATTGATATTTGTGTTTGCTATTGTGTTTTGAGTTTTCACTCCCACGATAATTTAGTAATCGGCAAAAAATGAAACATAAGAAGTGCCACAGAGATTTTAAAGAAGTACCAGCTTCGGATTCACTTCACATATGTTTGTCGAGATAAGGAAAATTAATTTTACTTCCCATAGAAAGGAAAGACATTGTTCATTTGTGTGTGGCATATTTCACATATGGCCAGTCTGCATGTCACGTGTGTTATGTAAGTGCACTAGGAGGTGTGAAAATTTAAATTGGTTTATGCACATTTTTCGAATACCCAAATTAAGGAAAATAACAAAGCGGCACTTTGCACTCGTAGATGGAAGTGAATGAGTGAATGTGACGGCAACCAAAACAGCATTACTGAAAATGTATCTACTACATTATGTATGAAGCAAAACTGCGCTATTTCTCATCGGAGTTCCCTAAAGTTTTAACTTCCAATTC
The DNA here is from genome assembly GCA_958295655.1 of Palloptera scutellata. Lineage (NCBI taxonomy): Eukaryota > Metazoa > Arthropoda > Insecta > Diptera > Pallopteridae > Palloptera > Palloptera scutellata. The sequence goes on along the minus strand of OY282452.1, from coordinate 37,127,880 downwards.
CCGCACTGCATAAACGAAATTACAAAGGGCATCGCATTATAGCACCATGGGACTATATGAAACTTAATTTCAATTTAATAACTTTGGATTTAAAATATGAGTTTCTAGTTGCACCAAACGATATGCACCTACATAAATACGAGTATGTCCTCAGGTACGTACTAAGAATGTATGTAAATATAAGTATGTACATACATATGTTCTCCGCCCTACCATTGACAAATATTTTTTATCAAAATTTCTCTACATAAAGGTTCAAAAACAAAACCGACGGTGAATAAAAGTTATCCGCCACGAAGTATAGTTGTATATGTGTACTCGTGTGCACACCTACACGCTGATATTGCCCTTTTGTGCATATTTCGGTATACTCCTTTTTTAGAAAAGTGTTCTTATCAATTTTGTGTAAAGAAATTTTTATCGATTTATGCAAAAAATCATTCAAATACATCCCGGGACAGCTTTCCTGAAATTATGATGGCCTGAAACTGTGGGCATTCTTATCATTTTCCAAGCTTAAAAAAAATCAATAAATAAAACTTCTTAGCCAAGAATACCACACCTCGCACCATGTAACAAGGTAGTAGAAAATTGGACATCATTTTCGAAGGCAAGGATGTTCAGAAGTTTGTTTTTTTCCATTTTCGTAATGATTTTTAGCTGAAAAAAAAATTTTCTGACGTGCTCACACATATACAAATTGATTTTGTTCGTTGTGAAAGTTTTTGCTAACCTGATAGCGCAAAATGCGTGTCGCTGTGATAAGTGTGAATGTGTGCGTCTGTGAACTCACTCATACATGCTCATATGTATGCATACAAAAGAAACATTTGCGTTTGCGGATGATAAACTCATGGAAAACGGTTGATGCCGTTATGTAAATTTTATGTAAGTATAAGTATGCATGTAGTATGTAGTGTGAATGTTCAATATGCGAAAACATGTGAGCATGTACCCCACAACAAGGCAAGTTTAGGCACCTACATTCTCATACACACACATGCTATGGCATTCATTTTGACTTTCATTGCAAATGTGAAAGTGTAAATATTTGCGATACCTTTTTTCTGGGATATGCTCCATCGACTTTCGCTACGCGTGCTGCACGCCTGCTACATTTGAGAAGAGAAATCTACTCTAAAGTATTTTGAGCGCAAAAAACACAGTGAGTATATGCATCATACACGGCAAAGGATTATCCTTACAGAGAAAATAAGCTCAGCGTGGGCATAAGCATTTAAGTGTCATTTACTTTTTAATATGAAATTTAATAGAATTATCACTTAAATGCTGCTTTACAAAATTTATTAACAGAAGCTCAACAGCAGCAAACAGCCTCAGCGAAGAGCAAGATGTTTTCTTGCGAGACGAGGAGAGGCGCGGTGCCACCACCAGCCGTATATTACTATCTATGTGCTCAGGAATACACTCGAACTTATCACTCTTCGCTGATTTGAGGCATACTCTTGTTGTCCTTGTTTGGCATTTCACTTGGACTGTGTAAAATTGTCAAGTGGAAATATTGTATTTTGGCGCCTTCACTTACCAGGAGCACAAATTCAGTGGAATAGTGTTGTGCACGGACCATTTTGGAAAGCGATGAGATTTTGCCATTTTGCACGTAAAAAAACCTTTTTCTCATTTCACTTGAGGGTGGCGTTTTTCCGCACAACAACCTGTATGATATGGTACTTGCCATAGTTTATGTGAGAGAGGGTGGTAAAAGTTGCTGTCACTGCGCAGTTTTGCCTTATAATATTGTAGATACATTTGCAAAGTACGTACACATTTGCAGTGATGCTCTTTTGGTTGCCGCCACATTCTATCATTCACTCCCATCTACGAGTCCAAAGTGCGTATTCTCTGTATTTATTCTCTATACATACTCGCAAGTGAGTTTGTGCGTGTCTGTTTATTTGTTTGTCCCGTGAGTTTGGAATAGCATGTACAATTTTTTCGTTTTCTGGTTCAAGGCTCTTTTCAAATAGTCGTACGTATGCTTTTGAAATTTCCATGACCTTATTTGGCTACTTGCCAATGCGAGCATGTATTTGTGTCATGACACACTTTCTAATTTGCTCATTGCCAATATTTTAGCAAACCGGAAACATGCATTGCTATTTTTGCTGCTTGCCTAGTAGCAAGCATGCTTTTTGTTTTTGATTTCAGGGACAAATATATTGATTGATAGATATTCTCATTCTCAGTATCTATTGCAGTGTTTGTTGTGAATTATTGCTACTATTTACATAGTTGGCACTACCACTGATCGGTCTTGGCCGCTTTGATTAAAGATCGCCAGTCGCCTCAGCAATGCGCACGCTGGCGCCAGTAGGTAAGAGCAAGTACAGTAAGGTCTTCCAGTATCTGCTCTTTCCAACGGAGATTAGAACGTCCTCTTCTGCGTGTTACTCCACCGTAGCTTGAATAAATCATCCTTCTAGTCACAGCTTCTTCTTCCATTCGCTCAACATGACCCAGCCAGCGAAGCCGCTGGATTTTTATGCGCTTGACTGTGTCAGTGTCCGCGTACAGCTCATACAGCTCATCGTTCCATCTTTTGCGATACGCGTCGTCCACGCATATTGGACCGCAGATCTTACGGAGTATCTTGCTCTCGAACGCTCCTGACAGCCCCTCATCATTGGTGGCCGATTTTCACGTCTTAGCGCCATACATTAGAACGTGAAGGATGAGGGGCTTATAGAGCTTTGTTTTCATCGGTCGAGAGAGGGCTCTGCTTCTCAGTTTCCTACTGAGCCCATAGTAAAACCTGTTGACAAGAATTAATCTCCACTTTATCTCAAGGATGACATTATTGTTGGTGTTAAAGGAAATCGTCGACGACTTCAAAAGACTAATTGTCAACAGTGGCATTTTGTCCAAGACGCCGTTCAAGCTGAATTATTTGTCTACTAATTTTGTTCAACAAGTTGTTTCTTTTTCGTTCAACAGTTGAAGAATGTGTGGTTCGAGTACTTGAAAAAGTTTTGTATTGGCTCAGTAACATTTCGAAAAATCACTTTTATTCTTTACAGACTTCCGTTTTATGGGTACGTTGCCGTGCATTGTTCGATGTAGCACATGTCGACGATTTTACAGTTAGCAGCTGAACTTCAAAATCTCGTATTTACATTTTCGTATTTACATGTAAATGCAGGTACGAATTTGTAACTAGTAGGACGGATGGGGGGCCTGGGGCGTAGGACACAAGGTAAAGTTCGTGACAGTCGCAGGTGCGTCCATGGTCGATCCTTGCGCTTCTACGTTTCAAGTCGACACACAGCCTCCTCGTGGCGTCCCCTGGATAGCGATCTGACAACCGTCAGTGAGTTAACTAATGTGTGCGGCGGGCTTCTCCATGGCCTTGAATGAATGGTTGTGCGTCGGGCTTGGAACCCACCACGTTAAAATACCCTCCAATGAAACCTCCAAACAAGCCTCGGATAATGAACCCCTCTAATATTGACGACTCCCGCAAACGCCCAAAGGACAACGATTTACGGATATGCACCTGGAATGTCCGAACCCTCTACAGGGAAGGTGCCTCTATCCAGCTGGTGGATGTCCTCCAAAAATATAGAGCTGACATCACCGCTGTACAGGAAATGCGATGGACGGGACAGGGTTGCTCCAAAAGAGCATCCTGTGATATCTACTACAGCTGTCATGCGTCGAGACACGAATTTGGTGTTGGATTTGTGGTTGGGAAGAGACTGCGTCATCTAGTCTCGAGGTTCACAGCGGTGAACGAGCGCCTAGCCACTATCCGCATCAAGGCAAAATTCTTCAACATCAGCCTAATTTGTGTCCATGCCCCGACGGATGAGAAGGATGAAACGACCAAAGATGACTTCTACGAGCTCCTCGACAAAGCTTATGAGCATTGCCCCCGCCACGATGTTAAAATCGTGTTAGGCGACTTTAATGCCAAGGTGGGCAAGGAGAGTCTCTTTGGTCCGACGATCGGAAAATTCAGTCTCCACGACGAAGCCACCGATAACGGTATGAGACTGATCGACTTCGCCGCGGCACGAAACATGACAGTTAGTAGCACCAGATTCCAACATAAGGATATCCATAAGGCCACTTGGCTGTCCCCTGATCAATACACACGAAACCAAATTGATCACGTTGTGATCGACGGAAGGCACGCTTCCAATGTACTAGACGTACGCACAATACGTGGTGCAAACATCGACTCAGACCACTACTTGGTTGCAGCCAAGGTCTGCACACGTATATGTGTAGCAAATCGCGTACGGATAGGTACAAAGAGAAAGCTGGATGTCGAAAAGCTGCAATCACAACAGACAGCCAAAGTCTTTGCCAACCAACTTGCACTTCTCCTTTCGCAAAACACCCCTCAACTTGATGATATATGCGCACAGTGGACGCACATTTCCCGCTCTATGCGTACGGCTGCCGAAGAGGTGCTAGGCTACCACCGTCGACGGAGAAATATGTGGTACGACCAAGAGTGTCGCGATGCTACTGAAGCAAAAAACGCAGTATACAGAGCCACCCTGCAGTCAGTTGCAACGCGAGCTGCTAAGGAGCGATACAGAAAGTTGAGGAGGGAGGAGAAACGTCTTTTCAGGCGCAAGAAAAGAGATGAAGAAAGACGCGAGTTCAATGATATCGAAATGTTGCGGGACAGGAACGAGGTCCGAAAATTCTTTGAAAGAATAAGACGCCTGACTCTTGGTTTGAAGACCGGGGCCTCTTCCTGCAAGGATGAAGATGGAAATCTGGTGACAGATATCCAGGGCATAATGAGATTATGGAGGGAGCACTTTTCGCAGCTGCTTAATGGCGAAGACGGCAATAATCCCGCCACTGCGGAACCCACTCCGGAAACCCCAATCACTGACGGCGTTGAAGTACCGCCGCCTGACTATGAGGAGGTCTTAACAGCCATTGCTCGGCTGAAAAACAATAAGGCTGCAGGTGCAGATGGCCTGCCTGCTGAGTTGTTTAAGACCGGAGGCGAAGAGCTCAAAAAACGCATGCATGAGCTTCTATGCAGAATATGGTCAGATGAAAGCATGCCAAGTGATTGGAATCTCAGCGTACTCTGCCCAATCCATAAGAAGGGTGATTCCACGATCTGCGCCAACTACCGTGGGATCAGCCTTCTTAATATAGCATATAAGGTTCTATCGAGCGTACTGTGCGAAAGACTGAAGCCCATCGTCAACAAACTGATTGGACCTTATCAGTGTGGCTTCAGGCCTGGTAAATCCACCATCGACCAGATATTCACACTACGCCAAATCCTGGAAAAGACCCGAGAAAAACAGATCGACACCCATCATCTATTTGTCGATTATAAAGCCGCCTTCGACAGCACGATTAGGGATCACTTGTACGCCGCAATGTCTGATTTTGGTATCCCTGCAAAGCTCATTCGTCTTTGCAAAATGACACTGACCAACACCACCAGCGCAGTGAAAATTGGGACAGACCTCTCCGCACCATTTGATACCAAAAGAGGTTTCAGACAAGGTGACTCCCTATCGTGCGACTTCTTTAACCTAATGCTGGAGAAAATAATTCGAGCTGCGAACATCGACATCTCTGGCACTATCTTCTACAAGAGTGTCATGCTGCTAGCATACGCTGATGATATTGACATCATTGGCAAAAACGCTCGAGCAGTCAGTGCAGCATTCTCCAACCTGGAAAGGGAGTCTCGTCGTGTGGGTCTAGTGGTGAACGAGGACAAAACGAAATACCTTGTGTCAACAAACAAAGAGTCACGGCGTCTTGGACAAAATGTCACTGTTGACAACTACACTTTTGAAGTCGTCAAGGATTTCGTTTATTTAGGATCCAGCATAAACACCAACAATAATGTCAGCCTTGAGATCAAGCGGAGACTAACTCTTGCCAACAGGTGTTACTACGGGCTCAGTAGGCAATTGAGAAGTAGAGCCCTCTCTCGACCGACGAAAATAACGCTCTATAAGTCCCTCATCCTTCCCGTCCTAATGTATGGCGCAGAAACGTGGACATTTACCATCAATGATGAGAGGCTGTTAGGAGCGTTCGAGAGGAAGATACTCCGTAAGATCTACGGTCCAGTATGCGTGGATGACGTGTTTCGAATAAGATGGAACAATGAGCTGTATGAGCTGTACGCCGACACTGACATAGTCAAGCGTATAAAACTCCAGCGGCTTCGCTGGCTGGGTCATGTTGAGCGAATGGAAGAAAGCGCTCCGGCTAGAAAGGTGTTTTATTCGAACCACGGTGGAGGATCACGCAGAAGGGGACGTCCTAATCTCCGTTGGAAAGACCAGGTGCAGGGCAACCTGACTGCACTTGGCCTTATCAACTGGCGCCAGCGCGCGCATAGCAGAAGTGACTGGCGAAGCTTTGTGGAGGCGGCCAAGACCGATCATCGGTTGTAGCGCCAGCTAAGTAAGTAAGTAAGTAAGGACGGATACTGGAATAGGGTATTACACATCTGTGCCATCTAGCAATTTCGAAATGTATTATAATAGAAAGCTACGAGCTTCGTGGTCTTGCTAATGGTCATGTATGTTAACTAATGACATAAAACATAACAGCATCTGGAAACTTCGGTGAGCTCTGGAATGATCGCGACAGCGATGAAATCTGTGAGAGTTACAGTTCGACAGTCTTAGTGTAAAGACATTGTGTGTAATATAATTGTGAAGTAATTTTAAGTGTTTTGTTAAGGTCGTGGTTATGCTGGAATTCGCTGTTCGGCGAACACATCATATTTTTATCTCGTGGTCGGTGTGGTGGTTACATTCGAATTCATTACAGAGTTGCTTTTGGTCGAAAACTATTTTGTGCGCAACGGCAACACTAAAATGGTATACTAAAAAACTTTAAACGATTTTATCAATATGGAGAGTGAAATTAATAATATAATTGAATGTGCAATAAATTATGCAAATAATGTACTCTTTGGACCGACAGCCGGCTGGTCGTAAAACAAGTGATTGAGGTAGTGGAGAATAAGTGTCAACTTCAAGGCAAGAGTCATGTCAACAATATTTGCATTACATCGTGAATACAGCTAATAAAGTTGTATAAATACCTTTCATACGTACTTCTTCAATAGTTTTATAAATAATATATTTAATATTCACTTTTAAACACTAAAAACATTCGCAACTTCGCTTTTCTGCAAATGCGTTTTGCATGTTTTCGTTCTATGTTACATACATTTTTTTTCCTTTTTTGTATTGTAGAATAACTCATTGTCACCCTGAATGCTCGGCGTGCTCGGTGTACATTTCACCCAGCATATCGTGTTCGTTGTGAGAGTGAGTAAAAGATCTCTCTTTGTGTTGGTTGCAACAACAATTTCATGGTGTTCGCCGAACAAAATCTGAACATAATAGCCACGACCTAAGTGGTGAATTTAACAAAGTTGTAATTTGGTTTTAACACAATCCAATGATCGAATCTCTTGTATTTATTGAAAATAACACACAATATTTTTTTTGTTTTTTTTACGAACCAAACTTAACAGACCCACCTGCCGCCAACACGACCGAGGAGCGCATCCATATAACGTATGGATCGGTGACCGACGCAACCGCTTTACACGAAAATATGTAATGAGCCGCGTTATCCAACTAGGCATTCTTTGCAACTACAGATATAAAATCATCAGCTGTTTATTGCTTTAATATGATAAGTAAGTTTCTTTTGATGTGCTCCAGAGAATCGGAAATGTTGAATAGATTATAATGTTCATTACAATCTCTACATATTCCACGGAAAGGATAATTTTGAGCATAATTTGTTTTGCATATGCTAAGTTTAATAGGAATAAAATTACGTGAGCTTCTACAGGGTATATTAAAGTTTATTTCGTTTAGTAAATAAGAAGATGATAAAATGCCGTTCAAAAGCTTTACAAGAAATGTTATATTCAGCATTTTTCTTCTGCTTATCAATGTCGGTAGATTAATAAGTTTTAATCGATGTTCATACGGTGGAAGCTTCAAAAGAGGATTCCAACAAAAACTCCTCAGTGCAAAAATAAGAAATTGTTTTTGAACCAACTCAATTTTACTTGTGTAGTAATTATATTGAGGATTCCAGACAGGAGATGCATAGTCAAGGATGGGTCTAACAAGTGAAGAGAATAGCGTTTTTGTTGTATAAGGGTCGTTAAACTCCTTGACCAGCGTTTAATAAATCCTAACGAACTTTTAGTTTTGTTCACTCACGAGTTGATATGCAAGTTAAAACTTAATTTGGAGTTCATTGTAACACCCAAATCAATAAATATCAATACATGACTCAGAGTCTGATCCTGTAAAGAATATTTAGCAGACATAGGTTGTTTCCTTGTAAATGTCATAAACTTACATTTATCCAGATTGAGTAACATCAAGATTAATCGGAACCAGTTTGAAAAATTATAAAGATCTTGCAGAAGTTTTTGTTGGATTATAGAGTTGTAAGATAAGAACAACTTTACATCATCAGCATACATTACAATTTTGCAATTTCGAATAACAGATTGTAAATCATTGAAAAACAGAAGAAATAATAAAGCACCCAGAAGCCTCCCTTGAGGAACTCCGGAAGTAACAGCACTGCCTTTTGATAAGGCATTTCGGAAAATCACCTTTTGTTTTCTGTTATAATATATGACTCTATCTATTTCAAAAACAAGCACAACCAGCCTGGCCTAGGTTTATAAACAAACTCTTTCGCAATTGCACCATTTGGCCAGAAGTTAATATCAACGATTTTGTCAAACATCTCAGCCGGAATAATAATTTTAAAGGACGAAATATTTCTTTCATATGAGAAGTTAAACTTCAGAACAGAAATGTCATCAAATTCAATTTTAGATTTTATATGAAAATTTATATCATCGACTGTAGTGTCATTAGAACACCGAGAGAACAAAAACGGTTTTTTTGGGTGAAACTACTTTAAGTTTTTTGGTAGCAGTTGTGACACATTCAACTACTGTTAATTTTTCTTGGAACTGGCATAGCACATTCTGTGATAGAAGAAGGTAAATTTTTTTTCAGTTAAGATTTCAATAGCTGGAAATTCATCAATAACTATGGGAGATTGATTCATAGACAATGGAGTAGGAAAAAAAGGTGGAGGAACATTGATGGCACTAGACGGGGTAAGAGATTCCGTAGCTTTCTTACCCGCAGTGTTTAAATGCGTAAATTATATCGATTCTGAATTGGGAGCTCAACATTATTACCCTCGTCATGGCACTTGAAATCTCACTAAATCCTTTCCTAGGAGTATTGAACATTTTCCTTATTTCAACTTCGACAGATCTGCATTTTAAGCAAGACCAGCGAAGGCCTCTCCTCTCATGTATAAAGTCCGCGATTCTAGCAGAAAGACTAGCACACTTAATATGAGCGAGGCCATCACAAAGCCAGCAAGACAACTGACGCTCGGATTCATTCTTTGCTGCGCAATTTGGATAAACGCCACTCATTATTTTACTATTAAAATTTAAACAGAATAAAAAGACTAAGAAAATAACATGTGTAAACCGTACCGTTTGCAAATATAAATTTATGTTGTTAAAGATGTTGTTTTTGACTTCCATACAAAAATATTTTAGGATGTTGCAATAACACAATAATAATAAGTTTTGCTCTGGTACTTTAGCACAAAAAGCACCAACATATATAATATTTTTATTTTATTTTTCAAGCAATCAGTTGGTTCAGTGTTGCAATATCACATTCAAATATGATGGGTTGCTCACACATGTAATATTTTTCTTCAAATAGGACTTATGGACATATATAGTATTTGTGATAGTTCTAAACGCCTAACATACAATTTTTCGAAATCGAATTTTAAATGGATTATGATTATATAAGCTTCTGCAGTTTTGTCGAAAAATTTTGGAGCCATATACCAAAATGTTACTTATTATTCTTTTTGTTTAAATTTAAGTTTTTTAAAACAATACAGAAAACATTAAAGTTTAAGTATTAGTTTTTCTTCTCCTTCTCGTCAACATTATAATACTTGTACATTTTTCGACTTCCGAATAGATTAAAATACCATAGATAAATGTAATTGGAAGATTACAGCAGTTGTCAGTATTTAAAATGAGGAGAATAAAATCCCTATTTTCTGGAGATTTTATTCTTTAATCCTTTTATCCCCTTTTACATATTTCAGTTTCGTGGTTTTTATTCAATATGAATTTTTCCATCGGCTTAGATCTCCTTTCTTTGAAATGGCTACCAACTTTATTGTAATTTACGGTACCCACGGCTTGGAAGCAATCCTCCTCACTTAGTACTAATACGGTAGCTATGGTAAGTGAGGAAGTTTGTAGGCTCTAGAACGCATAAACATCACAGAGTGACTGAGCGATTATTTTCTCTAAAGAGCAGCAGTATTCATTCAGTGCCTTAGAATGCGTGTAATCGTCTTTTTACTTAATGCACCATAATACGAAATGATGCTCTTTGGGAAAAATAGCTCATATGCCATACTTTTAGAGCAGAAATAAATAGAAAATAATATATTTAATGAATATGCATAGTCTCATCTATCACTTGAGTTAGAATATTCTGGTGCATATGTATGTAGCTATTAATAGACCTTCAAAGAATGTAGAATTACCTAAATAATTCCACAGTTACCAACTAAAATATAAATTGTACAACAACCAATATTGCAAGTACTATGGGCTAGAACAATAAAAACTTTACCGGAAATTTAATCGTCCAATTACAATCAGAAAATTTACTATCAAATTTTCAGTACAGTACAATTGAACATATGCGCGCAAGTATTATGCAATTTAGTAAAAATACATTTTCTACAAAAAATAAATAAAATTATTTTAAATTATAAATACTTACTACAATATTAATATGTACCAAGCGCAAATACGCCTTGAAAACATTGTATATGGTAAAGTTATTGTGCGCTAATCACAGCTCAAACATCGAAACTGCAACTGAAAGAAGCGAAGTTTGCATACTAAGAAATAATTCTACTACTTTTTTGTTATACGAAATATGTATATAAGTACGTATCTATGTAAAGTATGTATGTAATATGTACATATCTATCGTACGTAAATTGGCTTTAAATCATGCAAAAGGTTAAAGGTACTAAGCAGCGGCTAGCAGTGTTCCGTCTACTTTATTTTACTGGTGGCTTTGGTGTTTCTCACTTTGCAGTCATCAAGGTTGAACTAGTTATGTCCGAAGTTGGGTGTAGTTAGTTGGTTGGCGTTTATATGCATATATATATACTCTATGTATGTGTGTGTGTGTACATTCGTAGTTCCCATATACAATATTTTCCTATAGCGGCAACACCTTCACATTGGCTACCAAACTGCTGCTGTTGCCGTTGCCACATTGCTTGTTGTTGTTGCCAGTATTATATGCGCGCTGTTGTTGTTACTGCTGCGGTATTGCGCGATTATTGTTGCACGTTTCCTTAATTTTGCTAACGTGATAATAAAGTGCAAATAATACACCTCACCATATTGCGCATGGAGAGCAGACATACAAATGGATAGACATAGACTTACGTTTCGCGTATACATATGTGTGTACATACATACATATACATACATATATATGTATGTACATACATATTAACGTAGCAGCAATTTAAGCTTATTCCTACAATTGTGTCTAAGATTATTTTGTTGTGATATGCACTATTATCTTGATAGAAATGCACCTGACTCTTGTGGTATTTGCACGATTTTCACATAAGTTTTTTGGTTTTTTGATTTTTGTTGCGTTTTTCTTTTTGTTATTCTTGGCAAGAGTGGACCTTTTTTTCAAATTGTTATGGTTGCCAACTAAGGAAAATATGGAAAATTTTAGGAATTGAACGTTAAACTTTATAACCAATGATATATGACCTACTTTCTTATTACAGCCACTTAAAATGCAATGCCCAATATGCATACAAAACTTAGAAATATGTTTGGAAACTACTTTTATTTCTTTGACAGTAAAAATATGCATGCCATCACAATAAATATGAAAAATGTAATAATATTCAGTAAGTATTTATTTTTTAAGCTTTCCTAAATTGGAGTAATTGAAGTGCCATGTCATTTCAAATGGAATCTTAAAAAGCAGAATTTAACCGTATTGCTCTACTTCTAAACTTAAAAAACTTACTTACTTACTTAGCTGGCACTACAACCGATGATCGGTCTTGGCCGCCCCTATAAAGCTTCGCCAGTCGCCTCTGCTATGCACGCGCTGGCGCTTGATATGGCCAAGTGGAGTCAGGTCGCCCTGTACCAGGTCTTTCCAACGGAGATTTGGACGTCCTCTTCTGCTTATTCCTCCACCGTGGCTCGAATAAAACTCCCTTCTGGCCGGAGCGCTTTCTTTCATTCGCTCAACATGTCCTAGCCAGCGAAGGCGCTGGGTTTTTATACGCTTAACTGTGTCAGTGTCGGCGTACAGCTTAAAAACTTAAAACGCATATTTAACCAATCTAAGCTCCTCACATTAGAAGCATTTTAGAATTCTTAAAGGAGTCCGAGCCCAGACCTGTTCATATTATGCTCAAAATAATTTATTGCGGGCGCCAACAATGGGAATCCCACACATAGAAATATGTTTGAGTGCCCATTCACGCCTAAAATACGCTGTAAACGGCTCCGGCGCATTTTACACGACAAGATTAGATTGGAGAAAAAAATGAGTGATAATTCGCTAAGAACATCTGCTCAAATTTTGTTCTCGTAAACTACAAATTTCCGATTAAACTCAATTAGACTTTCTAGACTTAGACTTAAAATCCCCAAAATATAAATATATAGTAATCAGTGGAATCTTAAGTCTTATGCTCGAAGTAAGGATAAATGAGCAAGGCGGGAAACTTCCGTTTAGAAAATTCTAAGGGGAGGATTTTTTTCTGTCGAGCGGAGGATTTTGCTGACGTACTTTAGTAGTTTATTTGAATTTTGACAGTAGCTCAGTAACAAATAACTCTAAATAAACCTAATAGTAGTAAATAATAAATAATAAAGATGTTTATAGAATATGAAAATGTGAAAATTTTTTTTTTCGATTGGAGAGAAAAGAGGTATTTAGATTTAAGCGGAGTACGAATACCAACCGGAGCACTTTCGACAGCACTGATCATTATCAATCTCTCTGAGTAAAATTAGGATGGATATATTCTCTCTCGCTCGAATAGAGTCAATGTAAAAGACTTTCTAACTTCGCTGCAACCAAAGGAGAACATGAGCTCATAGTCAGAAGTTACAAGACTTGGAGCATAAAGTGATTAAACTTACATATTTAATAAGTACCCAGCTTTGAAAAAATGTTATTAAAAACGCATTCACTTTTCCAAACAGAGATCCGTGGAATAAATGTGTATACTAAGATGTGCTTCAGCTTTTTAAGGTCAATTTTAATAATATTCCCCACATTTCGCACTGTTGATTAGATGTTTATACGTGGCAACCCTAGGCTGCCTCGTGTACAAGTTTATACTACAACCGTTTGGTAAACAAATGTTCCTCAACTGTAAAGAAAAAACAAGAACTTTTATTTCAAATCAAATTGATGTAGTAATTTTAGCTTTTGGCTACGATTTAAAACTAATGCAACAAACAAGCTACAACAACAATGGTTTCCACTACTCCATCACATCCAATAGCATTGTAGCGCAATTATTCGACAAACAATTTTTACCTTTAGCCTCAAGTTCAAATTTCAAAATCAAAATCAGCAGCAAAACATCAACATCAGTAAACCTAACACCAACACCAGCAAAGGTAATTGTCTGCCGTGTTTTTCAGTTGCCAAGATTCCCATGCCTTCTCAACAGGTTGCAGGTATACAAAGCAGAATGAGTAACCTGTTGCAGTGGTGCTCCGTTGCAGACCGGCAATAACTCACTCATTCACATACTTAAGTATTCAATCGCATGGCATCACATCTTGTTGATGCAACTCACACCTTGTTACTTGGTAGAGCCACGGAAAAAAGGACACGAAGTACAAATCAAAGTTAAGCTTACAAATTTCAAGTGAAGCTTAGAATGGTTGGTTTTCCTTTGCGAGCATACGACATGCTCGAGCGTACAATTTACAAACAAACAAACACACATATAAAGTTGCCGGTGCTGCCAGAACTACATTATGTTGTTAAAATAAGGGCCATACTCATGCGCATAACTATTTAATACTTTAAGTTGATAGCGATTTTTCACTTTTGCAACCTTGATCAATTGCATACTCGTATGCTGTGGGAGGGTGTAATTACCAGTTAGTGCCCAGTTTAGCAACTTCTGTTCTCAATTTTTCAGCTTTGGGTAATTTATTGTACGGTTTCTTTTAGAATTATGAGAATATTTTGAAGGTAATTCCCATGCTACTTTAAGATTACATTCTAATAAATTAATTATACTTATTCTATGTATGTATATGTAGCTGCAATAAAGTTTATATTTATGTACGTAAATATTAATGTAATTTAAAGCACACAAACTCTAAAAATAATTGTATCACGATATCCTTACAAAAGACAGACGCTCACAAACGAATAATGTTTAGCTATAGGGCAATATGGGCCATTGCTACTTATATAATTAATTTCAACTTCGCATTCCATTCGCAATTCCGTTTTTCGGCGAACTTAAATTCGGCTCAAATCTTTTAGATAAATTGCTGTGTTATAGCTATTCCTTAGCAACCAGCAACGAACATCCGAAATTATCCAAAATTTGAATGAATGAATGTGTCTTTTCAATTATTTCAGTTCCACCAATATTGGCGGAAAACTAAAGTGCGCTATTAGTTTAGTTGAGTTAAAATTGTCCCTTTTTGTTTGGCTTATAAGCTTTTATAAGCTTTTTTGACACTTATGGTAGAGTAAAGTACTCGAATTTTGTTTTATTATTCTCTTGTTTAATGGCACAACAGCTCAAGAACATGAATGGAGTTCTATGCCGAAACCGAACGAAACGAATTTTAAGTTGAAACAAATTATTTTGAATATTCGTATCTATTTCTCAAATTTCTGTAAATTGAAATTAAAAAAGTTCAAATTAGCAGTGATATTTACGAAGTCATACTTTGAACCAAATAAAACAGCTCTCAATTTATAAAGATAACCGGACCCCTTAACCCCTTGATAATATCAATAATGTTAATATCGCAGAACACTTTAAATGTGCTCGTACTTTAAAGTTGGCTACAAAATCGTGATATTGGCACATAAAACGCACTACTCCTACTAAAATAACAGCCTCATAAAGTGGCGCTTAACATTTAAGCCCAGCAAATAACTTCGGCGGCTTTTTATTAGAAACAAATAGTGAAACGCAAAAGCAGGTTCCACCTCTGTAAGGAGATTTGCGTTCAGGGGCACTCCGAAAAGAGGAGTCCTCGCTCCGCTCTTCCGAAAACTTGCTGTAAATTATCTCCTATCAAAACTTCGAAGAAAGTCATTTCGTCCTGCATGTCCTGTCTTGATCTCGGTCAATACATCTAAGACACAGATGGTTCTTTTCACTCGATAGCACTCTATGCCAAATTTCGATCCACCCTGTCAAATGGTAGATCACAAGCTAAATATCTTCGTCTAATCGAAGAAAGGAAAATCAATTCGCGTGCCAACACGTCAGAAAAAGTACGTAAAGCTACAATAACTCTCTATACGTATAGGTCAGCTATAGGCAGAAAATGGGTATTACAACCCAAAGTAATCACAGTGTAATATGCCCTATTCTATTCTAAAGACGTAATTTTACGGTGGACAGCTATTTCACAGAGTATCCACCGAAAAGAGTTACACAAAGTAAAACTTCACTGTTAATTACAGGAGCTCTGAGAACAGCACCCTCAATCTCGATTGCATTATAAGGAAGTGAACAAGTACACCACTTGACGGGGCAAGTGATAACAGATCTCCACCCGCCGAGCGTAGCCAAAGTTAAACTGTAGGTCCAACCATGTGGTATCACAATGGACAATTCTGTCCTAAGTATGTCCTCTGGACAGCCACTCAACCAACCAAAGAAGATACTAATGCAATTACAATCTTCCACCATCTATCTATCTCACCGTCTTTTCACTATCCTTTGGTAACAAAGGATTTAGATTTTTACACTGATCGTTTAAAGCTGAACGGTAGGACTGGGGGCGAAGTCTACTCTGAGAGTTTGAACATTTCAACATATTTACGGTTTCCTGATCACTGCAGCATTTTCCAAGCAGAGCTTTCGATCACAGAAGCCGTGAATCTGATAAGATTTAATGCAGTACCCTATAACGATATCTACATAATCACGCGGCAATAAAATCCCTCCAATGCCTTGATAACTACTGTAAAGTTGCCGTTCAAAGCAGATCAGCTCCTAACGAGACATCCAAGGAATACAATGTACACCTTAAATGGGTGTCTGAGCATGGCGGCATGAAGAGAAATTGTAAAGCTGATGACCTTGCTGGGCTTGGAATGACTTTTAACAATTCACTCATCACTGGCAATGTGTACCACTTGCCACATGTAAACTCATAATATAGAATCATCATTCCCATATTGAAGAAAGCAGATGGAGAATGGAACCTTACTTTACTTTACTTACTTACTTTTAATGGCACAACAGCCCATGGAGGGCCTAGGCCGAGCATTTCGCATGCACTCATGTTGTGCGTGTTATATTTGTACATGAATGGAAGGGACCTACAGTTTAATGCCGAATCCGAACGGCGAAGTGAAAAGCTTTTCATAGCAATGTAACCAATTCTCGATATTGCTAGACAGCTATGGCTTAAGCCAAAGAGAAAACGCACTAAAGCACTTATAAACCTGAGCCGGATACACATTAGCAGGATAGTTTCTATACTCACTAAACATTGCCTCATTAGCAATCACGCTCGAAAACTAGAACTCTCTTATAATGACTTCTGCAAAAGCTGCATAAATGAGCCGGATGAGAATCAGTACTCTACCTGCTTTGCAATTGCCTTGCGAAACACAAACTCTGAGAGCACCTTTCTTTGAGAGACTCAGAGAACTGACTTTCTTGATATCAAAGACATAAATAATTCCAAAGAAAGCACAAAATACATATGTAAGTAGTTTAATTAGGCTATATAACAAGTGAACAACTCGCCCCGTAGAATGTCACAATGGACCTTGTCGCTTCCTCTATTCTTCAACCATTTGTCTCCATTTTGGACGAAATTGAAATTGTTTGCTTGTATTGTATAAAATCACCTAAAAATAGAGATAGGAAAAAGTTCTCAGAGACTTTATATGAAAAAAAAGTTTTTAGTTTGTTCTTTCTTTTTCTGCAAAAAAAAAACGGTGAGTTCTTCTCGAACAGCCCCAACAACATAACTTAACATACTACTACTTTATTATGAAGTAAGAGAGAGTTCGAAAAACAAAAATATTGATGTCGATTTTGCGTGGTCCTGTTGTCTGAAACTGCAAGGGAAATGACGCCTTCATTTGGTTTCTGAATCTGTTGCAAATTTCAATCTTAAATTTATATTATTTACTGGGTTATTTGAATTGTAATCCAATATCAAATAGTCTGTCTATGTTTTTGTAGTCGGTTGTTATATTTATAAGTGCAGTTCAGGAACATAAAAACCCAATTTGAAAAACATTTTATATACACACGCAAATGGCATAACAATTTTGCTATGGCAAAACGCTTTTACATGCCACTCCAGCGCTAACACCAACAATAACAACAGAAAACTGACTACAAACATGTACAATAAATACATAGGTACAACATCAGAAGCGACAGCAACTGCAGCAGAAGCAAAAAAGTGCAGCAACATGGCCGATCTTCTTTATGTATTGTTACTTAGCAATGCATCGAACCAACTCAAATTTGTTTTAAGCGTCTAATGTTGCTCTTTCATTTACTATTGGAGGTGCTCGTAATGTTGTAACGTGATCGTATGTTACACTTGAACATATGTTGTTCTTGTTGATCCATATATGCTCTTCCTGTTTTTGTTGTTGCTGCTTTTGCTGACGATGCTGTTGTAAATGTTGCAATATAAAATCGATTATTGAAACATTAATCCTAATGAAATCACTTTCATTTCATTTAACACCTTTTTTACGATCATTTCGCAATCGTGTTGAACGTGTTGTTGTTGTTGTTGTTGTTGTTGTGGTGGTGGTGGTGATTGTATTTGTTGCCGATGTTTAGTTGGTGCCCTGATATTTGCATTGCCAACACATTTTCTTTTCCAATCGCATTCTCTTTTAGTGCAGTTGTAGCATTTTTGCAATGTTCAGTTTTATTGCCATTGGATAATTGAAATTTTATGTTTCGGTGAATGTGCCACAAACTCCATTTCACTGATCGGAATTCGCGATCTCGCCAACGTCTGTATGTAGGTACTCCAAACTATAATTCCGCAGATCGTCTAGCTGCAAGCTAAATGAGCCTTATGGATGTTAATTTAATTGAAGAAGCACAAGTGCAAATTGTAGTTTGTCAATTTGTAACGAATTGTTTCTTTAATCTTTTGTTGTTGTCGCTTTTTGCCAGCGTAATTTTTGGCTCAATAATATTGTATGTATTTTTGGATATGTAGTGTACATACTCGTAGGTACATTAAAATGAAAACATAAAAGACATTGTACTACTTGATAAATAAATTATGCTGTCTCTTATTTTAGACAATTATTGTGTTAATATTGCATTATTTCTTCAAGTGTTAAGCCCCACGCTGAAAACGAAACAACGATAAACAGCAGCTTTAAACCATTTACTTCCCATTAACGTAACAACAACTTCTGTTTGCACAACATTACAACAACATTTTAACAGAGTCGTTCTCTTGTTTGTTTGTTTGTTTGTGTGTTTGTGTGTTTCGTGCCAGGATCATACATCAAAATCGCACTTTACACGATTGTTGTTTATTAACACCTGGCTTAAATATTGCCTGGAATAACTCAGTTGATTCGAGCGTGGCTGAAAGTTGCGATAAAGAGAAAATCATTTAACGAATATACATATTTTAAATCAAATTTGTGATATTTATCATATGTAATGAAGTTAGTATGTAGCAGAACATTAGAGTTTGTACGTTACATTTCAAGGCGTCATTTTATAGGTGATGAGTCAACAAATTTTTTACCTTCAATTTCTTATTTTATCTACATACTAGATGAATTTACCATATCGAATGCAATGTACTACATATTCGTGCACATGTATATTTAAGTTAGGTTAGGTTAAATATATGTATGTATGTATATACTAGTATATTACAGTGCGCACAACAAGGCGCACTTTGCTGAAAATTGTCCATTTGGTGTCATTTGAAGTTCCTCAAATTCTCAGTAAAACAAATTTAGGTTTAGAGGCACTGTTTTTACCATAAAAATAAAATAGGTATTTCGATACAGAAAATTGTTTTATGCAATTTTGTTTTATTTTTTTATTTTTATGCATAAGAAAAACTTTTTCCAAATTAAAAAACAAATAAAACGATTATGGTTTTTGGCCAAAACACATTGAAAAAGCGTGACTTCGATTTTCCGCTTCTAGTCGCTTATTAATATACCATACATATTAGGTCATGTGTGCGGAAAAGTGTATTAAGTACACAATTTCACCAACAAGAAGTCTCTGCCAAGTAAAAAGCAAGTGCTGCAAGTGTTTTCATACTTCCATCATAAAGAAAGTTCAATAATTGTGGAAAGTGCAAAATCCATAATTTCATAATATCCTATAAAGAACCTTTTCTTGATGTATGATATCTCAATGAATTTTCAATGTAGAATGAAGATAAAAAATTCAGTGAAGGGTTGAAAGTCAAAAAATGACATAGTACATGTCCAATGTCTTTAGCTGAAAGATTTAAGATTTGCTGCGAGCAGTGAAGTATAAAAAAAAAGTTCTTTCTAAAAGTACAAAGGAAGCTAATTCCATATCTATAGGAAACTCCTTAAAAATTTAAATGGGGAAGTCACTCAAGTTTGAAATCATCGGTTGTTTCTCTCCTCATGCACCATCAATTGGCCATAACTTTTCCGGATTGACTATGGACGAGTTCATACTTGGCAGGCATCTTTCTCGTAACTAACCATGTAACTGTATTTTTTTATCAAAAAAATATACGATTAACTGTCCTCTGTGTTGATTTTGTATCACGTTGAGGACCGCCGGCACCGTTACCCCCAACATCGTCGTCGTCTTACAACGTACATATTTTAATATTTGAATTTGAATTTTGAATTATGTATTATTGAATTAATGAAGTTATTGTACATAAAATACCACCCTGGTATTTATACAGTTTAATTACTTGTAAAATACCCCTCTGTTATCTCTCTTACAGAGCATAGCTTATATATGTACATAAAGTCCATACATTATTTATATTCTCTACATATATGTGTCTCCATTGTAAAAGATTATCTCATTCATGGATATTTACACCCTCAACGATTTGTTTATATTTGTTTATTATCCCTTTCCAGCCGCCACATCGTCATCCCAGCTTTCACCAAAACACTCCACTTTCAAAAGAATTTTGAAAATCAAGTGCTTGTCCATAGTTGACAGCATTAAATTGTTATTTGTGTAATGCACTTGGACCTCTTTGTACACGGTTGATCCGTTCCTGAAACACCTGTGAAAATATAAACCTTGTAAAAAATAGTGATTTTTTTTCAAATTGTGTTTTTAAGTTTATTTTAAAACAAAATTGAAGCAACTAAACATAACAAAGCTTCGGTGAGGCCTTTTGGAACAGTTATAATTCATTCGTTTGATGCAAGGTAATCTAGAATTTGGATTTTTGTGTCGAAACTAATGGTTTGCTTTTGCCTAATACCAAATTTTCCTTTTTATAGCCCTGCTTCTTACCGTTACAATGATACTTTTTCATGTAGGATATTGCCGACTTAGGCGATTTGGGTCACTCTCGCAACATCAGAATTCCATTTTTGTTGGGTCGAATCCCTTTTTTGTTGGGTTTGGCAACAAAACCATATATTTGAGTCAAATCTGAAAGAGTAAGGTTAATTGTCCGACACCTTTCTATCTTATGTATATACTATAACGATAAGTTGATAAGAAAATGAGATGCCAGTGAGCGAACAAGGATCTTTTCTTTTTATTTATTACATTTTCCTGTCACTTGGAACTTATACTACATTTTTTTTATATCGCTCCGAAACACTACACCTTATCTTATCAGCACTACAATCTATATGATCTATGATCTATACAAAATAATATAGCAATATATTAACTCTTTCCTGTTCAGATGTGTTCTATTTCCTACATTAATTCGATTAAGAATTGTTTTTTTTTTACCCGTTGATACATTTTTTAAGTCACTTCCAATGAACCAATCATTTTTAAAGTCGCACGTACACATTTTTTGACGCAGTAGCATAATCTTTTTTCAGAATTGGATAGTTCAAAATGGTGAATCCAATATGATGAGAACAAGTTAACGGGTGTTAAATTTTTCAATCAATTTTTAAAATTGTGTATACTGATTGAAAAGGGGCGAGGGCTTTGCGTTTTCGGACGAGGGAGGTTCTCGAGGGAATTTGAAAATAGTCGTGTAGAAAAAGAGAAAGCAGCAGTATATGTTCTACCAATATTTATTATAGGTATAAAAATATACTTAATTGGGGCGTACCTGTTCCAACTCAATTTTCCTTCGTGATTAGAGTAGCGGCGTCTGGTAACGGATCTTCTAATGTTGGGTTGGTTGCTGCGGTGGACGTTTTCGCTTGTCGGCTTCTCGATTAGTAATAATAAATTCTTTAAACATTTCGGTAAATTGTCTAAAGATTGACGAAATATATCAGCTATTCTCTCCAAACTTAACGAAAGGAAAATCGAGCTGGTAAGGGTTGCCAGGATAACAAAAAATTAACTTAAACCTAGTGAACATAAAAATTATGTTCGTTATATGATTATTTATTATTATTTATATTATAATTATGTTTATTATACATATAATAATAAGGCATCATATTCACCTTATGATGCCCATAATTATATTGCGGCAACAAAATGTTTTATGCAAAATTACATAAAATTTAAATGTTATGAGAATGCAGAAAATCATATACATCATAATATGATTATACAGAGGGCCGTTGAAAGATGGACGGGCCCGGAGAGAAAAGAGGAAGAAAAAGGGAAAGAAGAAAAATTTTCAAATTTCCCTGTCGAGGGTAGAAAAATATCTAAAAATCCGTCCCTGGGGAATTTCCTCACTCGTCACGCCTGCATATACGATAAATGTATGTAAATTTTTTGGTACACTTCAACACTTTCAAGCTACAGAAAATACATGCGAAATTTAAATATTTTCAACTTTTACGATTACCGAATTAGCCCTCAAAATTATTTATTCCTAACGAGTGATTCATGAGTGGTACTCCCAAGACGACGAAAGCGTGTCCTCCATAATGTAATGTCAATTATTGAAAGGTTATTAAGTACTTCAAAATGCAACTCTGTTACTAAAACATTTGTTTTATTTTACTATTTTTATGTAATAAGTGTATTGATACAATGAGGAAAATAAAATTCAACAAACTTACTAGCCAAATTTAATTTGAATTTTATTTTAATCCATGTATAAGTATAAGTATATGTAATTTAATTCTTAATTTTTAATGATTTTTATTATGTATGTACATAAGTAGTTATGTTATTTGAATACCTTTGGTTCAACTCATGTGGGCGATATCATTATAATTATTTTATATCCAAATATAATTAAACCGCAGCATTATTTCCGAAGCATTATTATTGCAAATTTTGCAAACATGAAAAGTCAAATATAGTTTCGTATGCAGTGTAGGGTTAATCAGACTAATAAAAATGTTCACACCTCTTTCAATTTACGAGTATGTATGTACATATTTTAAAATCATTCATAAGTTATGTATGTCGCAAGTGCAGAAACTCTAGAAATGTCATCAAAGCTTGACCCCGTATTAATAATGATACATGGAGTTGTATAAGAAAGCGACACTGCGACAGCCGATTGTCAGCCCAAAAACACCTCGGTGGCGGCAGTAGTGTCACATACAAGTTATATGTAAGTATGTATGTACTCGTATGTATGTATTTATGTACACTTATAAATAAATATGTATTTGTATGGTTTAAGTTTATATTTTGAATGCACAGGCGCATATAAAGCGAATTTAAGCATGTACCTACAATGCATGTTGGCGCCTGCATTGCATGTTGGCGTACAGCGCCAACTGCTATATTCATATACGAGTATGTATGTATGAGTATGTAAATACGTACATATGTACAAAGTCCAATCGAAGTGAGTCACTATTGAAGAAAAGCTCCAGATAGATCAGTACTTCAGAGAATACTCCCACGCAGCTAAATATTTATGTGCTTCTAGGGCAACTCTATATGTAGGATATACAAGTACGAGTAAATACTCGTATGTGATAGGCGTTTTGCGTACTCGCACACTCATACGAACATTTACTTGCAATCTTTTATTTAGTTCTATAAATTTATGGTATGCCAAGTGCAACAGTAATTATGTAAATTACTTTGTAGCATGCAAGAAATTCTGCATTGCAAAGCTTGTCGCAGTCTTGAAGTCATTATTCAAAATTGATTTCTACTTTGTAATTCTAATATAAGCACAGTAATCCCCGGTTAATACCATAGTCAAGAATGCATAGTTTCTCTCAATTATTCGGGGACGTCGATAAATTGTTTAAGATTCCGATGCAAAATTTCGGGAAATATTTATTATTTAAAATAACCCATATGGTGTAACGCCTTGCTCATAGACATGCACGCAAGGCCCGCATAACATGAATGAAATTCTAGCATTTTTGTGCCCAAATCGAATTGCTTGGAACATGTTGTGGATAAGTAACTAAAGTCATTCATTAGTAAGCAGTCTCTTCTCTCTGTCGTCAATCCGGATTTAGACAAAGAATAATCTGTGTCACTGTTTTAATTAATGTAATTCACGATATTCTATCTGAACTAGACAATAACCACTCTACATGACCGCTCTATAGCATTTGACTCAGTTGACCACAATTCTGTATGTCTCAAGTTAGTTAACTTATTAAATTTTTCACCAACAGAAAGTAATCTTGTTTAGTCGTACCTTTCGGTGCTGGCAACAGTATATTTTGTTTCCTATGTGATACAAGAGGTGTGCCTCAAAGGCCCAATATTATTATATATTATATTATTATATTACTAACGATTTACCAAAATTTCTAAGCACTCTAACATTCATGATTTGCAGAAGAATATAAATTACCCATTCAATTAACTCTATCCATTCATTTATAAATGACCTAAATTCTGACCTTGATTTGGTTGACAACTGGGCCTGCATGAATGGACTAGTTCTCAATCCTGGAAAGTCAAAAAAAATGTTATATAATTCGTATAAGTAAAATTGTATTCGTATCCAAAAATCTAGGAATTATTTTCAAAAAACACATTATCAAAAAAATTCGTCTACTACTTGCCAAATCGAATTTGATGACTACAATAATGAATCGATCTGAAATTTACGCTAATTGTGACCATAACTGCAAGTCAAAATTTAATTTATAGGGTGTCCCAATATGAGTGCACGATTTAATTTAAAAATAAAACTCATATTCTTTGAGCGTGGGGTGATATTTTTATTGCATTTTCAAGTACACATGTTCTGATTAAGCATGGAATAAAATATCCGGCAAATGGCCCTCGCGGCTCTGATCACAGACCCTTGCTCTTTGAATTAAATGTTCAATGAAACAATATTTTGAGAAAGATGTGGCTCGCCGACATTTATAGCAAATTCGCATTCAGCTCGTTCATTTCAGTTAATTAGTAAAAAGCATCAAACATTAATTTCCGACCGCCAATTTTGTGTATTTGGAATACCAAATTCAAACATTCCGGCGTCCAAGTGATCCCTAATCGTGAAACAATGGTTTTAACATTTAAAAACAATTATTCCTTTCTTATTTAACACAAAATCAAATTCGAAAATATAAATGGTCCACCCTGTATAAGATAGTCATCGCGAATATGAGTACAATGCAGCAAAATATTCTCCAAAACCATGCAAAAGTGACTGCCTAAGTGTATAGCCAATAGACTGCATAACCCATATACTCGTACATAATTCCTTCTGATTCTGTAAAACCAGGCCTAGTCCGTGAAATTTTGGCCCAAACTGAAAAATAAACCTAAAATTGGGATATCTTTTCATTATGAAATAAGGCCCCAATTTTTTGAATAAAATATAGACCCAAATTAATGAAAATACACCTCAGAAATATTGAAAAAAGGGCACATAAAATTTTTGGAAAATGGCCCTAAAAATTAAAATCTATGACAAATGCCGCCATAAGTTGGATATATTCTTATAACGGATTGTCAAGCTATGTTCGGATTCAGATTTGATTTTCGATGAAGTGCAGCCTAGACCTAGAAATCAAGAGAAAGGTTTATCCATCAAACATATGTACATATGTACAAACGTTTGATGTCTTCTTCTTCTTTTAATGGCACAACAGAACATGGAGGGTCTAGGCGGAGCTTTTCGTATACATTTCGTACATGTTGTGTGTGTTATATTATTACATGAATGGAAGGCAATTACAGCTTTATCCCGAATCCGACCGGAGAAGTGAAAAGCTTTTCTTAGAAAATTCATACTCTGCAGGTTTGTTATTGGAATTGGTGCCAAGAAGAAATTTTTTTTTTCTAGTTTTTGATTCTGTGTTTGCCGAGACTTGAAACCCGGACAGTCTTGATCTCCAGGCTGACATTATAGTTGGTGTTAATGGTGGATTCTAGGTAAACAAAATCCTTGACGACTTCAAAAGAATAATTGTTAACAGTGACATTTTGTTAAGACGCCATGACTCTTTGTTTGTTGACACAAGGTATTTCGTTTTGTTCTCATTCACCACTAGACCCACTCGACGAGACTCCCTTTCCAGATCGGAGAATGCTGCACTGAATGCTCGCGCGTTGGTGTCAATGATGTCAATATAACCAGCGTTTACTAGCAGCAGGACACTCTTGTAGAAAATAAACTGTCCCAATTTTCGGTCAGAGTCATTTTGCAAAGATGAATGAGCTTTGTAGGGATACCAAAGGCGTCTTTATAATCGACGAATAGATGGTGGGTGTCGATCTGTTTTTCTCGGATTTTTCCAGGATTTGACGGAGTGCGACGGTGGATTTACCACGCCTGAAGCCACTCTCATAAAATCCAATCAGTTTGTTGCTTCTACACCTTCAGCTTTATTGTTTTTCAGCCGAGCGATGGCTGTTAAGACCTCCTCATAGCCGGGCGGCGGTACTTCAACGCCTTCAGTGATTGGAGTTTCCGGAGAAAATTCTCCAGTTGCGGGATTATTGCGATCATCGCCATTAAGAAGCAGCGAAACTGCTCCCTCCGTAATGTCATACTTCCCTGGACATCTATCACCAGATTTCCGTTTTCATCCTTGCACGAAGATGCCCCAGTCTTCAAACCATTAGTCAAACCATCATTTTCGGACCTTACGTCTTTCTGCATCTCCTTTTTTGCGCCTGAATAGGCGTCAGTGATTGGGGTTTCCCTTCTTGGCAGCTTGCGTTGCAATTGCAGGGTGGTTCTATAAGTATATTTACTGCGTTTCCCGCTACAGTAACCTCGCGACAATCTTGGTCGTACCACATATTTCCCCGTCGACAGTGGTAGCCTAGCACCTCTTCGAAAGCCGTACGCATAGAGCAGGAAATGTTCGTCCACTGCTAGCATATATCATCAAGTTGGGTGTTTTACGATAGGAGGAGTGCGAAGACTTCGGCTGTCTGTTGTGATCGCAGCTTTTTGACATCCAGCTTTCTCTTTGTACCTATACGTACGCGATTTGTTACACATGCACGTGTGAGGATCTTGGCTGCAACCAAGTAGTGGTCTGAGTAGATATTTGCACCACTTATTGTGCATACGTCTAGTACATTGGACGCGTGCCTTCCGTCGATCACAACGTGATCAATCTGGCTTAGTGTGTTTTGATCAGGAGCTACTAACGGTCATGTTTCGTACGGTGGCTAAGTCGATCAGTCTCCTACCGTTATCGGTGGCTTCGAGACTCTCCTTGCCCACCTTTGTATTAAAGTCGCCTAACAAGATTTTTATATTGTGGCGGGGGCAGTGCTCATAAGTTTTGTCGAGGGGCTCGTAGAAGTTTGGTCGTTTCATCCTTGTCATTTGTCGGCGCATGGACACAAATTGGGCTGATGTTGAAAAATTTAGCCTTGATGCGGATAGTGGTTGGACGCTCGTTCACGGGCGTGAACCTAGAGACTAGATGACGCAGTCTCTCCCCAATCACAAATCCAACACCAAATTCCAGTCTCGACTCATGAGAGCTATAGTAGATATCACAGGATGCTTTTTTGCAGCAACCTTGTCCCGTCCATCGCATTTCCTGTATAGCGGTATTGTTGGAGGACATCTACCAGCTGGATAGAGGCACCTTCCCTCTAGAGGGTTCGGACATTCCTGGTGCATATCCGTAAATCGGTGTCCTTTGGGCATTTGCGGGAGTCGTCAACATTATGGTATTTCCTTATCCGGTTCTTCTTTTGAGGGTTCATTGCGAGATATTTTAAACTTGACGCACCATTCTAGTGTAAAATGAGTGAAATATCTAAAGACATGCAAGCAGTCAGGAGATAGCGTAAGCACTAACCATCTACCACATGACAGATAATATGTAAGGTTGTGTAATAAAATTTTAGAAGGTTGTGTTTTTGAAAATATATATACATATAAGAGTTACAAACTAAATAATCTGTATATGTTATATTTGAGAAATTCAATTAAATATACGAACACAAGAAAATAATAAAATAAGTAATAATAAAATAAGTAATGTATAATTCAATTACAATGACCACGGTGTTTTTGGTTCTTTGAATTACAAATTCTTTTAATACCAATGTCAAGGTTTCAATATTGGAAAGATGAAGTCTTATACTTCGATTTTGTTCCAGCATAGTAATATGAAAATCCAGCCTCACACAAATATGTAGATAGTTGTGAAAGGAAGTAAAATATGAAAGGCTTGTTTGGAAAAGTTGGAATACTCTTTTGTTAAATTTAATAAAAATTAATTTTTGGAAGTTCATTGTAGTTTTGTTTTGAACCAGACTGTTCCCTATGTTCGCTACACATTTCTCGCATAAAACTTTAAACAATATCGATTGACGTGGTCGTGATTTTACAAAATTTATCAATTTTACGCTTGTACAAAATAACTTTTTAATACCACGAATATTTTCTTTTTTTCTAATGTTTACCTTTGCAAAAGGTAGTGACTTTTTGTGGCACTTGTAGCTTCTTGTAGAATACGGGTTATAACTCCCTTACAGTATCTGTACAGTATCAGTAATTGTAATACAATTATGTAAATATATCTTCTCCAGCCGTTTTTCCTTGCAGATATTCGCACAAAAGTAAATCTTCTTCAATACTCTTGGTATGTAAATACTTACCGCACGAATTCCAATAAAACGAGCGAGGCCGACAATGTCTGTTGATTCATCTATTTGCAATGCATATGCAGTACAAAGCTTGAGTCGACTAATTAGCTGTGCCTCCACCACCTCCACATATGTAGAAGGATCTTTAATGAGACGCGAAACAGTACTATTGAACAAGTATAGTGTGTAAATTTTCCTAGCAGATTCTTCATTAAACATACAGGATACAATGTCTCATACACAAGGTTTGATAAGCGTCTCTCCAATTGTATGTATGAGCTTCACCATTACGTGCAATGTGGCAACTCACGTGAAAAGTTGCCTCTGATGGATTTTCATTTTCAGTTTTCACAAGTGTTATCATTTGGCGTTGCGATTGTAGCAGAGACTCAAGCTTCCGTTTAAAAATATTGATATAATTTTCTCTATAGTCAACGTAGTTTGTTGCGAAATGTCTGCGAAGTTTAGCTAGAGCTATTGACCTGTTGGATAGAACTTTTCTACATAAAGGTGGATCTGTATTGCCAGTACACGTAAGGACCAAATAATATTTGTATATAATATAAAAATATTGTAATTTATTTACCTACAAATAATATAAGTTTGAATGCTATTTTCTGATTTTATAAATTATTCTTACTCCGAATTCGAATTGATCTAAATTTTAAAACATAAATACTATGGGCTAACGTTGATGTTATGTTTTTAGAGTAAAAGTTGAAATTCAGTTGAGGGTTAACTGAAAATGAAAACTTCGCTGAACAAATCAAACACAAACAAATTGCTTTCTATTCTCTCAAAATTCTTTGTTGAAACTTCATCATATACTTAAATAAAATCATATTGTAAATAAAAATTAATTTTTCTCACGAAATAAATTTGAGATTTACGCGGAACTCTTGTTTATCTTCAACGGAACACCAATGTTCCGCAGAACATACTTTGGGAACCGCTGGTTTATACTATACTATACAATATAGTATATACATATATAACATATGTACATACACACGAGCATGTAAGTGTGTACAAAAATAGTTATAAACCTTATTATGAGAACCTTTAACTAAAATTTCTAAAATTCATTCAAAAATTCCATCGATCAATCAAATTGCACTAAGTAGAGCTTTATAAAACGATAAATGGATTTCTCTTATTGCAACTTCAGAACCAAAGCCCATAATATTCTAATGCAAAGAAGATACGAGTAGCGAAATTACAACAACTGAAAAAAGTTCCTCACTCTGAACGACTGAAAGATTTGCATTATAAACTTATTTCTCTTTCGGCACTGATAAGATTAACTAAAAGCAAAATGCAAAAATATGCATAAAGGTTATGCATTATGATAAAATCAGATTAACAATAAAATTATGTAGGTACATTAGAGTAAATTTACAAAAGTTCTACGAATTTCACGTTCACGTTACAGAAAGGAAAAATAAATAAAATACAGAGCCACATAACTTTGGTAGACATGAATGCGTCAGTACAAAACTTTAATTGTTATGGATTTAGTGTTGCCAAGTTAGCTCGAAAGGTAGAGGGAGAACATCTAAGGCGTTGGTTGCCAAGGGCTTTTGGGGGACATTAAGGGGGAATATTTGATTCGGGGATTTTAGGAGCTTAAACATAAATTTGGGGTTTCTGAGAGGGATTCCCATTTTGCGTTTTCTTGTAATTTCCTTACAGACTACAAACAAAATTGGAAAATTGAACCGTTCTTTAAGAGTAAGTTAAGAACGAGTATAAGGAATTCATCAATATCCCATATGCATTTCAACGTAGTGTAACTAGTCCAAATTAAAATGTGGTGTGTAACTAGTGCTAAGTAATGTAAACATTCTTATGTACCTTTCATATATGTTCGGGACAAAGTACGATTTATGGGTTTTTTATGGGCATTTTAATCCGATTATACTTAAGTACTTGGCAACACTCGTATTGAAGATACTGAATACTTATGTGGTAAAGTATATTCCATTTTACTTTTTACAAATTACAAATGACAAAATGAAGTGCATGAATAACGTCTGCACTTCAAAAAGTTCAAGTACAGGTGAAAAAAGCAGATAAGAGCAACCTTTAAGGTACCACCAGCCACAATTTATACCATGCCAGACATAATTTTTTGCATTTTTGTTGACAAAATATTTTCGCTGTCTGCTGTGCGATTCAACAGCAAAGATAATTTTTGAGTTTCGTCAGAGAAATCGAGTTGGGAAGTCGAACTGAGAGACTCGTCGAGTGTCGAAAATTGTGTTTGGCAAGACACCTTTGGTTTGAAAAAATTATAATGTAAAACAAAATTTTAAGGTTGGGTTTAGGTTAATGTTTTTTCTCTGAGTAAATAAATAAATTTGTGCATTCGGGTAACTGAAGGTGCATAAAAGGGCTCTGTCTTTTGCTTTTCTGTTTTTTTTTTTCCAATACATCAGCGAGCACTTTGAAGGTATACGAGTTTGGTAGCTTTGCTACAGCGGAAATCAATTTAGCAATATCTGTTAGTTATTGCTGTTCTCTTTCTGTTGTTGTTGTCAAATTGAGTATTTTAAAGGGAACGTATTGACATTTGCATTTTGTTGCTATCGTGTTATATTTGGTGCAAATAAAGGGTTTGGTTGCTGTGAATTGATTTTGAGGCACAAGTTTGTGACATTATTCACATAAATCTCATTGAACGTTGCTAGCATACATTTTCATTGAGTTTTGTTCATTTCAAAAACGAACTCTCTAAATCCGCCTTCCTTACATAATCACAAGTTAGACAGTGTTGGTGCGATTAATTTAGATATGGAAGCTTTAGGTTTGTGATAATACCAAAGAAGAAAATTTTAACATTATTTACCTACTTAAATGACTCTAGAAAACTCTACACTGTTTCCAATAAGTTCCCAGACATTTAAAACCCCTCGTATTAAAAGAACTCTTCTAATTTTTAAAATCAAAAAAAAAAAAAATTTTAAAGTATAAGCTTCAAAGAATGATTGGAAGAAGTGTCGGACAATCAAATAAGAACACCTTGTTCTGAAACCAAAATCCTAAACAAAATATTTCTCTAGGCTTATGATAAATTTAAAAGGTATTTACTTTTTTCATTTATTCCATTAGTTTAATTTTTTCTTAAAACAAAACCAAAATCAATTCAGTGTAAACAAAAGAAATTTAAAAGTTATACAAAAAATCACATTTCAAAAGGACAAATAAAAACACTTCAATTAAAAAAAAAATTATAAAATATTGACTCAAATTGTTCACTAATGCTAATATTTTGTGGAATAACCTTTGTCAATTACAACCATCTTACACTTTCTAGGCATTGATTCCACCAGATACGCGCAAGTAGCCTGGGGTATGGAATACCAAGCTCTTTAAATGCTTTGCCACAATTCGTCTTTGGTTTTAGCTCTGGCACTGCCAATCTTCTCTCTCACAATATTCCACAAGTTCTCGATTGGATTAAGGTCAGGAGATTGTGAAGGCAAGGTCATAACGGGAAATTTACCATTTACCATTTCAGGGGCATTTCCCATTCAGCATAAGGAAAATGGAAATCTGTCCATCGTTTCTTTTATCCAATACAGAGCGCCCACACCATACCAAGAGAAGCATCCCCATACCATGATGCTTCCACATCCGTGCTTAAACGTCTTCCTAGTAAATTTTGGGCTCAATTCTGCATTTTTCGGGCGTCTAACCCAACGTTTGCCATCACTTCCAACAAGATTCACCTTGCTTTCGTCTGTCCATAATACGTTAGTGGTCGCTGTGGTGTAGTGGTAGTGCGTTGGACTGCTACGCAGAGTGTCCGGGGTTCGAATCTCGGCACAGGCAAAATCAAAAAGTAGAAAAAATAATTTTTCTACACGGCACCACCTCTTGGCAGGCAATGGCAAACCTACAAGAGTAAAAATTGCTATGAAAAGCTTTTCACTTCGCCGTTCGGATTCGGCATTAAACTGTAGGTCCCTTCCATTCATCTACAAATATAACACGCATAACATGAGTGGATGCGAAAAGTTCGGCCTAGGCCCTTCATGGGCTGTTGTGCCATTAAAAGTAAGTAAAGTAAGTAAATACGTTGGGCCATTTTTTTGCATTAATTGAACCATCCCACCCAATGTGCGCTTCAGCGAACTCTATGGGACACTTTCGATGTCTTTGTGTCAACATTGGTACCTTTCGCGCTATTCTCCCATAAATTTTTTTTCCACCAAACGTCTCCTTACTGATCGAGCACAAATTTGAACCCCTGTCTCCTCTCTAATTGCGGCAGCTGCCTTAAATAAATCGCGTGCAGCCATTTTTATGCGATTGTCATCTGCACTTGTAGTTTTTCGGGGCCTACCTCTCTTGCAATGAAATTTTTGAGGTAATAAAGATTGGTAGAGAAATGTCGAGGATCTGCTAATAGTTTTAGCTATTTGGCGGATGCTTTGTCCCTCATTTCGCAGTTTTTTCACCATCACTCCTCCTTGCTGCAGTGCTTTGCTTGACCCATTTTGCTGTGACATTACGGAACAGTTTATATTTAATTTGTTGAATTACCCTCAATGGTACCATTTAAATGCTTACCAGTACAAATTATCAACAAATTTAAGATTTCTTTTTAAAATATAAATTTTTTCGTCTGCTGTTGTTATTTTATTGTCCGCCTTCGAATGCTTCGCTTAAACTTGTTTGTTTGGGAATCCCCAAAAAATATTTAAATGTAGTGTTGCCACCTAGAAATTTATAAAGTATATACCATACCATTTTCTTCTCTATAAAAATTGTTTGCCATAAGCAGTCAGATAAAAAAAAAATCAATGGAAGTTTTATAGTGCAAGGTGTTCTTATTTGATTGTCCGACACTGTATATACATACCTATACATATATATATATGCATATTTAAATACCTACATATTTACAAATATTGTTATATACATGTTTTATACAATATATTGTTTATGATGTACATATTTCATATTGTTCAATTTTAAAAAGATCAGGTGAATATATGAACTGTTTTTTATTTTTTCGAATTTAAAGTATACTTTGTTTATATCCGGAAACTGATTGTACACAGCGTAGAGATCAAAATGTAAAAAGCCTTCTTCTTTTAATTTAATGGCACAACAGCCCATGGAGAGCCTAGGCCGAGCTTTTCGCATCCACTCATGTCGAGCGTGTTATATTTGTACACGAATGCAAGGGGGCTGCAGTTTTATGGCGAATTCGAACGACGAAGGGAAATGCTTTTCATAGGTAATTTGTACTCTTGTAGATTTGCCACTGGCTGCCAAGGCAGTGTCGAAAAATTGATTTTTCTACATTTTGATTTTGCCTGTGTCGAAATTCGAGCCCCGGACACTCCGCGTACCAGTCCAACGAACTACTACTACGCCACAGCGACCACAAAAGCCAGTTAGAAAAATAAAAATATTCGCAACACCTCCAGTACCCACTTCATGTACCAAGTATCGTAATAGGGATTAAATTTTACGGTCGTATGATTATTTGAAACTCTCCCAATTCCTTCGACAAAAATGCCTCAGCATTGTAGAGTTTTACATAAAATGTACAAACGCAATACATTGTATTTCTAGCTACTTCTGTCATTATAGTTTTCAATTGCAAAATTTATTAGTTTTTAAGTCATTAATAAATATCACATGAAATAACTGGTGCCTGACTTACGGCATCGATCAAAATAGACCAAGGTGAAAAGTGCTTAATTAAAACTATGCACAACTCCATTTGGATTCGGCCATTCCATTGTGCATACTTGAATATAACTCGCATAACATTAACAGTAGAAAGTAAGAAGAAGCAGTGGTATTATGCCTTTGGAGAACTTGGAAGTGTTTATACTATTGCTTACAGGCGGAACGGAGGATCAAATGGAGTTATCTATTGGTTATCTATAACTAAGTACAACAATACAGAAAAAAACATAATTCTCTATTTTTAATTCAACAATTAGAACGTGAGTCAAATTACAAATTTATTTATGTAATGTGATTGAAATCAAAACAAGAAATGTGCGTATTTTCTTCCGCTAAAAGTTCATTGTTTCATTATGTTTTATGTTAGCATACATCGATTATGGCATAAATTTGCAAATCGAAATAAAAATAAGAAATCCTTGAAAGTGTCATTAGCCTCGATATAACAAAAACAATCGAGAAATTTACGCGTAAAAATTCTTCCGCACAAATCACATCACAGTAAGCATGTCTAAGTACAATAAATATCTACATATGTC
Organism: Palloptera scutellata; assembly: GCA_958295655.1. Lineage (NCBI taxonomy): Eukaryota > Metazoa > Arthropoda > Insecta > Diptera > Pallopteridae > Palloptera > Palloptera scutellata. The sequence continues at coordinate 37,093,129 of OY282452.1, read as the reverse complement.
AACGCACTTTATCCAAGCCCCTCTTAGGTTAACTACAATTGCCGCTTTACGCATTTTTGCCATACGTTTACTACGTAAGTATATTTACAAAAGCTTCCCCACAGCCGCTAATTTAAATTTGTCAACATTCATACCATTGGGCAGAGTCTCAAGTGAATCGCGCACCTTGTTAGGAGCATCAACCACCAGCCACCAGCCACCATCCACCATCCGCTATCCACCATCCGCTATCCACTACTATTAAGCCCAGTCTCATATATTCAAAACTCTATTATGCATGCGTAATATTTACGCCGTTTTCAGCTTTTCTATGTAATTTGTGTATGTTATTGTACCTATATTTCTATTGTTTATAGAAAATTCCAATAAGATCAATGATACTTTGCTGAAATGAATATAAAATTTTGTGCGTTTGCCTTGAAATTGCGAGCGAAATAATTGAATGGGAATTTATAAGGGAAATTAGTGAGCGATGATTATTTAATTTCCATTATTCCATTATTGCGATCAAGATTACACTGGTCCACAAAAAATAGTTTTTTTTTATAGATTTTTCAACGCGGAACACCTCAGCGGAACAGACCCACCACAATTGATGAAAAGTGCAGAAATAAGCAATCTGATTTTCTCTAATACGAATATACAATAAATTGTAAGTATAGCCGTTTTTAAAAAACTTAGAGATACTCGATATGCGGATATCAAATGGTCAGGAACCACATCTGATTAATCGTATTTGTATTCTTGGATTTGATATTTCGATCTCGATCTGCAACCAAAAACACACTCGTAGCATCTATTGTTGCCTAAACTTTTACTGTCAAGTACTAATCAAGATCGATAGCTATTGATATGGCGGTTTGGTAACGGACATATTAGCTGCGTTTTATTCGCCTCTCGCTTCTAGTTAATAATAAGTAACAGCGGTAATTGTAGGGGATAACAATAACAGTGCAGTGTAATGCAGAGATAATGCGTATAATTGTAGATCTAGATTTACACTTTTCTTAACAGAATCTCTTGTTCTTATTTCTCTCCGTCAAGTGAAACGTATGGGTGCGATAATTGCGATAGTTGTATGAGAAAGCAACAACGAAAACCGCAAAGATAACACGTATAATTATAGCTGCTATGTACATATACCTATTATGCTGCTTAACATCCCTGGTTTGCACCAAAACCCTACAGTGAACTGTCAATAGTGGTCGCAGTAGCGTAGCGGTAGTGCGTGGGACTGTTACGCAGAGTGTCAGCGGTTCGAATCTCGACACAGGCAAAATAAAAAAATAAATAAAAAGCAACAACATCAAATTTACACACGGCACCACCTCTTGGCAGGCAATGGCAAACCTGCAAGAGTAAAAATTGCCCATGAAAAGCTTTTCACTCGCCGTTCGGATACGGAATAAAACTGTAGGTCCCTTCCATTCATGTACAAATATAACACGCACAACATGAGTGGATGCGAAGAGCGTGGGCTTTGGCGCTACATGCGGTCAAGTTCATTGTGGTAAAGGCATAACACTTGCCACAATGGCTGTCTACGTCTTTATCGGTGTTTTTTAGACAATCAGACTTGCCGAAATTTTACAATTTGTTTTGCAAAATTGTTTTATAAATTAGTTTTGCGTTAAAACTACCAAGAACGTGTTGAAAAAAAAATATTTTTCCATTGCATACACGCAGCTAATAATTCATCACAACATCACAAAAAAATGTTGTATTGTAAATCTTCCGGATATGACACCGTAGGCTTACTTCTTTATTTTCTGTATCTCGCATTTTTAAAGAACTGCAAATGTGAAGGTAGAACGTTTCGTATTAAAATAAACAAAATATCGATCAAAATACCAGTTGATTGTGGACTGTACGTGGGGATTGCTTGCAATCAGATTGAGGTGCTGTTGGCTAAATGAGAGAAGCCACTACCAATTTGTGAGACTTGCCATTGCTTATGGAAAGCTTTCTTGTTATGCCACAGAAGCAGAAGAAGAAGAATATGAAATGATTTAAAAAGGGAAACGTGTATTCGTATTGCTATAAGGGCGCAAATGCTGCGCAGGGATATCGTCCCGGAACATAGCCATTGTATGTTCACGTTTACTTTAGCTCAATAGTTTCATTACACTCTTAAGTAAGAATTGTAAATACAGCAAATCTTGGAAATCAATCCATAACTGCCGCACTATTAGAGAAGAATACTTGGATTTTTTGCAATTTTTGCGATTTTTTTTGGTCATTTTCCTCCACATAAAATAGACAATATTCTCAAGAAATTAAGTGGATTGTTTTTAATAAAGTAGTACTTTTGCAATTCGACAGAGTCTATTTTGTTGATAACAACAGATTAATAATGGCTCTAGGAGATAAATAGATTCAAATTGCTGATTTGAATAACTCTGAGAAATATGGATTTTCAAAAAATTTCCACCATCGTTAAACGGAAAATAATGTTTTATAGCATGAAAAAATTTTGGTTTTCATCAACGAAATACATAAAGGAAGAAATATCTTTGTTTCATTCTTTAGTGTTCATAAACTTATCTCTAGATAAATATCCTTAACTGAAAATAGTTTCCGCATATTTCAAAAAATTCATCTTTCGCAGATGTAGTTCAATAAAAAGTTATTCACAATACACTTTTTGGTGCTTTTCGAACTAGGCACAGGAAACGAGCTCAGACACAATCCGAAATTTCTACATTCATTCCAGTTGCTTAAGTTCAAGACTGTACTGTTGGCAATGAAGTGTCTACTGCTTACATACAAAATATAAAAGATGGCGCTATTGTTTGAACAAACACAAACTACGGGCCTACTTGCAAATTGTAATAGATTACACTGCAATGTTTTGTAGAAAATGCAATAGGTGGCGCTTTTAAAGATAAAAGCGGCAGTAAAATCTTAATTTGATGTCAACTGGATTAGTTTTAACCATATTTTTTCCCTTCGTTCGTTTTTGCGAATTGTTTGTGTATACTTGTTTTTTCAGCATTTTAAATGTAATAGTATTAAATTTTGAATATACTCTTTAATCTCAACAAAACGCAATTGTTTAATTCAACAGGAATGCTTATATTATTGTGTAAATCGGTGGATATCATTTAAGAGGTGAATATGATTTTTGTTATTACGAAACCCGCTTCAGATTTGTATTATGCTTTGATCTTATACCATGTTCTGACCAAAACAATATGGGTAGTCAATCAAAGACGTAAGTGCGCCGTAAGAGACGAAAACGAGTACGATGGAAATTTACTTTGGCTATAATGCAAGATGCCTGCATAATATCCCAAAGTAAATTGAAATTATATATCGCGCATTTACGTCTTTCATTGAATACCAATAATATTATGTCAATTTTGCATTATTCTTCTTGGAATGTCTAGGCCGAGCTTTTCGCATCCACTCATGTTGTGCGTGTTATATTTGTACACGAATGGAAGGGGCCTTAAGTTTCATGCTGAATCCAAATGGCGAAGTGCAAAGCTTTTCATAGGCAACTTTTACTCTTGCAGGTTTGCCATTACCTGCCAAGAGGTGGTGCCGTGTTACTTTGGTGTTACTTTGAAAGTAACAAAATGGACCAGATTGCACATGTAATAATTAACTATCTTTCAAACAGAGCCGTTATGGAGCCGTTGTTCATTAGCCGTATTCACGATCTGTAGTTTTTGGTCTTGTATCGTGTATTCTTGGTTTTTGTGGTAAATTTTGTAACTTTACAAAAACAAATACATGCAACTGAAAGTACAACCAATTTACTAAATTTACAATCGCAACACCCTATTGTCACATTGTGTAGTATTCTGTATTTTCTTTTTATCTGTCCCACAAATTTTCATCTCTAACAAAATGTAAACAAGATTAGCTGTTTCTGCAAATACGAAGTATTTACAACGTGGTCGTTCATGATCTGATGTAAAATTTGATATATTTACCCAAAATTACTACAAAAACTACAGATCGTGAATACGGCTATTGTTTTTGTTCTAACATAACTAAAAGCTCTTTAGTAATTACAATACTTATGTTCACTTCTGTTTTTACTTCTACCTTGATCACTGTTCGAGCAGGTCGTCTCAAGCTTTTCTGCTCTTGCATTTAAAACTAAAATTGGAAAAATAAATAAATAATTTGTGTGTGAAATAGAACAAGTTTTGTATCCTCGCATCCACACATGTGCTTGTAATATCTTCTGTACATGAATGAAAGCACGGTTGCTACTTTGGTACCATTCTACCAAAACTATTACATTTTACAGTAAAGTAAAAGGGCAAAATTAGCTTTTATAGTAATTGAACATATTTTCAAAATACTGTTTTCCGAAAACGGTAAAATTTAAATAAAAAAATTAAATACTAAAAAAGGCATCAAAATAACAACTCTGAAATATGACAATTTAATGTTAGAATCACAAAGAAATTACAGCATTTTATTTGGTGTGTGTTTAATAAGTTTCAAGATCCCAAAAAGTTGTATTATATACATATAATATGGATTATTATTTTGTTTATGTTTCCTTCTTCTTATTTTGTTTAAATGGATGAATAGTGTTTTATATAATATGATAAACTGGCAAAGTTTTTAATAAAATTATTTATTATATGTATAAAAAATATTGGTACATTTTTATGTAAATATTGATACAAAATAAATTGAGTAAGTGGCAACAGTGAATGGAAGGGACCTCCAGTTCCTGTTGCCAACCCTTATCGTACTGAAGCTTGCAAATTACCGTACATTACCGTACACATTTCGTATGTTATTTACTTCACATATAAAAATTAGTTTACCAAGCCAAACGCGTTAACATTAAAAATTGCACTCCTTTGAAAGCGCAGAAAGTCTAGAGCTCGTAGTACGGAGTTTGGACTTAATTCTAAAAAAGCTTTAATGAATTAATAAAAATTGTCATTGTAAAAGTGATTCTTTACAAATTTAATTTAGTTTTAACACTTTTTTAATTCAAAATATATGTCATAATAACCACCACACATTATTATTATAGTTCTACAACAGCTTACAACAGCCTATTTTAAATTATGTTCTGAGTGTGCATCTCTTTTTAAAACGAATTTTGGTCAAACAAGAGGTCTTCCTCGTTTAAATCCAAGATCGAATATTCGGCGCTTCCTCAGGTCGTGTTATTGTTGATGTAACTTCGGGATACAGGTTCGCTTTCTTCATTTGTGACAGCATTTTGTCCGTAGTGAGAAACTTATCGCTGACACCTCCATCGACAGCACCTTGAGAATTGAGGAGCATTTCTTTCGCAGTGTTTGTGATCAAACGGTTCCTGATCTGAAACAATATGAAGAATAAATAAATATATGGGAGCCATTTCTATAATCAGGTGAAAAGCAAAACCCTAACCTTAGTAACTTAGTTAATAACATTTGTCTTAGAGTTACAGCTTCCGGGAACATTAGGTGTATTAAATTGTTCTTTTTTTCTGCTTTATCCTAGTATTTATTTTGTTTTATTAAGAAAAGTATGTAAGTTAACACGATCAGTCAGCAACCAGGTAGTTGCTATGCCCAGTACTCATAGTGGTCATAGCAATGGTGCACCATCAGCAGTTCTTGCGGATGTCGCACCGCAACACCAGCAGCCTTGACTTTCGCTGACAGCAATGTTGAGGACATTGCTCCAATACGCCGCCGACTCGGTTTATAATATCAGGCACGGGTCACGGGATCAGCAGTTTTAGGGCTACCTTTAATTATAAGTAATTTGTATCTTAGCAGTTAGTTGATTTTATACCATTAAACGACTCGGTCCGCGACAGCATTTGGCAATCCTATAATTTGTAGTAGGATATAAATGGTTCCTGTTTTTTGCTGAGTGTGTCTTCTCTTCAAATTCTGATTTGAAGTAATAGCGAGTAGTTTGAGAACAACAGAGCAATGCAGAAAACTTGAGCTATTTCATGAAGATAATTAAAATAGTTAAGAAAAAACTGTAAGAATCATGCACGCTTCACGTATTACTATCGCTAAATTTAATCAGAAACAAATCTCAGGCTACAATGGCATAACTATTTAAAGTTTTCGGAAGCTGTAACTCTCAGACAAATGTTGATTTTTTTCCATGTGTAGTGATCGTGATCGATTTACCAATCGGGTGATAATGGGAAGACAAACTATTGGCCACGCCAAGCCCACAAACCGGAACAATCACACAGCAGCAAACGCTTGCTTACGCATCTTATACAGACGCTGGTACAAGACGGAGATGAGATTGCAAGACATGAATGTCTTGACAAGTTCTTTATTGTATTTCTATTCTCCAAACCAGATGGAGTAGTTTCAGCGTCAAAATTTTCCCAGAAATAAGGTATGGAAACGGCTTCATCTTCGTTGGAATAGCAACGTTTGAAGGCATCAAAATTAAAAGTGCCCTTTGGTATCGAGTCGAAAGGATCTTTTAATTTAGGATCGAGTGCGAGTGCGTCAAGTTCCTCCTTAGGTGCGGTCTCCTTCTCTTTCTTGGGAGCAGCCTTCTTATCTTCCTTTTGTTTTGCAGGTTGTTCTTGCTTACCACCGCCAGTTTTGGCTTGGAATTCAGCATATTTCTTAGGATCAAAAGCCAGTGCCTTATGGCAGATAGTAAAATTTCTTACTATAGTCTTAACTGCAGTCTGATTCAATAAAGTAATGAACCAACGATTCAAGTTTAGAATAGAAGAATGTGCACTTGGTTCCAACACATACTGATAGGATGCATGAGACTGCTGAAAACAACAATGTCGGCCCATGTGATGCGTTCACCGAGAATTCCTTAACTTTTGCCTCTATGTTTATCTCTGCCCAATGCCGCTCCACGATAATTCATTACATTTTCTGGGGTGGCAACACTTGCCTTCTTCTTGTTGCCAACAGTACGATGACTAGTGTAGTTTTCTGCTTCCATTATGGATTATTGAGTACAATAACTTTTTAGTAAAAGTGTTGCCGCCGAATTCAAGGTGACATGTACATTGTGAAACTGCAAACTGTCTTTAATATTTTTATTTACACAACAACCAAATAAGATTCCATCGAATTAAAAAAAAACAATCCTAATATGTTTAATTGTTTAAATGTTGCTGGATGCAGAATTTGTATATACCCATCAACCAAAACACATAATAATAAGAGATGCCACCAAATTAGCGTGCATTTTAATGGATAGTACAAGACTGGATCGTGCATCGTACAGCATAAAATCACTCGAAAAATCGGCTTACCTTAGATTTATTTTACTGCTGTTGTTCAGAATGTGCAAGAAAAACCAACCATATGTATATTAGACGAACGGTCTTTTTAATAATCCCCGTGATCACGTTACTCACGTCGTGCCAAAAATTGACACTTGTTTGAGTGTAAAGCACTGTTAATTTTATTCTCTTCATTATTTTTTCTTATTTCCTAACTAACAATTCAGCGATAGATAAGTGATGATATAAAGCTTATGGTAAAAGTTGTAAAATGTATAAAAAAGTACTAAAAGTACTAAAAAAAGTACACAGCAAATTAAATTTTTAAATTTTGTATCACTTTGACCTGTTTCAGCTAATTACTGACTTGTTCGTTAAAATAAGGCTGATGAAAACAGTGTATACCTCAAAATTTAACAAATTTAATTTTCTACATGATATGTAACTTTTTCTCGAGGTCTTGTTAAAGTTGCAAACAATTTTTAATAGTAAGTTAATCTATTTTTTTAAGTTTAGCGACCAAACCGATAGTCCGATTTGGATTAGCCAATTAGCCATAACCTAAAATTTGCGACAGATTCTCTTTCAGGGAAACGTTTTGTTTTTACTGATCATAAAGTTATACATATGTACAATGTCATTTCTAATTAATATTTTTATGATCATAAAATTTAATTGTAAATTAGAAATATAAAAAGTTTTGAAAAAATTCAATTTTGGTTAGTATACATTTATCAGTACACAGTACACTTTAGACAGATTTAGTAAACTTTTGACATCCGAATCAATTCGAAAAAGAAAGCTCGAATGCCATTACTGGTTCCTATGTATATTATGTTAGAATCTTCCCCTTTTTACCTTTCCATGATATTTCATAAACCAATTTATTTTGCAGCTGCATTTCAATTTTATCTGTTGTGTTTGTAAAAAATGTCCTTGAGATTATGTGTGATTTCTGAGCATATTTTATATGTTTGTGTTTTATAATTTTCATAACATTTTGCTGCCCGTGAGGTTTGGTACATTTGGTACTGAATTTGCTTTTCGACTGCGTGCCAAATTTGGACTTCGAAATATTCGAAAAAAATAGCAGCAGATACTTGCTCATATAAACTAATATTCTTTTCAATAATATAATTAATACTTAGTTACCCAATTCGGTTATCCAATTCGGTTTTCCTGTGATGTGAAGGGTGGAAACCGTTAGAGTGAGATATTTTAAATATTCGGTAATTGTCTAAAGATGACAAAAATACCCCGCTGTTCTCAAAACTTATCAATGCGAAAATCTAATTGGTTAGGGTTGCCAGGACTTCAAAAACACGAATAAACTTAAACTGTAACATTTGGCAACTTAAACTTAGGCTATAAAGAACAAAAGATATATGTATAAAATAAATGTTGCAATTATATTTTATTTGGTGACTCAGTGCTTTATTTTCCTTTTTTTCAATATAATTCATTGTAGTAATCTTAATTAAGAGGGAGACATAAAGAAACACAAAGGGGCTCATACAGAGCAAACGCCGGCCAGTACCCATCCAACTATGGCTCGTTAGTTGCGTTGAATTTAAGGGCATGACATGATAGATTGGCAGCAATCTCCTACTGCCTTCGCGGTGGATGCCACTCCGATGGGTCTGGTGAGACCCATCGGAGTTGCAGTCTCATTGCAGTCTGGAGTGACTGTTGGAAAGAAGGCACGTTTGTGGGGATCAGTGACACCTGTGATTAGGTTGAGAGGGGCTCATGTCCTATTCAGACGGAATAGATCCCGACTGAAGCGAACCAGGCTCCGGCTCAACTTGATCGATCGGTGGTATGTCGCAAGACCATACGGAAGACAAGCTGCTTCTTGGTCCTAAGTCTAATATCCGCTTGTGTATGGGTATGACAATAGCAGCACTTAGAACTTGGTAAGACATTGCCTGCTCGAGATGCACTTTGCTTGTAACCAGCATTAATTTTCGTCACTCGCTCTAATATCCACTCATTAAGAAGTAAGTTATCTTTTTTGAAAAAATATGAAGCTTGTGGCGGAGAAAGTCTGGTAAGAATCCAGCCGAAAACTGTTTCAGCTCGCAACGAACGTAGAACTTTCCTCTTGATGCCGCCCATGTTATGCGGGGGAAGACATCTCCACCTGAGAACATGTCTTTTGAATTTTGGCTGACACCGTTTTGTTAAGTACAGAAACTCGTGCAGTGACTCTTTAGAGTCTAATCGTACGCGTTTCTGTAAATGTTCAGAGATGAAGGTACCTTCCAACCCAGGGCCGATAAGCTCCCGATACCCGACCCATTTCGGTATATCTAATTCATTTCGGTAATTCTAATATTTAAATTCAGGCAAAATGCAATTATTAATATCACGTTGAAGTTTCTTTAACCTGCTAGCTGATACCGTAGTAACCGGAAAAAGATTGAAAATAAGTTTTAGCTGACTGTTGATTAAAATACATTTATTTATTTTATTTTTAGCAGGTTTTTTAAAGTGACAGTAAAGCCATCATTCGTTAATGGTCATTTCCAAACAATTTCACGAACATCACCGCGCACCTTTTGCGGGAAGAATATTTTCCCAACGGGGGACAAGCGTGAATTGTTAATATAAATAGACGTAAACAGATCTCTAAAGGAGGGCCAAGACAAATGAAATATTTCTGTGTCACAAGGTGGAAGAGACATATTGTATATAGAAACTGTTAGTATTGGCTCAGATTATGGCATTCCATTTCGTACTCGACTTGAACTTATGGCGCTTGGCTCGAAAAAGCTATGTGAAGGCAGACTCGAAATCTAAAAGGGCGTCAGCTGCACGATTAAATTTAGTATAAAATTTCGTCATATTGTAGTGAAATTCCAAAAAAAAGTCAACAACAAAAATATAATATAATATAAAATTATATTTCATTTAAATATTTTTGTAAAATTAGTTTCGTGTTATTTTCCCAATGGATTAGTTACTATGTCCGTCCACAAATAAATATATTTGAATATTTCACTTCTGCTTCTGAGAATCCCCTAAATTCGCCTTTAGTTGTTCCTTTTGGAATAACTTTTTGTTGTCGTTTCATATATTTTCTCTTAACTTTTGTTCCTTGGTTTTGCCTTTTTTATTTGGTTTAACACGTTACACGTTAAATTAAAAACAACAATTTTAAAATCTTTGAACTCCATGCTATAAGTAGGTGGGGTACTTAAATTTTATTCAGCATAGAATGAAAAACTACTCAAATATTTTGAGTGAAAACTTGACTGCAATGTATGTATGCTGGCTGGAGCGAATTATACATAAACACGAAAAAGTTCGGTATACTGTAAAACAGTATCGTTGACGTCACAGTCAACGACAAGAAAAATAAGAGAAATGAAGAGGCGAGTGACGAAAGATTTAAGCTGTAATTTATTATATATATACTTATGAAAGTATATACTTATAGTAAGTAAAATATAAAGCGGTATAGCACTAAATATGTATTAAATATGCAACGTAACGTTAGGTACAAAATTACTAAGGAACCGGTAAAATTTTTTAATATAATATTATTTTCCGTGGTCGCTGTGGCGTAGTGGTAATGCGTTGGACTACTACGCAGAGTGTCCGGGGTTCGAATCTCGGCACAGGCAAAATAAAAAAAAATTGAAAAATACATTTTTCTACTCGGCACCACCTTGGCAGGCAATGGCAAACCTACAAGAGTAAAAATTGCTATGGAAAGCTTTTCACTTCGCTGTTCGGATTCGGCATTAAACTGTAGGTCCCTTCCATTCATGTACAAATATAACACGCACAACATGAGTGGGCTAGGCCCTCCATGGGCTGTTGTGCCATTAAAAGTAAAGTAAGTAAGTTATTTTCCGTTTATTTTGATGATGATGACTTTAGTAAGTTGTGTGTTTGTACTTATGTTGGAATTGTTGTGGTTGCACTACTGTACTTAGGAGGCTCTGTAATAAGCATACTAAATTTAAATTTCCTCAACCGGCACGAATGACCAAGGGGGATTTCGAGGAAAGTTGAAATTAGGGATCGACCGAAACCGCTTTTTTATTTCGGCCGAAATCGAAACCGAAATTTCTTCTAATTTTTAATTTCGGTAAAACCAAAATTTTTATTACGGCTGTTATTTTAATTTTCAAAAAATAAAAATATATATAATATTTAATTTTATTGTAATAAAGTAGTATCAATGGAATAATAGATTATAGTAATTTTAAATTGCTATTTATTATTGAAACTATTTCCTAATCCCAAAACAACCTGTAAAGATGAATACAAATTAATGAATAGTTTAATAGTTTAAGGCAAACAAAAAGTCCACATTTATTATAGTATAGGAACTCGAATACAAACGAAAATATATTTTATATATTTAAATAGGTACATTGCAAATGTTTTTGTACGACTGAATCAGTACATTTTTAGGTACAGTTTTTGTTTCTTTCAGACTTACTGTCAGTATTAAAAAACTAAATCACGAATAACTAAAACTAAATTATGAATAACTAATTGTAATTTATGTGCCGTACATCCGAGAAATTCCAAATTTGCGATTTTAACTGCACTGGCCATATTTGCAGCGTTGTCGGTTACAGCCAAGTGAATTTTTTCTCCTATATTAAACTCATTTATTCCAAAAGTTTTTCGGCTATGTTAACACCGTGTGGTTCTGATCCATGACAGTGGTAGCTAAGACGACTTTGAGACGATTTGACTTCAGTATGAGCCGTAAAGCTTAACATGGAGCATGAGTTCGTGGGATTTGTCCAAATATCAGTGGTAAAGCTTACCATTCAGCTTTTTCTCAGCTGCTATTAAATTCATAATTGCTTAAATGCATAATCTGTTGTTTCCACGATTCGCATCTGAGATCGATGCGGATGAAGCGCTGCGAATGTTGTTTCCACGACCCGTGATTAATTTGCAATAAAAAATTTGACACTCAAAGGAGAGAGTTGTATTTAATTGTTAAAACTGTACTTTCGAAATATTGCTACTTTTTTTCGATTTCAAGCCGACATTTTTGGATTTTTCAGCCGAAACCGAACTTTGCCGAAAATGATATTCAAGGCAAAAAAGCTGTTTCGGCCGAAAACGGCCGAAACCGAAAAGAAAATTTCTGTCGGTCTCTAGTTAAAATATTCGGAAAAAAGAGTAGCAGTTACTTTGTCATATATGCTAATATTTTATTCAATAATAAAATTAATACTTATTTAAGCCGTGATTATTTTGGTGTTCGTTGTTCGGCGCACACATCACATTTTTTTCACGTGCTCGGTGATATTGAGCTCGTTGTAGAAATGCTTTTGGTCATTTCTTTAATACTATTTTGTGTGCAATGACAACACTAAATGGTATACACACAAACTTTTAACACTTCTTAGGATGGAGAGTTAAGTTAATAATTTGCAATGATGCAAGACCATTAGCATCACATCGTGAATACCGCTAATATGACGTATAAATACTTTCATAGTGTTATAAAGTGTTAGTGTTAGGAGCGTTCGAGAGGAAGATACTCCATAAGATCTATGGTCCAATATGCGTAGACTACGTGTATCGAATAAGACGGAGCCATAGCTGTATCAGCTGTACGCCGACACTGACATAGTCAAGCGCATATTAATCCAACGACTTTGCTGGAGAGTGGAAGAAGACATTCCGTTTAGAAGGCTGTTTTATTCGAGCCACGGTTGGAAAGATCATGTACAGCCTTATCAACTAGCGCCAGCGCACGCAGAGCAAAGGCGACTGGCGAAGCTTTATCGAGGCAGCCAAGACCGACCATCGGTTCTAGTGCAAGCTAAGTAAAGCTCAAACTCCATAACAAACGTTTCGGACGCAAAGCTTTTCTCTTATATGCGTATATGCGTTTCAAGGCATTCGGCGTTTTGCAATATTGTATGCTCCACAACACGGGTTTTGTGCGACTACTTCTTCTTTGAAAATAAGCTGAGGATACTTTTATAAATATCAAGGTTGCTAATAAACGTAAAAATTAACTTAACTGGCATCCCTAAAGGATTTTGTAGTTTTCTTAGGATTCACTAATTTGATGTTCTTCTTCTTCTTAGCTGGCACTACAACCGATGATCGGTCTTGGCCGCCTCCACAAAGCTCCGCTAGTCACTTCTGCTATGCGCGCGCTGGCGCCAGTTGATAAGCCCAAGTGCAGTCAGGTTGCCCTGCACCTGGTCTTTCCAACGGAGATTTGGACGTCCCCTTCTGCGTGTTCCTCTACCGTGGTTCGAATAAAACACCCTTCTAGCCGGAGCGCTTTCTTCCATTCGTTCAACATGACCCAGCCAGCGAAGCCGCTGGAGTTTTAAACGCTTGACTTTGTCAGTGTCGTCGTACAGCTCATACAGCTCATCGTTCCATCTTATTCGATACACGTCGTCCACGCATACTGGACCGTAGATCTTACGGAGTATCTTCCTCTCGAACGCTCCTAACAGTCTCTCATCATTGATGGTCAATGTCCACGTCTCTGCGCCATACATTAGGACGGGAAGGATGAGGGACTTATAGAGCTTTATTTTCGTCGGTCGAGAGAGGGCTCTACTTCTCAATTGCCTACTGAGCCCGTAGTAACACCTGTTGGCAAGAGTTAGTCTCCGCTTGATCTCAAGGCTTACATTATTGTTGGTGTTTATGCTGGATCCTAAATAAACGAAATCCTTGACGACTTCAAAAGTGTAGTTGTCAACAGTGACATTTTGTCCAAGACGCCGTGACTCTTTGTTTGTTGACACAAGGTATTTCGTTTTGTCCTCGTTCATCACTAGACCCACACGACGAGACTCCCTTTCCAGGTTGGAGAATGCTGCACTGACTGCTCGAGCGTTTTTGCCAATGATGTCAATATCATCAGCGTATGCTAGCAGCATGACACTCTTGTAGAAGATAGTGCCAGAGATGTCGATGTTCGCAGCTCGAATTATTTTCTCCAGCATAAGGTTAAAGAAGTCGCACGATAGCACGAGTCACCTTGTCTGAAACCTCTTTTGGTATCAAATGGTGCGGAGAGGTCTGTCCCAATTTTCACTGCGCTGGTGGTGTTGGTCAGTGTCATTTTGCAAAGACGAATGAGCTTTGCAGGGATACCAAAATCAGACATTGCGGTGTACAAGTGATCCCTAATCGTGCTGTCGAAGGCGGCTTTATAATCGCCAAATAGATGATGGGTGTCGATCTGTTTTTCTCGGGTCTTTTCCAGGATTTGGCGTAGTGTGAATATCTGGTCGATGGTGGATTTACCAGACCTGAAGCCACACTGATAAGGTCCAATCAGTTTGTTGACGATGGGCTTCAATCTTTCGCACAGTACGATCGATTGAACATTATATGCAATATTAAGAAGTCTTATCCCACGGTAGTTGGCGCAGATCGTGGAATCACCTTTCTTATGGATTGGGCAGAGTACGCTGAGATTCCAATCACTTGGCATGCTTTCATCTGACCATATTCTGCATAGAAGCTCATGCATTCGTTTTTTGAGCTCTTCGCCTCCGGTCTTAAACAACTCAGCAGGAAGGCCATCTGCACCTGCAGCCTTATTGTTTTTCAGCCGAGCAATGGCTGTTAAGACCTCCTCATAGTCAGGCGGCGGTACTTCAACGCCGTCAGTGATTGGGGTTTCCGGAGTGGGTTCCGCAGTGGCGGGATTATTGCCGTCTTCGCCATTAAGCAGCTGCGAAAGTGCTCCCTCCATAATCTCATTATGCCCTGGATATCTTTACTTTACTTTTGATGGCACAACAGCCCATGGAGGGCCTAGGCCGAGCTTTTCGCATCCACTCATGTTGTGCGTGTTATATTTGTACATGAATGGAAGGGACCTACAGTTTAAAGCCGAATCCGAACGGCGAAGGAAAAGCTTTTCATAGCAATTTTTACTCTTGTAGGTTTGCCATTGCCTGACAAGAGGTGGTGCCGTGTAGAAAAATTATTTTTTCTACTTTTTTTTTTTTTGATTTTGCCTGTGCCGAGATTCGAACCCCGGACACTCTGCGTAGCAGTCCAACGCACTACCACTACGCCACAGCCCTGGATATCTGTCATCAGATTTCCGTCTTCATCCTTGCAGGAAGAGGCCCCGGTCTTCAAACCAAGAGTCAGGCGTCTTATTCTTTCAAAGAATTTTCGGACCTCGTTCCTGTCCCGCAACATTTCGATATCATTGAACTCGCGTCTTTCTTCATCTCTTTTCTTGCGCCTGAAAAGACGTTTCTCCTCCCTCCTCAACTTTCTGTATCGCTCCTTAGCAGCTCGCGTTGCAACTGACTGCAGGGTGGCTCTGTATACTGCGTTTTTTGCTTCAGTAGCATCGCGACACTCTTGGTCGTACCACATATTTCTCCGTCGACGGTGGTAGCCTAGCACCTCTTCGGCAGTCGTACGTATAGAGCGGGAAATGTGCGACCACTGCGCGCATATATCATCAAGTTGAGGGGTGTTTTGCGAAAGGAGAAGTGCAAGTTGGCTTTGGCTGTCTGTTGTGATTGCAGCTTTTCGACATCCAGCTTTCTCTTTGTACCTATCCGTACGCGATTTGCTACACATATACATGTGCAGACCTTGGCTGCAAATAAGTAGTGGTCTGAGTCGATGTTTGCACCACGTATTGTGCGTACGTCTAGTACATTGGAAGTGTGCCTTCCGTCGATCACAACGTGATCAATCTGGTTTCGTGTGTTTTGATCAGGGGACAGCTAAGTGGCGTTATGGATATCTTTATGTTGGAATCTGGTGCTATTAACTGTCATGTTTCGTGCCGCGGCGAAGTCGATCAGTCTCATACCGTTATCGGTGGCTCCGTCGTGGAGACTGAATTTTCCGATCGTCGGACCAAAGACCCACCTTGGCATTAAAGTCGCCTAACACGATTTTAACATCGTGGCGGGGGCAATGCTCATAAGTTTTGTCGAGGAGCTCGTAGAAGTCATCTTTGGTCGTTTCATCCTTCTCATCCGTCGGGGCATGGACACAAATTAGGCTGATGTTGAAGAATGTTGCCTTGATACGGATAGTGGCTAGGCGCTCGTTCACGGCCGTGAACCTCGAGACTAGATGACGCAGTCTCTTCCCAAACACAAATCCAACACCAAATTCGTGTCTCGACGCATGACAGCTGTAGTAGATATCACAGGATGCTCTTTTGGAACAACCCTGTCCTGTCCATCGCATTTCCTGTATAGCGGTGATGTCAGCTATATATTTTTGGAGGACATCCACCAGCTGGATAGAGGCACCTTCCCTGTAGAGGGTTCGGACATTCCAGGTGCATATCCGTAAATCGTTGTAATTTGATGTATCGGACGCATATCGGGTTTGTGTTTTTTACCTCCTCTATTAATTTTTCTTCCTTTATTTATTTTTATTCTGAATTATTTGCAACCATTTTAATAGTGATGAGTAAAGTTCGACGACAAATAATTCTCATTTCAGAAAAAACAAAGTTTAATCTGCCAGAGTACTAGCTTAATTTTTAGTTGTTATTTATCATTCCAGATCAAATAATTATATTTAAAATATTTCTTTATTATGTTCAACAGTTTCCACATCAAATAAATGTATTAAATATTTTCGATATAAATAGTCTGTTATCGATTATCTCATTCTCCTACAAATTATAACATCTCTCACAATTTCTCAGGTATTTGCCGTCGCAATACGACAGAAGCGTGAAAATAGTTGAAAGTAGTTAAACTTTTGACGCTTTCTGAGCATTTCGACGGCAAGCCGTGAAGTTTGTTTCATACAAAACACACTGTATCAACTTATCGCACGAATACAAGAACAGCTCTGCGTCTGAAACTCGTGTTATGGAGTTTGACCTTAAGCAAGTAGTAGCAATTAGAATGTCAAAACAAGCCTTTCGTAACAAAGGAAGAAGAGGAGCGTGTTGCTAGTAACACAACCATATTAAATTCGCCTTGGCTCTCGATATAATAAACGTGAGGTGAAGACCTGAAATGTTACTTAATTTTCTGTTTTACGCAAAAGTAACAGAAGCAATTATAATAGACTTGAAGTACCGTGAGGTGAAGAAAGTAATTCCAATTATGCCGCCATTATGGCCGCAACACACTACTGCTTTTGTCAGGTGATATTGATATTCTAATTATACTGTCATTATGGCTGCAACAACAAAGTTATTTTGTTATTCTACTGCTGCTATCACCTTATATAATTTTATCTTGACCAGAGCATTAGAACTCAACCCAAGTGTCAAGCGAAGTCCTAAGCCAACCACAACAATTAAGGTCGGCATCGCTTTATAATTTCGTCCACCGACGCGAATAAAAAAAGTTTTTGTTTTTCCAAAATTATGTCGAAGTTTGTTTTCTGGGCAAGGATATTGTGTGCCTCAGATGATTATATTTTTTGTCCGCTTTTTAGGCGCTGAACACAGTCTCATGATACTTTTTCACATTCTCTTTTGAAGTTTCATGTAGCATTTATACGGCGAGACTAGTACTAGTATCTATTTTTAAACCAAAATAATTTTCAATCTTTATATTATTAGTTTAATAAATAATTATTTTTCAATGCGATCAGCGTGCTGGGAGTTTTAAAATGAAATATTATTAAAGCTATACAAAGAGAAACGTCAAAAAGTACCACTAAAATGCTGACTGAAAGATTTTGTCCATCCCCCTTACGTTGCTCTCTTCATCTCTACATTTCTCAGAGTTTTAAGAGACTATTCTCATTGTGTAAAAGCTGACAATGTTACGGCGACAACGTCCATAATCTGAGTTTCGCATTGGCCATATTATTTTATTATGACATCGCCGTAGATGACGATGAGTCGACTTTGTAGTCTGACAACAATTCGAAAGAAATGAGAAAAGAAATAATTTACAATCGACGAAAACGAGCAAAAGGTGTGAGAAAATAAAAGGAGATTTATAGAATATTAACATCCTTTCAATTAATTGCAAATAATTTAGTGAAGCGCAGAATAAAAAGTGAAAAAAATAAGTTTGTATAAAATATCAATCAAAAAAAAATTGATATATTGAAAAAACGGTAAAAACCAGAAGAAAACGTGTAGGATATCCCGTGAATATTTAAGAAAAATGGTAAAGCGGTGGAAGTGTCCGAAGAAGAAATTGAATTAAAAATTATTTATTGGTGGAAAAAATACAATATAATTAAAAGGTCGAATTGCAAAAGAAACAAAAAAAGCAAACGAATAATCTAAAAAATAAGAACTGCACTCAAAAGTGAAACGTCAATGGAGGAGGAAAAAATAAACGAAAAGTATTATTAAATAATAACATAATTTAAAACTATATTTTATTGAAAACTATTTACAAAAGTTTCTAGTAAAATATAGTACTTTTATTAAAGCACAATTTTTTCCAGTGAAACTGAATATTCCAAAAAAGTTTGCGTATCCGTTATTTTTAGGCACGAAAACACTAAAAAGGAAGAAGAGGACCGAGCACACCCGCAGTAGGTTTAGCCACAAAAAAGATTCCAACGCAACAAATAAAAGAATAAGATTTCTATACATACGTTTGATATAATTTGGCAAGGTAGAAAATTTTTTCTGGCATTTTACTTAGGACGTACATATATGTAATTTCTTTTATTTTTTACTTTTTATTGATATTTTCAGTTCACTCCTATGAAAGGTATTTTCTTATTTTGCACACGGATATTAAGGATACAAAGAATCATATTATTAATTTGGAAAACATTTAAACACCCTACCACGTTTTAACTATAAAGAAGTTTATGAGACAAGCTTCCCGACTCCATTCTCATGTGTGAGTTAATTTGCACATTATTGGATGACACGTACAATTAAATGACGACTCCGAACGGCAAAGGGTAAAGCTTTCCTTAAGCAGGTCTTACTCTTTATGTATTATTGCCAGTCAATGTCCACAAGTTATTCGAGAACTTTTCAATGGATATATATAATTTTGTTAAATTTTTCGTTAGAAATTCTTTGCCAATTTAATTTGAACCAAGTTTTTATCTGGATACATGAAATTTCTGTATCAATATTGGTTGAGAATGTTCAATTTTAATTCGATTTACAGCGAACATTCGATTTTTGATTTTTTTGCTAGTTGATCATTTATAAGTACAGTATGTCAAGAATGAGTTTACATATTGAACAAAAATTAACATTCTCAACATAGTTGGGAAAAAATATAACTATTATTTATGTATTGGAAACTTAAAAATGAATATTTTTTTTTTACAAAAATGAAAATTGAATGAAAACATTATAAGTAGTGTCCAGCGGAAGCTATAACTATTTGCTATCTTTCAGGCAACTTATGTATTCCTTGCCAAAAATAAACAGTCCACCTGTGAACGAATCAATCTAATTTTTGAACATTCAACTTAAGTAAAGTGTATTCCAGTAAGGGCATTTTTGCATTGATCTAAAAAAGTGACAGTCAGACGGAGCAAGGTTTGGTAAATATTGCAGGTGAACTAGAAGTCCCATTCACTATTTTCCAAATAATTTTTAAACGGTCTATGGAAAACAATAGTCTCGTCCCTGGTCGCATATTCTGTTTCTTTTCTTGGCCAATGCTACTTTCACACGAATCAATTGTTTTCGATACAGCTGCCTTCTAATAGTTTCTCCAAAGCATTACCTTGGCGCCATGCCTTTACCACAATGAACTTCACTTTATCAATGTCGACTATGACCGCATGTAGCGCCAAATGCCGAGCTTTTCAAATCCACTCATATTGTGGCAAGTGTTATGCCTTTACCACAATGAACTTTTCAAATCCACTCATGTTATGCGTGTTATACTTGTACATGAATGGAAGGGACCAACAGTTTTATGCCGAATCCGAACGTCGAAGTGAAAAGCTTTTCATAGACAATTTTTACACTTGTATGTTTGCCATTGCCTGCCAAAAGGTGGTCCGTGTAGAAAATTTGTGTTTTTTTTTACTTAGTGATTTTGCCTGTGCCTAGATTCGAACCCCGGACACTCTGAGTAATAGTCGTATGGAACATAATTTCCTTCCTTTTGAAAAAACTGTAATGATTTTTGGTGCTTGGAAAAATTTATGTTGGCGAATTGATAAATAATAAAAATAAAAGTTACATGACTTAGCTAAAATATGAAAGTATAAGTAGTTATAGTAGTGATATAGTAAAAGTTACGCCATCAAATGTGATTTTGTCATTCATATGTACATAATTTTTAATTACAGTGTTTATAAAGGAGTTATAAAAAGTACAGTTTGAAAGAAAGTGAAGTTAATAAGGTCAAGACTATTTACATCACATCGTGAATACCGCTAGTATGATTTACATATAAATGCTTTTCATAGTTTTATAAAGAAAATTATATCCACTTTTAAACCCTAAAAATATGCATATTAATATCTCAGGAATACGTTTTGTTTGTTCTTTCCTTGACGAATAAAAGGCAATTATCTGGAAAGTGGTGAGTGTGACAACTTTGGGAGGACAACTTTGTTGTTTAGAAAAGAAAACGCCAGTAGTACAATGCTACATTTAGGCCGCCCGAACAACGAAGAGTCCTACATGGCTTATCTTAAACAACAACGTTGAGGCGTGTAAATGGTTACATAAGCCTAACATATGGAAAAATCTACGTTCGAAATGATTTGACTGAGTTCGATCTTTTTTGGCAAATCCAGTTGCTGTTGTTGTTAAATATGTAAAGTAAAAAAGATAATAACAACTGGAAAAGATTAAAAATTCAATACTGACAACATATAAACTTTACTTTATTTCATGATTGTTACACGTTTTTCGTGGATTTATAACTCTTTCGAATATTTATAATAAATCATTTTCAAAGAGTTTGCACAAAAACTTTGATCCGCTGCAACTTTTTGTTGTATATAAGGAGTGAGATCGAAAAAATTGGATAACTTTAAATTGTCCTAGCATTAAAAGCCCTTATGCAAATAAAAAAATGTAAACAGTTTTGAAAAGAAAATTTAATTTCTGACAAAATGATAAATAAAACTATTTGTTTGTTGTTTCTTACAGAACTCGGACAGCTTTTCCGGTATGCCTGCCATTAGCGCCTTTACTGTCATTTCTGAGACTCTCTTGGCGGCAGCATTTCACTTATTTCTAAAATCTTCCAAGGATTTAGCTTCTTTGTTTGTTGCCTTTAATGTTCTTTTCACTAGAGTCCAATATCTCTCGATAGGCCGAAGTTCTGGGCAATTTGGTGGGTTGGCGATTTTTGGTACCAATTTGATATTTTGATCTTCGAACCATTTAAGGGTTACTCTACTGTACTGGCAGGAGGCTAGATCAGACCAAAATAAAGTAGATACATTGTGCTTTCTAATGAAGGGCAGCAATCTCTTCTGGAGGCACTTCTTCACATAAATTTCGGTGTTAACAGTGCCACTTGTTACGAAGCTTTTAATCCTTAGCCCACAACTACAAATCGCTTGCCATACCAGAAACTTCTTCGGGCACTTGGACTTTTGTTTTGTCCTAAATCTTTCCTCAACTCCTCCTCGTTCCTTTGCGGTGTAAAACTCTTGACCAGGCAATTTCATGTTTCATCGTCCATAAGCAATCGAAAATCTGTCTTCAACTTTTTAGAACGGCTCTGGGCTACCAAGTTCTTAGTAACGTTCCTGTCGGGTACTGACTGCACTTTGTATGTTTTAAGGCCCGCACTTAAACTCGCTTTTTCCGCCAATTTTCGATTAGACAACGCTGGATTCTTCTCTAAGAGAGCAACGACTTTCTTCGCCTTTGTGGAGACACGAAACCGCATTTCCTTCCAGAACCATATTTTCTTTGGCGCAAAGGTTTAATGGTTTTCGACAACTTTAAAGTTAAACGGTATTTATTAGGGGATACTTTACTTACTTTTAATGGCACAACAGCCCATGGAGGGCCTAGGCCGAACTTTTCGCATCCACTCATGTTGTGCGTGTAATATTTGTACACGCACAACATCCCCTAATTTGTCATTAGGGGATACTAGTTGAAATAATTTTAAAAGGTAAAATAACTAGTCGAATATCGCATCGGCACGTTCCATATAGATGTACATAAACAAGTTATTGCATTTCTTTTTAGGCATATTGGCTTGCTTCGAAAAAGCATGGATATTACAATCAGATTTAGATCTGTTCTACAAGTATCCATCCAACTAAATCACGAAACTTAGTTAAAAGAACGTTTTGGTAATAATATGGGCTGTATACTTAGGAGTAGCAACCCTATTCACAATATAGGAATATGATAATTAACGAAGAGCGCTAATGTATTTTCTTATATTAAGAAAAAAACAAATTGGTGAATAGAGCCAAACCGATTCCAATATTAAGCGGATTCCTGTGATTTAGGACGAGAAACCAAACGTTTTACAATCAGAGGAATCTGTCTCAAATTTTAGCACTATATAAAGGACCAGTGACAGCCACCATTCTTTAGCGAAATATATAATATTTTTACAATTTCATTTCGAAATGTGTAAATTTTTTATACGAAAATTTGTATTTATAAAAATTTTTTGATTTTAAAACATACAAGCAAGTTAAAATAGTCACTGACCGGAAAAAAATCTTACAGAAATAAAGTCAGTACTTTTGAATATTTTAATACACCTCATTCTTAATTAGTTGCAGGCCACGTATCTGTTTTTCAAAATATACGAAATTATAATTTCGTTTTAACAACAGGTTTAGTCTGCTCTACTTAGTCTGCAGGGATCATACTTCAGAAAGTTTATGTATTTTGTTCTGACGATTCCAATTAAATCAGGAATCTAACTTAGTACAATACAATGGTGCAAAAAAGCCACAATGCCCTAATGTAACCCCGACAAAGCGAGCTCATAAGAAGCGCAACCTGTTAACATCCGACCGAGACCAACTAAGGCGATGGAAGGAAATCATTAAATCTGCCTCCACCTTGTTATTTCAACTAGAACTGCCAGACCCTACAGCACCGGAGACCGCAATAGCCGAATTCAATTACAACCTCCATCGATTGACGAAGTAGTGAAAGCGATCTAAGCCCTAAAGAATAACAAGGTCGCCGGCATTGATCAAATTACAGCTGAACTGCTAAAGGCATGCCCATAGACATCAGCCACCATTCTACATCCTCTAATTACCCAAATTTCGAATGAAGAACAGCTACCAGGCTAAAAACTAGTCAAGTTGCCAAAGAAAGGTGACCTCACCGAGTGCCGAAATTATAGAGGTATTACACTGTTGTCAAAAGTACTAACTAAAGTGCTTCTTAATAAAGTGGGTGAAAAACTCGATGTGGCCGTCCGGAGGCAACAAGCATGTTTTCGGCGAAATAATTAGATCGATCGTGTGTGGACCAAATTAACATAATAATTATTGTCGAACAATCGAGTGAATGGGCGTTGCACTTAAAATTATCTTTGTAGACTACAGCACAGCTTTTGACAGTGTATCTTGTGAGAGCATACGGATTTCACTACAGAGGAGAGGTATCTCTGCTAAGGCCATCAATATGATGCGTGCGCACTTACTTTACTTTTAATAACACAACCGAGGCCGAGCTTTTCGCATCCACTCATGTTGTGCGTGTTATATTTGTACATGAATGGAAGGGACCTACAGTTTAATGCCGAATCCGAACGGCGAAGTGAAAAGCTTTTCATAGCAATTTTTACTCTTGTAGGTTTGCCATTGCCTGCCAAGAGGTGGTGCCGTGTAGAAAAATAATTTTTTTCCTTTTTTTTTGTGTTTGATTTTGCCTGTGCCAAGATTCGAACCCCGGACACTCTGCGTAGCAGTCCAACGCATTACCACTACGCCACAGCGACCACCAAACCCACGTAGATGCGTGCGCACAACGAGGGTTTTAAATTCAGCGTGTTACACAACGGATTGTTGTCGACATTTGTTCCTAAATCATGCGTCCGGTAGGTTGCTTACTCTCCCCTCTCTCTTTCTTGTCGTTCTTGACGATATCTTAGATAAGGCCTTGGATAAAGTCGACAAATAAATTCGATGGAATTTTAATGAACATTTAGAAGACCTTGATTACACTGACGACATTTGCCTCTTATTACCCAGGCATTCAGATATGAAATCTAAAATTGATGATCTTAATTCAAATTAATTCGCAAAAAGTCGGCGTAAAAACTAATACTTCTAAAACTAAGAGTATAAAGCTGTAACCTTCTAGGCAACCCTTTTAAGGCTGGCAGCGATGATATCGAAAAAGTCAACAGCTTTACTTATCTGGGAAGTGTAATTTCTATGGATGGTGGGGCAAAAGAGGACATTACATCAAGAATTTCAAACGCGAGAGGAGCATTTGCTCAACTTAGTAAGATCTGGAGCTCGTCGTTTATCTCCACCAAAGCAAAAATATGCATTTTTAATTCAAACGTGAAATCAATTTTGCTGTATGGGTGTGAGACGTGGCTAATGCTTGAGGCGTATACTTAAAGTCTGGTGGCCAAACACCATTTCAAATGCAGATTTACATCAAAAACGCAACTTGATACCGTTAGTTAACGACATCAAGTTACGCAGATGGAAATGGATCGGACGCACTCTACGAAAACGCCCAACGAATTTTGCCGCCAAGCCCTCGAATAGAATCCAAAAGGCAGCTGACAGAGTGGTAGACCAAAAGTCACGTGGAAAAGGACGTTAGAGAAGGAAATTCGTGATTCAGGAAAGGCTCGTAATACCCGACTTATATTTCCATTAGATTATCTATTGGTAAGGCAATATGAAAAAAAAAGTACACACGGTACAAAAATAACTGTTGAGGAAATAATCATAATTAGGCAATATATTCGTCTGGCTCCCAGACAAGTATAATCTTGAAAGCACAATATCAAACGAAATATTGGTACAAGTACAAGAAAAATGTTTTGTATATTATAAATATTATGAAAACCATCTAGGTCAGGTAATGACCATATACAAATATAGGGTTTGTAGCGAATGTAAAGTTCGACTGCATACAAGACTAAGAACATACCATCTCTTAGGATACTTTCAGTATATTCTTATTGCTCAATGCAATTCTTAGTACATGCACATATGGATATCATAAATACAATTATTATATTATTATTTTGTTCACACGGATGGAAATTTGTCATTAACTTTGCGTACATATCGTGAGCCTTATATTTATGCACATTTTCATATTATTTATCTCTCTTTCCAGATGAATTTTTCTGACAAAAAACTCTATAATGACATAAGAGAATTATCGAACATTTATCGATTGCGTTGTTCTGGGTAAAACACCCCCTCGCTGAATTGAACTTGAGAATAAATTATTGAAGAATGTTTAGACCAATAAAAAATTTAATAACTTACATACAGAAGAACGCAAGCGGAAGCGCGATGTTTGGTGGCATAGCAGTAGCTGAAAAGAATAACGCTAGTAGCGAAAAAGAAAGAGAAAACTTTGAAACAGATGAAATAGAAAATAACTCAGAAATGGAGAAAGTTGATGTTAAAGAAGTAAGTAAAAGTGGTAACAGCGCAACAGGCAGCTTAGGAAGGGCCACAGGATTATTGGAGAATTATGACGAAGAGGACGATTACGATATCGAAAAGCAAATAAAAAGCATTATGCTGAAGAAACCATTAGATTTGCCCTCGAGGCAGCACGATCACAACCAAAATACCGCCTTAGAAGATGAACTTGATGATTTTCGAAACGATCCGACATTGCAGGAAGATGCATTGGATGATATTTGCTCAGAAAACAGCGAGGAGCATGTTGGTGAAGAGGAAACAGAAGAACCATTTATAAATGTAACGCAAGAAATTGAAATCTTTCCAGGTAATAAATATACTTATACATATCAGTTAGTAGATGTATGTGCGCTATAGCATTTACACAAGTCTACTCAAGAGCACTTTACAATTAAAAAATATTATCAGTGAATATCATTGAATTTAGATTTTTGTTTTTTTTTTGTTATTCTTCTAAATCCTAGAAAGTCTTATTAAAAATTATCATTGAAAAAGCTTTGAACAAGGTAAGGTCTTAAAATGTGTTACTAGTATTTTATGACTTATTAAACAAAGGAGGTGGACAGCACAGAGCATTTTCTCTGCACATGTCCCGCCTTTGCCAGAACGAGATGGCACATTTTGGGTTTAGATGTCACAGGAATGGACAAATTCACTCCTTCCCATTGTGTGATCTTCTGAGATTTGTGAGAGAATCCGGAAAATTTGAGGAAGAGAACGTAGTCCCTTTAACCCCTTTTTCAACTTTTTCCCTCTTTTTTTCTAACCCCTTACTTGTCTGTCACCCCTTCTTCTTTTAGTAGGCCTTAAGTACAATGGACTCATGCTATGTAGAGTGCTTGAGGAACTGTCCTGCACTCGTAGGTCAGGTTCTCGGCCTTCTTAACATCAATCCATCCATCCAAACAAAGCTTAGTTAAATTTATTTCCTATCTCGACATCGAAAAATCAACTGAGCAATGCAGTGGAAATCACTATGTAATGTTTCTAATATGACATTACTGGCTTCAGTTCCTAGGGGCAAAACTAAACTATCATAGAGGCCTGCTTTAATCATTAACCTCAGCAAGGAATGCATAGAAGTATTTAATAGAGCACAAAAAAAAAACAAAATCAAAATAGATGTCAATTCCAAAATTAAAGTCAGGGAAATCTCTGAGGCAAGTAATCTGCTTAAAATTCTAACTTATTCAGTAAGTCCGGATTACATTATGCAACCAAATAGAGAATGCGCCTCGTTTGGTCTAAAGCTTTGAAGTTCTTGTCGATACTCACTTTTTCGATTACTATTATGCTGAAACTAGTGAATCGGTAATAATTTGACCAAATAATACCCTCTGAAGCTGAACGATGCGTCAATCAATGTTACACAGTGAGTGAAATACCTAGAAATAACTCTAGAATTAAAACTTCTCTGTAAACAAATATGTTCACAATGCTATCAGCTAGGTTATGGTGTGCAGGAACTTACCAGGAAAAACCTGGGGATGTACTCCGTGAATGTATGTAAAGTGAATGTATACCAAAATGGTAAGGCCTATTATCACATATGGTTTAGTTGCATGGTCGCAAAAAGTAAAATTGGGCACAGTGAGGAATACCTTCAACAAAGTCCAAAGATTTGCCTGTGTTTGTATCACATGAGCCATGACAACGTGTCTTATGGCAGCCATGGACGCACTACTAGACCTTACGCCTCTACATCTGGTTATAGATACGGCAGCTAAAAGAACACCTATGAGTATAAGTAAGAGAAGGAGCTTTAAGGGGAACATTTTTTAGCAGTAGAGAAAGTATCTCTACTGACCTACCCCTAGCCATGAACGGTATGTTTTCAGCTTTATTGTATTTTTAGTAGCGATACTGCCTGGTATAACTATTTCATGAGTTGCAATAAATCGGCGCTAGGACTTTTGCCAAAACTATTGCATCATCGGAACATTCCACCAATATACAAGAAAATTAAAAAATTGATGAATTAGGTAGTTTTGGCACAGCAATTACGAGCAGTGTAACGGGTTGATATTGGTGACGAAAAATAGTAAACGTTCTCGATTTGATTGATTGATCGATGAAATTTGGATCATACATGTAGGATAGCCGATTTTCAAATAATAAACTCCAATTAATAAAGATATATAACGGTAGGATAGCCAGTTTTATTTTGTATTTTAAGTCGTTGCTATCAATATATTTTACACGCACTCCTTCCGACAACGACTGACTCTTCCTTCCTTTTTTCGCGTCCGTCTTTGTCTGTGCTTCGTCGAGTTCGGTCAGTTTGCATGAATGCATTTTTAATATTATTATGCGTGTTTATTGTACTGTCGTCCACTCCGTGTGTCCACTTCCCACATTTGGCCAGCCTGACTCATCATTCGACCCGAACACGGTGACTCGGCCGACGACTCCCATTTCTTCATGTATTCACCAACAGTTGTTGTATGACCGGTAACTTCATGGTCTCCTAAGTTCCGTGTGATAAAACGTTAGTGACCTTATACGGCTCAAAGAACTTTGACTTTAGCTAGAGTCCGGAACCATTTTGCATTCGCTTTATGGCTACTAAGCAGCTTCCCTACATGGCATTTGGTTTCATTTTTTCGGTTCATGTAGAAGGATCTTCGATTCTCCTGTTGAATTTTGTGAATGTTCCTTTGCGCTACCTTGCGCAACGCGGCTTCTGCCAGGAACTCTTGTTACCGTCTACTTGTATTTTACCATAATTTCAGTTAGCAGACTGAATGGAGAGACTTTCGTACTTCTTGATGGCGTATTATTGATAGGTCTGCTGGACCCGTTCAATGCTATGCTTATACCAATTGTTGGAATTTTGTTCAATGGATAGGCTCCACCTGATCATTTGCGCGATGAACGCCACTAGCTATCAGGAGATGTTGTATTCCTTTTCTAAATACTCCTTGAATAAACTCGACGTAAACGCAGCTCCTCGATACGAAATTATACTATTTGAATTTCCAGAAGTTGCTGGAATAATGAGGTCATCCATATAAGATACCACATTAGGAAATTATCACTCATAATCTTCCCATTTAACCTCCTGTAAGGAGTGAGATTGAAAAAATCGGATAACTTTCAAAGACCGCTGCTTTGAAACTCTTCATCTGAATGAAAAAATTCAAACAGTAGGCTTTGCGTTGGAGAAATTCTGATGCAATACAATCACATGTTTTTTGACTTGTGAACTTTCAGTTGAGTCATGGCATCGGAAGTGGAAAGACGCGATTTAATTGTAGAACTATTTCGAGAAAATCCGCAGTGGAGCCAGAA
The DNA here is from genome assembly GCA_958295655.1 of Palloptera scutellata. Lineage (NCBI taxonomy): Eukaryota > Metazoa > Arthropoda > Insecta > Diptera > Pallopteridae > Palloptera > Palloptera scutellata. The sequence continues at coordinate 37,064,142 of OY282452.1, read as the reverse complement.
AACCATTGCAAATAAGGCGAAAGTTGCACAAAACACTGTCTCGATATGTGTTGGAAGGAAATGCGGTTTCGTGTCTCCACAAAAGGCAAAGAAAGTCGTTGATCTCTTAGAGAAGAATCCAGCGTTGTCTAATCGAAAATTGGTGGAAAAAGCGAGTTGCAAAGGAACGAGGAGGAGTTGAGGAAAGATTTAGGACAAAACAAAAGTCCAAGTGCCCGAAGAAGTTTCTGGTATGGCAAGCGATTTGTAGTTGTGGGCTAAGGAGTAAAAGTTTCGTAACAAGTGGCACTGTTAACGCCGAAATTTATGTGAAGTAGTGCCTCCAGTGGTCGCTGTGGCGTAGTTGTAGTGCGTTGGACTGCTACGCAGAGTGTCCGGGGTTCGAATCTCGGCACAGGCAAAATCAAAAAAAAAAGTAGAAAAAATAATTTTTCTACACGGCACCACCTCTTGTCAGGCAATGGCAAACCTACAAGAGTAAAAATTGCTATGAAAAGCTTTTCCTTCGCCGTTCGGATTCGGCTTTAAACTGTAGGTCCCTTCCATTCATGTACAAATATAACACGCACAACATGAGTGGATGCGAAAAGCTCGGCCTAGGCCCTCCATGGGCTGTTGTGCCATCAAAAGTAAAAGTAAGTAAGTGCCTCCAGAAGAGATTGCTGCCCTTTATTAGAAAGCACAATGTATCTACTTTCTTTTGGTCTGATCTAGCCTCCTGCCACTACAATAAAGTAACCCTTAAATGGTTCGAAGACCAAAATATCAAATTGCTACAAAAAATCGCCAACCCACCAAATTGCCGAGAACTTCGGCCTATCGAGAGATATTGGACTCTAGTAAAAAGAACATTTAAGGCAACAAACAAAGAAGCTAAATCCATGGAATATTTTAGAAATAAGTGAAATGCTGCCGCCAAGAGAGTCTCAGAAATGACAGTAAAGGCGCTAATGGCAGGCATACCGGAAAAGCTGTCCGAATTCTGTTAAAAAACAACAAACACATTAGTTTTATTGATCATTTTATCAGAAATTAAATTTTCTTTTACTGTTAAACTGTTTAAATTTTTTTATTTGCATAAGGGATTTCAATGCTAGGACAATTTAAAGTTATCCAATTTTTTCGATCTCACTTCTTAGTCGCCGCAGAGCCTCTTACTACAGTGCTCTTTCGAAACAAGCCCGATATGAGACGCATATTCCGACGTACTGGGCTGCATTGTTCCCTTTTCTAACCATTCTGCGACTTGGATATCTACGATCGACTTATCAGCGTGCGAAAAGTGCCTCGGCCTTTTGTAAAATGTATGTAAAATCATCATTCATCAAGATCTTCATCTCTATCGGTGACTTTTTTGTCATTTTCGGAGCATAATTTATAATCAGTATCTTTACTTGATTTGACTCTACTCTTTCAAGATGGGATAGATCTATTTCAGGCTCTTTAGCCTCCTTATTTGTGGCCACTTGGCATAAGTCCTTAAATTCCTTCAACAAATCAAATTCATCGTCGACATCTTCAGCAATTTTGTCTACTGTCAACTTCGCACCAGCTACGACATACTCTTCAATATATCTGCTATCCCCTCTCGACCTTTCCCATTTAGGTGTGAATTCCACAACATCTTCAGACACCATTAAATCTAAATGTTTTAGGACGTTACTACCAATAACCGACGAATATTTCATATCACGTTCTCTATCGACATGGAACCTGATTTCTAAATCTGCACAATGGATTTTGAATTGAACCAAGAATGTTCAGCTTACTATCATCTATTTCTACCAACCACCGTTTGTCAATGCTCAACTTTATGTCCTCCCCTAGCATCATTAAAGCATCGTAGCGCATTAAGCACAGGTCAAATCCAGTATCAATTGAAGCGGATAATTTTACTTCATAAAAATCTAGGTCTTTAAAATTACATTTCGCATTCCCATTGATTTTCCAACTTAATTCGTTAGTCAAAGTGTTAACATTTCCCCTTTCGGCCTTGACTGCAGGCTTACCCCCATGACAGTCAACAGTACGATGCCCTGGTTTCCCACACTTGAAACATAAAAATTGCCATTGCTGGCAATCTTAATTTCAATGCTTGTTTTAAAGAGCTTCAACTGGTGACACTACGTTCACTACGTATGAAAAGTTTCGCTGCTCCGCATATATAAGATATATAAATTGTGTGTTAACCGGTACCATTATATTCGGAGTCACCGACATCTTCACCTTCGGCATCATGTCAGCATTTAAACCGAGATGTTCAAGCAATCTGTCTTGTAAAGTGATTTTCTGCCAAGTAGTCAGTCACGAGTCCTAACTCAGTCAATTTCTGTTTTAACCCATTTGCTGGTAATTTTAAAATTTCTGCTCTTTCCATTGTAATCGTATCAGTCGTTCTCAGATTCGAGTACAAAATAATTTGTTTTAATAAATACTTCATATTAACATATCAACTTCACATACAAAACAACAGAAAAAACCTGCAAACAACGGTAAATTCAGAAAATTTAAAATATTTTAGCAAATGTGGCAGCGAGGTTTACTTCAATTAAATAATTTGACGATAATGAAAATAGATACAAAAAATACTTAAAAATAATGTGTATGAGTGCAAATTAAATTTTTACAACGAAAGAAAACTCAAATATTATTTTGAACTTATTCAAAAAATATTACTTATTTCCTCAACTTAGGTATTTACTAAACTTTGGCTTGCATTAACTTATTTAGCTGGCACTATAATCGATGACCGGTCTTTGCCGCCTCGATAAAGCTTCGCCAGTCGCCTGCTATGCTCGTGCTGGCGCCAGTTGATAAGGCCAAGTGCAACCAGGTCGCTCTGTCCCTGGTGTTTCAAACGGCGATTAGGACGTCCTCTTCTGCGTGTTTCTCCACCGTGGCTCGAATAAAATACCCTTCCAGTCGGAGCGTTTTCTTCCATTCGCTCAACATGAATCAGCTATAAAGCTTGACTATGTCAGTGTCGGCGTACAGCTCATGGTCCATCAATTCGATACACGTCATCCACGAATATTGCACCATAGATCTTACAATCTGTGTTTGTTGACATAAGGCATAAGGTATTTAGTTTTGTCCTCATTCACCGCTACACCCACTCGACGAGACTCTTTCCAGATTGAAGAATGCTGCACTGACAACTCGCGCGTTGGTGCCAATGATGTCAATATCATCAGCGTATGCTAGCAGCATGGCACTCTTGTAGAATATAGTACCAGAGCGTAGAGGTATGTCCCAATTTTCACTGCGCTGGTGGTGTCGGTCAGTGTAATTTTCCAAAGACCAATGAGCTTTTCAGGGATACCAAAATCAGACATTGCGGCGTGCACGTGATCCTTAATCGTGCTGTCGAAGACGGCTTTATAATCGACGACTTTATAATAGATGGTGGGGGTCTATCTGTTTTTCTCGGGAGGTCTTTTTGTGAGCTCTTCGCCTCCAGTTTTAAACAGCTCAGCAGGCAGGCATTTATTGTTTTTCAGCCTACCTATAGATGTTAAGACCTCCTCATAGTGGGCGGCGGTTATATTAGGTGGTGCATTAACTTAGTGATTAATAATAATTTCCAAATTTACGACCAAAAAGGAAAACGAACAAAACCTGTACTGGCAAAGATGGCAAACATCAAATTTCTTTTTATTATATTATTCACCATCCTCTACTTATCTCTTTTCATGTTACTCCAGTTGCTCCGCTAATTTCTGCTGCATACATATATTCATCCCTCTGTTAGCGATGTTACTGTTGGACAACAACTAAAATCATGCTGTTTCCACCACCCTGCTCTACTCAACTTCACAGAGCTTGCGTTATACGGCCACCGCCACGCAAACTCACTACAAACACCAGCTACTGTTGTTGAAAATTTTGTTCACCTGTTATCTGAGCCTTGCGTCTAACTGTTACTAAACATACAGCAAACAATCCGTCCAACGCCACGCAGACTCACTGCCCTCTCTAATTCTGCTTACTCTCACGGATAAATCAGATATTTTGGTCTCTGCCGATGTCGCTAACGATGCTCGCTCTTGCTTTTTTTGGTTCCGCCGCTGACAATTTAAATTTTCAATGCTACAATTGGCATTACTTAGCTACATTCCGTTACTTGGCCCTTAATACAAAATATCTTTTTTTTAGAGTTAATTTTGTTAATATTGAAAAGTTGCACATGAGCGTTTATTCGCAACATTTTACTGCAACATTTTATAGAATGTTCCACAATTTTTCAACTTTGCAACTTTGTTTTTAAAGTGACTACGTGTCACTTCACTGAAACGTAGGTTAATCCTGACACCAATTTGTAGGATAGCCGATTTTCAAATAGAAAAACTCCAATGGATAAAGTTATATAACGGTAGGATATTTGTATTATTTTCTATGTTAAGTAGTTGTTATCAATATATTTTACACGCACATACTCTGCCTTCACTCCACTCCTACAACGACTGACTCTTCGTTTCTTTTTTCTCGTCCGTCTTTGTCCGTGTTTCGGCGAGTTCGGTCAGTTTGCATGTTTGCATTTTTTTATGTTATTATGCAGGTTCATTGTACATACATACCTACATACATACATACATTATTTGAGTTGCGAATATGATTTTTTTTATAAAAATTGGGCAAGTGCCTCGTCTTCCTACCATATAAAAGACTTCAACCCCAATTATTTCACCTGCCAAAAATATAGCTATAACTCAAATAAAGAATAAAAGTTTTGACTTTTATTTGCCACTTTTTCAAGCCACTACAGATTTTATCAGAAAATGGAGATTAGCAAATATTAGCAGCTAAAAATTAGTATTTTTAATTATACATACAATTTAAAATAAAATTTTAATAAAATGATGACGCTTTTGTCCAATTTTATTAATCACTTGTTAAAGTTTGCTAAAGTTGTTTCATTTTTATCTTACTTAAATGTCATTGCAATTATCGTTACTTGAATAGAATAGAATCAAAGAAAATAAGAAGCATAACGAATGATCTCCGGAACCATAAAAACTATCGAGCTAAGATTTACACCGTAGGTTTGGTTTAAGCTCTTCTGGGATTTTGATTTTTTTTTGGGCCCGGTATGGGGCATTTAGGTAATTAAATCCGATTTGGCTCATATTCAGAATATATATTAGTAGATAGAAAGAAATATTTTTACAAAAGATACCCCTTAGGTGGCGCTGGCGTAGAGATATTTTGAAATACTTTAATTATGGTCTAATTTGGCTCATATTCTTACTTTACTTTTAATGGCACAACAGCCTATGGTGGGCCTAGGCCGAGCTGTTTAGCATGCGAAGAAAAATTATTTTTCCTACTTTCTGATTTTGCCTGTGCCGAGATTCGAGCTCCGGACACTCTGCGTAGCAGTCCAACGCACTACCACTACGCCACAGCGACCACTCATATTCAGAATATATTATTATTATGCAAAATATTTTTATGTACAAATATTATAATCATAATTGGTTAAGTGAAAGGACTATTTTATCTGCAAAAAATGTTGATGTGGACGATATCAATGTTATTATTCAGAACATGATTGATTCCGAAACGGATTCCTTCAAATGTATTGATAGTGTTGTAGAAAAAATATAGCAGTCAATTATCCAATATAATTTTTGAATTCACTTCACGTGCCCGTTCTACATTTATTAAAATTGAAAGTTGCTACGTAACATAAACGTTATAAGACTGTAATGGAACCAGGTTAGTTTTAAAAAAAATAATGCCCAATGTCATTGAGGCCACAATTCTTAAAAGGAAATTTAAAGGAGCACATGTTTTGATACCGACACACCTATAAAGTTCAAACGACAGCAATTTCCGATTAAGGAGTGTGATCGAAAAAATCGGATAACTTTAAATTGTCCTAGCATTGAAATCCCTTATGCAAATGTAAACAGTTTTGAAAAGAAAATTTAATTTCTGATAAAATGATTTAGGATTTAGCTTCTTTGTTTGTTTCCTTTAATGTTCTTTTCACTAGAGCCCAATACTTTTTTTTACCCTAAATCTTTCCTCAACTCCTCGTTCCTTTCCGGTGTAAAACTCTTGACCAGGCAATTGAGAAAATTTAGACACACGTATGTTCATCATCCATAATTTGGAAAAAATCTGTCTTCAACTTTTTAGGTCGGCTCTGGGCTACCAAGTTCTAAGTAGCGTTCCTGTCGGGTACTGACTGCACTCTGTATGTTTTAAGGCCCGCATCTTTTTTTAATTTTACGAACTAAAAACTCACTGCAACTCGCTTTTTCCACCAATTTTTGATTAGACAACGCTGGATTCTTATCTAAGAGCAACGAGTTTCTTCGCCTTTGTGGAGACACGAAACCGCATTTTCTTCCAGAACCATATTTTCTAGCAACTGTTAAGTCTGTATTAAATTTTTTAAGAATCATCGAGACAGTGTTTTGTGCAACTTTCGCCTTATTTGCAATGGTTTTCTGGCTCCACTGCGGATTTTCTCGAAATAATTCTACAACTAAATCGCGTCTTTCCACTTCCGATGCCATGACTCAACACAAAGTTCACGAGTCAAAAAACATGTGATTGTATTTCAGCAGAATTTCTTCAACGGAAAGCCTATACTGTTTGAATTTTTTCATTCAGATGAAGAGTTTCAAAGCAGTGGTCTTTCAAAGTTATCCGATTTTTTCGATCTCACTCCTTAGGTTGGGGTTTGCCATGATCATAAACAAATATCAAGGACAATAACTGCAAATATGTGGTTTGGACCACGGTCAGTTATACGTCGCATATTCCCGTGTCGGGAAGCCAGCAGATGTATTAGTTTACTGCGAGAATAATGAAACAAAAAACATTGTTCACTCTTTGGCATTACAATAAATAAAAAATATTGTTCATTCTTTTATGTTACAATAAAAATTTATTTTATTTATTTAATTTTATTTTCACCTGTTTTTAGTTGATATTAAAAAAAAATTTAAAATATAAACCCCTAACCGATATAAAAAATTCTTTGAAAGCAAAAAGCAAAGTTTGTCGGGTCGGGCTATTACATAAATACAAAAAAAATCTTTTCATAACATTTGCTTTAAAGACAATTAGTTATAGTAATTTAAAATGGTTCTAAAAAATGGGTTAATAATTTAATCTACCAAATCAAAATCTCCATCTTAAAAAAAATCTCCATTTGTTAAATCTCTAAATATAAAATTTCCAAATTTTAGTCTCCATCGATAAAATTTCCAAATTTTAGCTATTTAAGATACTTTCTTTCAGCAGAATCTTTTTTAAACTTATTAATGAAAATTAAACAAAGTTGGCGATTGAAGATTTCTTTGAAACTCCTCAAACACAAAATTCCGTCGAGGTATCGTTGTTCAATGTAATCGGTGCAAAAAATTTTGTCTACATGACATAATAAAAACATTGTCGAATGAAATGGCATATATAAAAATTAGCTTGTAAAAAATTTAAAGCGAATCGCAGAAAGGGGGGAAAAAACACTCAGTGATATGAACGACTTTTAAAATTTGTTGCTGTAAACTACTATTTGGTCTAGTTTATAAGTACATAAGTACATACATTAGTAACCGATTAATTTCACTTACTATTTACAAAGATCACGCGGTTTTTCGTTGTTGTTTACTTCTTTGGAGCCGTTTTTATATTTTCGTGGAGATAAAAGATGATCGTGGCAAAACGGAAATTACCACGTAAATGAAGGGTGCAGATGATGATGCATACTTACTTACTTAGCTGGCACTACAACCGATGATCGGTCTTGGCCGCCTCGATAAAACTTCGCCAGTCGCCTCAGCTATGCGCGCACATATTCGTCGGTCGAGAGAGGGCTCTGCTTCTCAATTGCCTACTGAGCCCTAGTAACACCTGTTGGCAAGAATTAATCTCCGCTTGATCTCAAGGCTGACATTATTGTTGGTGTTTATGCTGGATCCTAGGTAAACGAAATCCTTGATGAATTGAAAAGTATAATTGCCGACAGTAACATTTTGTCCAATACGCATATGTACACATAAATGATGAGCAGCACATATGCACCCACTATACGTCCTCTATCAATCTATAGAGGAGCCCTCTATCGCTCATTCGCGTATGATTCATACTTGAATGATACCAGGTGAACAAGTAATGACATCTCTGTGTCGCTAGGTAAAATTATAAGCTCTGTAAAACCAAAACATTGGAGCCATTTCTTCGCATTTAGTTCTGTCAACAATATTCAGTTCATAAACAATCAAGTTTCATACAACAACATTTTTTTTCGCTCGTATAAATGTCGAATTTTGTGCCTACAAACTACGATATGCGGACATCATTGATTTTCTGTTTCCAATTGAAGAAATATGGAATCTAATCGAATGCTTGTGGAAGCTTACGGCCAGCACGCTCTATGCAAAACAGAGCACAACGAATGGTTCAATAAGTTTAAAAGTGGCGATTTTGATGTGGGAGACGAAGAACGTGGAAGACCACCGAAAAAGTTTGGAGATGCCGAATTGCAAGCTTTACTCGATGAGGATGATGGTCAAACGCAAGAACAACTTTCAGAACAAGCAAATGTGACTCAACAATGCATTTTAAACGTTTAAAAGCCATTGGATTGATTTTGAAGGTGGGAAGATGGGTGCCGCATGATTTGACTGAAAGACAGCAAGAAAATCGAAAAACTACCTGTGAAATGTGGCCAGGTACAAAAGAAAGTCTTATCTTCATCGAATTGTTACTGGTGATGAAAAATGGATCTATTTCGAGAATCCCAAACGTAAACGATCATATGTTAAGCCCGGTGCACCGGTCAAATCGACAGCAAAGCCAAATCGCTTCGGAAAGAAGACATTGCTCTGTGCTTTCTGGGATCAGCGAGGTGTTATCTGATTTGACCTTCTGAAACCAGGTGACAGTTACTGGTCAACGCTATCAACAACAATTGGCCGATTTGAACCATGCTTTGCTCCAAAAAAGTCCAGAATATCAAGCTAGGCAACACAAAGTGATTTTTCTTGATGAATATGCACCATCACGTCGAACAAAACAGACTCGGGAATTGGTAGATTCATACAGCTGTGAAGGCCTCCCCCATGCGGCTTATTCACCAGAGTTGGCTCCATCTGACTACCACTTATTTTCATCAATGGGGCACGCTCTTGCTGAGCAGCACTTCGATTCGTACGAAAATGTGGAAAAATGTGTCGCTGGTTTGACTCAAAAAACTAACAGTTTTTTTTGGCGAGGCATTCACAAATTGTGTATCTAGCAATGGCTATTACTTTGAAGATTGAATGTACAACCATTTTTCTTAAAAAAGCGTGTATTTTGGAAAAAAAAAAAATACCAGATGAAAGAATTAGCGCGTATATACGGGAAAAAAACAAACTTGAGGCAGTAATAAATTGTGTTACGATAAAATCTCCAGCAAAAACTGCGACTGAGAGACAGCGAGAATGTAGACTTCGTCGAAAAATGAGGGCCCTGCAAAATTCAGATTCTGCTATCGTGAAAAAACCCAAACATCAGTACCGAAAGATCGCGAGAGTCTAGACTTCGCAAGCAATTTGAGGCACAACAAAATTAGAATTTCATTGAAAAACAACTCGCAAAGAGTAATGGCAGCATGAATAGTAAATGGGTTCATTAGAGCCAATAATTGCTTCAACACTCATCTCATTGAGTCCCGACGAAGCTCCTCAGAATTCCCAGCTTCTCAACGAAAGAAACTTGAAAATTTGTCTGAAAACCTTTCCTCCGGGGAAAGAAAACAACTTGGACAATAGATTTGCCAAGTTTCTAGTCAACCTCATAACATTCGCGAGTTCTCTGACCGGCAAGCGGCAAATTTTCTAGCTGTTGATATCATACAACCTGAATATTTTGATGATGATGATGGTAAGATTATAATTATAATGATGTAGCAAATAAATTTGCATGCTTTGAGTATGAATATTTTGATGGAGATGATGATTTTGTAGAGGGTGTTGCATGTTGTTGAAATGCAAACGATCAAAATGAAGTTAATCTAGATGTAGCACACCTGGAATCAGATAATCATCAAACTTGACTATACAAGGCTTATTGTTTCATAAATCAGCACATAAACAATTTCAAAACATGTTCGTTAAAAATTCATTCGGCTACGCCTGTTATATCTGCGACAGACTCTGGTTTTTACAAGATTACTAAACCTTACCTGAAAACTCAAAACGCATACGTTCTGAAGAAGTAAACTTCTGTAGGGCGTCCCACTACGCACACAATTTTTTTCCAACTATTACTTCAAATGCATTACAGATTTGGAAATTTTAGAGATCTTGTTTTGGAGATTTTATGGAAATTTAAAAATATTATGGAGATTTTATGAATAGAGATTTCGATACCAATCGCTAAAAAATGTTTATGTTTCAAATGCTTATCTTATATCTGCTGAAAAATATATTAATATACATTTTTTTATATACTTTTAGATAGCGAAATAATTGTACTCAGCGATGCAGATCTAAATACCTCCGTTGCATCAGATGCTCTCTCCGAAGATCCACTAGCGATTGATGATTTCACTCAACCACTAACGATGCGGGAAACAATAAATCCTTTAGATTCGTCCACCAATGATGAGACCTCAACCGGCACTGATTTACTATGGATTAATGTCGATGAAATAAAATCGAGTGTGGCAAATGCACCTGCACTAACAACCACAACAAGAGAATTAAATTTACCACAGCAACAACATAAGGGCTCGGATGATGAGAAATCGCCAAACAATGATGAAAGCACGCCTCAACATCAAACAATAAACATATCCTCCGAAGACAAATCAACATCAAATAGTAACGAGGATCATACCGAAGAAATACGAAGTGATGGCTCTGATTCTGGTTTGGGCAGTGAAACATCAGGACTGCAGTCTACATTAACTAGTATCATTGATACAAGTCAAGTGGCTGGTAGTACGACAGCCACACCTACTAAAAAGTCAGCCCATGCTACATTGAAGGAATTCAGTGAAAGTGCGGCAAGCATTAGCCCGCCTACGCCATCATCGCTGGCAGTAAAGAAACCAATGCGTTCTAATCTCAAGCGACACCTAGAGGTCGATGAAGCACTGGATTCTGCCAACTCGTTGGCTGATTCAATGCATCAAAAGAAATTAAAGCGTTCTATAAATTTTGAAAACGTTCAGGTTTACTATTTTCCACGGCAGCAAGGCTTTGGCTGCGTACCTTCAGCTGGTGGCTGTACGCTTGGTATGGCAGCTCATCATGTTGCCTTTAAGACACTCACGTTAGCGGAGCACGCCGCCGAATTGAGACGCGCACATCGTTTACAGCTACAGGATATTAATCCTCGCGGCTCTTCCAGCGATGAGAGTGAAGAATCAGAAGAGGACTATTTGAGTGAAGGAAGCGGATCTGATCTCGATACTGAATCAAATGGGTTTCTACAGCCGGTATCGCCCAAGCAACGACGCGCTCTACTGAAGGCAGCTGGTGTACGCAAAATCGATGCCAGCGAAAAGGCTGAATGTCGCGATATACGAAACTCACGTGAAGTGTGTGGGTGTACTTGTCGCGACTTTTGCGATCCCGAAACATGCGCCTGCAGTCAAGCGGGCATAAAGTGTCAGGTCGATCGTGCGATGTTTCCTTGTGGGTGCTCGCGTGACGCTTGTGGCAATGCAGTAGGTCGCGTAGAATTCAATCCGTCACGAGTGCGCACTCATTTCATACACACTATAATGCGTTTGGAAATGGAAAATCGGCAGCAACAAAACCCACCTTTGGGTAGCAGCATAAGTTATGCTTCCTCCACTTCCAGTATCGTTACCCAATCGACGGTGCAGCCTCATAATTACTACAGCATGCAAACACAATCGAATTATAGTTCAGGCTATGCTTCGCCTGCGTACACAAATAATCAAACTGCCAACTACTATCAACAGCAGAGCTCACATTATGGCTCTGTTGCAACGCAAGAGTTGAACCAAACATCGCAATATCAACTGGATAGCTTAGATTCAAGTCTCTTTTCGGGTTCGGCAACTGCCACACCCTCGTATGGTGAACTTATGCCATCATATGGTAGTGTAAGCACTGCGACTGCTTCCTCCACGTATCACGATATCAACTATGCCACCGTGCATAGCAGCAGTAGCATGCGAACACAGGTGAATAATCGTTTTAATTTCTTTGTAACTGGAACATATTCTGGAACATTTATTTATAAAGGGATTTTCAATAGGGACATAACAATTTTGTACAATATTTAAATACAAACGCTTACTCCAATTTTCGGTTTTAAGAAGCGTCCCATAAGACAGGCGGTGGGTGCTATAGTCTTAGTGCACATTGTGGCTAATTTTGCGTAAAGATCTTGATCTACACCCTAACAAGTTCAAATTAACACTAGAAATAAAGCCTCGTTATCATTTGAAGCTCCGAAATTTATCCGATCGTGCTATGCAGAAGTTTGAAAAATATTCTGATTTTCATCGATAAATCATCTTCAGCGATGAAGCTCATTTTTAGCTTAATATCTTTGTCAATATCCAAAATATGCATTATTGGACGGCAAAAAACCCACATCTGCTTCAAAAGACCCCATGACATCCACAAAAAGTGAAGGTGTGGATTTCATGCCGAAGGTGTGATTGAGCCGTATTTTAATGTTATGGTCAATGGAAGAATGTCATGTTGGAAGACTATTTTTGGCAAGATAGCAAATCAGTGATATGTAGTTCCAACATATATTGAAGGGGAAGTTCGGTATGTAGTCTTCTAATCTCGAGAAATAGTTAAGTCGAATGGTCCCTCGCTCATGCAATTTAACGTCGTTGGATTTCTTTTTATGGTGTAATGTTACGTCGTTGTGTGGAAGAGTGGTGGAAAATTTTCTCCCAAGAATCGATCGCTAATCCGAAGAATTTCAGCACGATATCTCAATTATTCTGTGTTTTAATTAAATTAAAATTATTTATATCTCTATTAAAAAACTATTTCTTTCTCCTTTTTTATGCAAACAATTAAGTACCATTTTCAGGTTTTCTAGTACAAACGAAAATTTAAAATTTAAATTTTTGGGGTTTTAGTATGTAGGAATCTGACGCATTCGGATAAGAACAAAAATTCTGCGGTACCTCCGAAAATATCCATCTGCTATCGTAAAAAACAAAAAATAGGTATCCGTCAAACGAACGTGTTTTCAGTGAATACCCCGGTGGGAAGCCACCGTATTTCTCGTAACGAGTTGTCTTTCACTTCATAAGCATTCCAATTGCTCCAATTAATTTCCATAGTCAAGTAGTATAAACAATTGGTTGACTTTATATTTTATATATATTTTATTTTTTAGGTATCTACTTATTCTTACCATCAGCAAACATCTGCAAACTATCTAACGCAACACCTCAACACAAACACATCAAACACCTACAGCTCATGTGCGGTTCCATCAGCTCCTCCATATGGTACAGCAACTACAACTGCGGCATCACCTCAATACCATGCTCATAGCCAGAGAAGCGTTGCTCTTGAAACGACAGCACCCAGTTGTGCTACAGTCGATGGAGGCGTTGCTGGTAGCAGCTTCATCAATCTGAATACTCCCATTGCCAGTTCCTCACGAATTTCACAAATCAACGATTTGTTGCAGCATAATCGCAATACTACGGCCGCTTTAGTAGCTGTAGCTCAGTGTCCAAGTGTAAGTTCGCTTTGTGGTGCGTCTTCGAACTTGCCATCGTCTTTAACTAATAATGCATCGGAAACAGCTTCCATTGATACACCACCCATTGAAGACGCGCATAAGAGTTGCTTGGCATTTGAGGAACTGCCATCACCGCTCAACCCTACACCTATTGTGGCTGTTATGGAAAATGATGGCAATTCCAATGGTAATGCAACTACGAAGAGAGAAACACCACCATCAACGCCGCCTGATGACATTGCCTCCAAGGTTGAAAAAACATGTATCGTGGTGGATTCTGCGGAAATTGCAGTGGCAGTAACAAGTGCTGTCTAGGCGATAACTAATTAAACGCTTTTCAAAAGAAGACTTTATTTAGCATAAGTTGTATGAAAAAAAACACACAAAAAAAATCAAACTTATATCTTTAATATCGAACAATCCGCGATTTCATCGAAATTTCAATCTTAATTATTATACAATATAATGAAAGACCTAATTAACTGACATCTCAAATTTCTACAAATATATGTATATAAAATACGAGAACGTATAAAAAAAAATGTTGAACTATGTTTGTAAAATATTATTTAATTAACTGTAATCATTTCATTATTATATGTATTTTAATATAAATAATATAGCTTTAAAAATGTTCCAAATTTATTTTCAATGCAATTGTATGTAAATGCCACAATAATTCAGTTAAATTTTTACGATAATAATAAGATTATATAGAAGTGCACGCTTTAACAATTAACCAATGTACATAACTATGGATAAATTATAGAAAGTTCTTTAAGAACACATCCTTGCAGACCCATAATCCCGACAAAGTTTTTAACGGAATGTAATTTTAATACTTACTTCTATTATTCAGTCACATAGTGCAAGAGTGCTGCAAATCAGACCATTGAGTATCCGACGAAACTGCCCACAAGTTTAGCCCAGAATAAAGGTGTTCACTAAATATTTCCTTTAAAGTTTTAGTAATTACCATGTTTAGTATCTGTGTTTTATTTGATGCGCATACATCTGGCATAAACCCGGAATTTAGTACTGCATTCATAAATCGGTTGAATATTGTTTGGATTTTATTTCGATAACGGTGCCGATATCGGTAATGATAATGAATGGGTAACAAGCCGGTAATGATAATGGTAACGGTTTCAATACCGGCATAAAACCGGGTTTCCGTTGCATTTTTGTAATAGTAACTGGATAAATTGTATTTTTGTTAAATTTAATGCTCAAATTTTTAAATACTCGTTCGGCTTTTTATGGAGCACTAGCGGATAACAGTTTCTTTAAAAAACAAATCTATGATTTTCTTAAGCTAAGAAGCTTGCAAATCCGAAATCTGTCATAACTGTGTACCATATGTTATATATTCTTTAATTTTGTATTTTTTCTCCATTTCGTTTTTGGTGCATTTTTAAAATTCGCGTACGTGAACCAACACGAAATCCTTTGGAATAAAGACAACGTGTGTGAACATGCGTGAGTAGTCATTATTGAAAGAGAATAAGTATATCGGTTCCTCGAAAATGGACTTCATAGTCCAGAAAAATTATGAATGTCTTTGTTGGAAAATTCTACCATATGAACAACATAGCCTTGAACAACATTCGGCATCTTCAACATTATAAAATCTTCAAAAATACAAAGTATTGTATATAATTAAAAGCTTTTGTTAAGTATATTAAGTATATTCGACTCAAACTACTTGAAATTTTACTACATTGAAATTTATCTTTTCTTCATTAGCCTTCTTATTATTTGGTTTGTTATGGATCAGTACATCATCTTGAAAATCGCTTATATTTGAGAAACACACCACAAAAGAGTATACCGCCGATTTTTTTTTTCAAATAAACTTCAAGACTTCAAGCTTTACATATTATGGTCGATAATGCACGGAATTAATAAATATGGCTAAATATGGATGTTTTTTTTAACTCATAAAATTTAAAATCCAATTTTTCAGGAAAAAACCTTGGGTTACTTTATTTTATTTAGTTTAAATTCTTTAGATATTTATTAATATTCAAATGCAAATTAATTTTCAATTTATTTACATAGAGTTAAAATTAAAACAAAAAACACAATATGAACGTTATTTAGTTATTTACTTCTTTAATTCATTAATTTTATAAATATGCATTTAGTTTATCTTGAATGTTGAATTTGTTTTGCAAACTAAATAAGTTTTGTGTATACTATTTAGTTATTCTAACATTGCGTTACTTTTGTTTTACTTTAGTAATGTAATTAACATATTTAATCGATAGGCTCGATTTGCGAAAACAATACATTTTTAAATAAAATGGTAAAAAATTACTAAATCGAATTCTCTCTGCTTTGTTCATGGTTAATGGTCTCATGGTTTCTTAACATCACATAGTTAAATAGAAAAAATTGCTTCTTACACATTTAATTGAAATTTTAATTTATTGTAAATATTTGTAACTAGTAAACGAGAAAAATGGACCAAAGCGGAGTCGTTGTTGCTGCTGAAGTACTTTATTCGGCCCGAAAAGACGAGTTCCAGCACTAATACAAATTAAATAAATATATTAATCAAACACCTGTTGGCAGTAGTGGCAGACTTTTGATAGTGATGATCAATTTTTGATATTAAGTATATACCTAATTGTCGATGCGTGTTTTGTTTGTCACGCATTGCTAATTGTGTATAAGCGTCAAAAGAAATGCGTCTAGCATTTATACAAACCAGGGTTCGCATTTGATCACCGAATCGCACATTATATTTTCGCGCATGGTATATGCTGTCAACTGTATGCGTACTTAAAGAAGAGCAGATCAAACAAGTGTGAATGAGTTTCATATATAGGGTGACAATTAATAAGTGTATACAACTTTCTTCGCGCTATAGAGAAAGTATTGTAATTTTCTTCATTCTTGTATTATTCTACGTAATCGAGAGTACATCTGCTTTAATTTTTGCGTTGTCGCTGTGGCGTATTTGGTAGTGTGTTGACCTGCTAGGCAGTGCACTTTCTCGCTCGAAGAGGCAGCATCTGTCATTAATTCTAAACGCACTGTTGTTTTTCTTAATTTTTTTTGGTTGGAGTGATAGCACTAAGAAATTATCAGCACCTCGTTATTGCTGCTTGTGCTTCACGAAATCCTTGAGCACACGCACCATAACTTGGGGTAGAAGGCAGCACCTAGCAGACAATTCTAGTTGTAGTTAACAAACATGTGTTAACGAAAGAAATTTAATTCAATTGGTAATCAAAACTTAAATGGTTTTCGAAAGCAACGTAGAATTAATTGTATAAATAAAATGATTTACAATTGCGGTAATGTACCGTGATGTCATGAAGAAATAATTTAGGTGGTTGATGATTGACTGACTGTATCTAAAAACAAATCATGGTTTTTATTGAATTTTTCTTAATACTAAATTTACATGTTGTTGAATATTGCTTATAACTAATTACTCTATTTTGCTGACAGAGAATGCTTCTGTGGTGAGATCGGTGACCAATTCCAGGTGTACCGCCTTTGTTGCAAAGACGGCATTGTACGCCTTGATGGCTCGTTTTCCTCTTATCCTGTAGTGCACCCAAAATGGTCCAAAGAAGTTCACACCAGTGCTTATGAATGAATGTGCTGGTGTGGCCCTGGTTGATGGTAAGTTTCCCATCAGTTGATTTAACATGCGTGGCTTGGCTCTCGTGCATCTTACACAACCGTGCACTATCGTCTTTGCAAGTATTTTTCCTTTTATGATCCAGAACCGTTGTCTGGATATTGCCAGTAGCGCCTGTGGTTCACAATGAAGATTTTCTTCGTGGGCCCTCACCAATATAATATTTTGTGAGTCGACCGTTGTGTGGCAGCAACATCGGGTGTTTGGCATCATACGACGAACTTGATGCCTCGAGCCGACCACCAACCCGCATGGTGATAAGCTGTTTAGCGGGTGTGTACGACTCAGTAAATTTTTCGTTTTCAGCTTCTTGAAGTTAACAGTATTTTGCTCGGATGTATGCTACTGCCCCAAAGGCCTTTACGGACGCATCAGCGAAGACGTGAAATTGTGTTGTTAATGGGACTTATCCTCTGAAGATGTGTTTTGGGACTTGGAAATTGTTCACGTTGGCCAAGTTCGTCCGGAATATTGCCCATATATTGGTGAGTTCTGCCGACAGTGCTTCGTCCCACGTTACCTTCAGTAGCCATAACTGCTGAATGAAAATCTTTGCGGTAACGATTACCGGAGCCAAAATTCCGTGAATGTCCTCTTTGTTACCACATTGACTGGATTCCTGTTGTAGGTCATGTCTCATGATTCTCCAAGGCAGAAGTGTTTTCGAGAAAAGAAAGTGATGCAATGAAGCAACTCTCTTTATTTATTTATTTTTTTTTTGAGTGCCTTTAATTTTTTAACTTATGATCCAGCCAAGTGTTGTATTTTGTAACACTGGACGATCATTTTAAAGTGCAATTTTCACGATTGCCATTAGCTTAAAATAAAACTCGGCTCCAATGAGGACGTCGATTTTTCCTTGTTGGTGAAAATGAATAATGCTTGGTAATACAAATGCTTCAAAGTTTGTTGAGAAATTGTTATTCAGCGATTGCAGCTTAACGTTCAGACGTTACGTTGCCCTTTATTTTTTGTCCATTTCCGATGCCTTCAATGTCAAGTGAAGTCTTAATTCCCAATCTTTTAACAAGACGTTCGGAGACGATGTTAATTAGCGATCCGGAGTCCAATATTGCTCTGAACTCATCCGACATTTCAAGTGACTGCTCCAAATGCATGTGGGTGCCACGGTTCAGTTTTTTAATCAATATTTGGAGTAAAAGCGGGTCCAATGTGTCAGCTTTAACTCCCAGGTTGTTCAAAGCTAACAGACACTTTTTCGTTGTGCCATGTAAACATTTGACGGCAGCAGCTGATGAAGTTCCACAGGGCTAGAACTTCATCAGCTAATTTTTGAACTAACGTTGCGATCGGAATTCGTGTGCTGTTGTACAGTCCTGTAATAGAGTCCAGGCAGCTTTGTAATTTTTCTCGGTAAGGGTGAAATGGCTGATTAATCTTGCTGCTTCTCCAGATACATTTTTTGTACCACAGGCAATGCTTGTTTGTCCACCATTTCCGCAAATAGGTTGAAGAATTGACGTCATTTTAGGTAATTACCGTTGAATTGTGGAATTGTTACGTTTGGCAGTGATAACGTACTCAGCACAGCAGGGTTTTTTGACGAGGCCGGTACTGTGTTAGTCTTTTTAAGCTGATCTGCTTTGACGGAGAGATTGACCAAGTGTTGTCTGACCATATCTTCTACTTTGTCGAATTCTGTTTGGTCGAAACCGAACTCTGCTGGATTCTCCAAATTTTCCCAGGTTTCATCCAGTAGCTTCTCTAATTGTTCCCATAACTGTTGAATTATGTTGATATTCATGTTGTAAAATTGAGCCAATTTTTCTTCATGCCCGGTCAATAGTGTGTTAATCCAGCGTCGTAATGCTGTCATGTGCGCTAAAATTGTTCGTACCAATCCTTGATGAACCTTGTCAGCCCTCTTTTCAACCACTAGTGATGCATCAGACTTCTCTCTTGTGTCTGCTTTACTTAGAGTTCCGTTGTATGGTTGTACGTGTTGTGCTACAGCTTCAAGTCGTTTTATCTCCTTGCTGCAGAGTTCTTGGAAGAATTGAACCACTTCAAGAATATTGTCATACTGAATGGTGAAATATTCATGAATCAGTGGCTGATCTATATTGGCTCTCAGTTGAGTATCCCTTTTTTCATATTCATCCCATGCCTTGGGATGAATTGAGATGCTGCAGCCTCTCTTTGTAGTATGCAACACCGGTTTTTCGTTCAACCGCATGTTTTTGTAATTACTGAGGATTAGCTGAAGATCCTCGCCAGTTTTCTTCTGCAATTTCAACAACTCGTTAAATGTCGATATGTTGATGCTTGATGGTCAATGTCGCGTAGTTAAATCGCTGGATGCTACTTGTTGGTGACTTTTGTGCTATTGAAGCCGCTGATGTGTTAAAAGCAGCTCGTGTGTCTAGACAGCTCCTCAGTTGCAAACTTTCCAAGTGGCTCAAACTGGTGTGCTGCATCTTGTGTGTCTGGACTGACGCTGACTAACTTGTTGATAGTGATAACTGAATGCTATCGATAACGTCTTACTAAAACTGACGACGTTGGTAGCTGGATGCTACCGCTGATGTCTGGCTGAAGATGACGTTGGTAACTGGATGCTACCGTTGATATCTTGCTGAAGATACACAACACCGGTAATATACCGTGATGTGCTTAACGAAATTTGGAAGCTACTGCTGATATCTGGCTGAAAATGCACAACACCGGTAATATACCGTGATGTGTTTGAAGAAATTCAGAAGCGTGTTTACTTCGCGGGGTCACCAAAATATTTAAATAAACTGATTTACTACTACGGTAATATACTGTTATGTCATGAAGAAGTAACGTAGGTGGTTGATGATACTGACTGTATTTAAACACCACTCATGGTTTTTATTGAAATTTTCTAAATGCTAAATTTACATGTTGGTGAATATTTCTTATAACTAATTACTCTATTTCGCTGACAGGAAATGATTTGTTGATAAAAACTTGCATTGGCCTAGATTTGGTTTTACCGGTCATATTTCATATTTGTCAACAATGCATTTTCCGATGTTGTGCAATGTGATATATTTTGTTGCTTTAATGACCTTAACAAATCGTTAACCAAAACTTTATCGCCGTTATTAACGATTAGGTCGTGTTTATGTTGATTTTCGCTGTTCGGCGAACACATAATATATTTCTCTCGTGCTCGGTGTGGTGGTTACATTCGTGTTCGTTACAGAGTTGCTTTTGGTAGCAATTCAGGTTATTTTTATACTACTTTGTGTGCAACGGCAACACTAAAATGGTATGCCAAGAAACTTTAAACGATTTTATCAATGTGGATAGTGAAATTAATAATATAATTGCATGTACAATAAATTATGCAAATAATGTAATTTTTTGTACCGACAGCCACCGTCTGGTCATAAAAAAGCGATTGAGGTAGTGGAGAATATGTGGCAACTTCAAGCCAAGAGTCGTAACAACACCATTGCATCACATCACATTTGCATCACAGCTAATATGTTGTATAAACACTTTTCGTACGTACTTCTTCAATAGTTTTGTAAATAATATATTTATTATACACTTTTAAACACTAAACTCATTCGCAACTTCGCTTTTCTGCAAATGAAAATAATGATGGAAAGGTTTGAATGTTTTCGTATTATTTTACATAAATTTTTGTTCCTTTTTTGTAGAATAACTCATTGTCACCCTGAATGCTCGGCGTGCTCGGTGTACATTTCACCCAGCATAGTGTTTTGTGCAACAGCAATTTCATGGTGTTGGCTGAGCAAAATCTGAACATAACCACGACCTTTGCGGATTAGCGATCAGCGCTCCATGGAGTAAAATTTTCCTATTCCGAATCTTCAGAGAGAAAGTTTTTACATACTTCGAATGAGAGTTTGAATTAGCTGTTCAGCAGCGTTTATGTCATTAAGCTGGTGGTCTTCAATCTTTTTTGCCCGCAGAACGCTTTTGGCTGGCATTCGATTTCCTGAAACCCTTCTTAAGAATAAAATAAAGTGTTGTTACTAGAACTGTTAACCAGGGATTGAAATCGAAACGGATATCGGTAGTGAAGTAATATTGGCAACGGAATGTTACCGGTAACGAAAATTTTGAGACAAACTCATGTTGGTACACAAATGTTTTATTTTTTTTATTTGATATTTGGAACGAGTGTATTGATATATTTAGATTTATTTTAAGAAATTTGATACTAAGGATTTGATACATCAATACTGCTGTCAAAAACATCGGTTGATTATTATCATTGATTTTATTTTGAGTAATATGAATTTTTATTACTGGTAATGATGTTACGGTAAAGATAATGAAAATGTTTAGGTAAAAAACCGGCAAGGGTAACAGTTTCAATCCCTGCCCTAAACATGTTTCAATTTAGAGGAAAGTAGCAGTAGCAACATGAAAGTAAGTACTGTAAAGTAAATGTCAACTAATAATATAAAAGTTACATTCATTTTAAAATTAACTCACTCTTTTAAAAAGTGGACAATTCCCGCGGAGCCCCTGAAAAGTTTGGCCCCGAGGCTGCATGGAGCACAGTTTGCACTTCTGTGGTTCAAGCAATTAAATTAAAGAAAAAAAATAGAAAAACTTCAGGGAGATTTCATTTAAAAAAATTAGTACTACTCTAAGACAATACAGCAATATGTTGCCACAAATCTCTTAGAGAACTTTCCTTCCAAAAAGGATTACCATCTGTAGTGTTTTTACCCAAAATCTACGGGAATTTTACAATTTTTTCGGACTTTAATAATTTTAATAAATGATTGTGTTCTAGAATATGGTTTAAAAAGACACCAAACTAATTATGAGTGGCATCGCATGTTTAAACATTTGTATTTTTCAATTGCACCGCATACTAAAGTCCGATTTTCTCCACTTGGACCTGAGATTGTCGTAGCTAAAAAAAAGTTGCAAGCGCTGTAGCAGCGAAAACAGCTGTTTAAAGTATTTAGCGCAGCATACACAAAAAATGTACAGAATGGTGTAGTTGACGCTTGTCAATTTATAGAAAAAAATATTAAATATATGTTCTAAAAATGCTTTTACATGCTCTGGTCTTCTATATAATATTTTTATAAATTAAATGGTTTGTATTTTTTTTTCGTACGAACGAATCCCTACGGACCCTCCTCCCGCCCAATACGACCTAGGGGCGCATCCACATAACGTATGGATCGGTGACCGACTCAACTGCTTTACACGAAAATATCTATGTAATGAGCCGCGTATATCGAAATAGGCATTCTTTGCACTACAGATATAAAATCATCAGCTGTTTATCGATTTAATATGATAAGTAAGTTTGTTTTGATGTGTTCCAGAGAATCGGAATTGCTGAATAGATTATTATGTTAATTAAAATCTATACATATTCCACGAAACGATAATTTTGAGCATAGTTTGTTCTGCATATGCCAAGTTTAATGGGAATAAAATAACGTGAGCTTCTACAGGGTATATTAAAGTTTACTTCGTTTAGTAAATACGAATATGATAAAATGCCATTCAAAACCTTTACAAGAAATGTTATATTCAGCATTTTTCTTCTGCAAAAACTCCTCTTCCAACAAAAACTCCTCAGAGCAAAAATAAATAAATATATAATCACTTTCTTGAAGTTTTATAGGTACAATCAAATTTTATATTTACTTGTTCACTATTTGTGCTTGTGTCGACTCTCAAAAGTTGAAGCCGCTACATTTGTAGCTGCTGTATTTTCAGTACATTTTAACTTTTGATAGTAGTATACCACCTACTACGTCTCACCATTCTGTTGACCGCTTAATTTAAATGTTTTTGTACCGATATTTATACTTGTGTATATATACCGATGGTTGCTGTGGCGTAGTGGTAATGCGTTGGAATGCTACGCAGAGGGTCCGGGGTTCAAATCTCGGCACAGGTAAAATCAAAAAAAAAAAAATAAATAAAGAAATAAAGTAGAAAAACCTACAAGAGTAAAAATTGCTATGAAAGGCTTTTCACTTCGCCGGTCGGATTCGGCATTAAACTGTAGGTCCTTTCCATTCATGTACAAATATAACACGCACAACATGAGTGGATGCGAAAAGCTCGGCCTAGGCCCTCCATGGGCTGTTGTGCCATTAAAAGTAAGTAAAGGAATATATATCGACAAAATTAAATAAATTGTTTTTCATTTATGTAAATATATTGCATCTATACCTACTTAAAAATTATTCGATAGAATAAATTAACGACAAAATATCATTTTGTCTGATTTTTGTTCGAATTTTGGCAAGTTGAAATCTTATTACAATATTTTGGGTTGTTACCGACTACCTCTAGGAATTACTTCGCGAGGCTAAACCAGAGTTGAGGTGTTACTTCAGTTATAGTAAAATTCCTTGAAAGAGTGAACCTCTTTATTGAATTAATAAAAAGTTAAGGAATACACTAAAATTTATAACTACTAATTCGATAAATAATTGTTTCATTTAATTTATATTGAGAAATTTTGGCTTTCACATAATTTAAAGTGCCACCTACTGCTTGAATCTTAAGTTTTATAATTTTAAAAAATTATACTCTGAAATACCTTTTAGTCGAGGTCAAGACTCTCAATGGGTATAAGAAATGTTTATCATTTTATACACATTTAAAAATTACATCATCTGTTAACCAATTTTATAAAAAAATGTGTGTAAAGAAAAGCTGATGTGACTCGAAAAATCTGTTTATGTATGTATGTATTCGTGTTCAGAGACACAAAATAAGTAAATTCCACCTATCATACCCGGCGGCTTTTCTTTAAGTTCAAAATTGCTGTACTGTGTAATCAATTCCAAAGGATTAAAAGTGCATGCGTATCCTCAACAGTCACAACTCCGCAGTAATTCCGTTTTCCATTTTCCTACCGTTTAATACCGCTGGCCTCGCGTGCGTTGCTTAATTATGCTTTCACATATTTCGAAAGTGGATGACAATCTGCTGAATTTTGTCGAGTGTACACAGCATACATAAATGACGGTTGGACCGGCAGCTTCCCTGATTTTAGTAAGACCACCAGCACTTGTGGCTTCCAGGAGTCTGAGAACACGTGCCAAGAACCTTATTTTCTCAAATTCAAGTACTGTAATCTGATTTTTGTTTTGTTTTAGGGCATAATTTAACATAAAACAAATTAGCAGGACGAATGATGAAAAACTGAAACTAATTCGGAGATAAAAACAGGGAATTTCTACAGTTATCTTACACTCAAGTGACTTCAAAGTAAGAACCTCGACTCCCTAAATTTAATAAAGTCACACACCAAATTTAAATTCTACATAAATGCCCATCCAATGTGATGTTCGTTGGAATAAACACATTTTTGACGTGTCGAGAGAAGCAGCCACGTGTATCGGCTTTCTTTTTTTTACTTTTTAATGGCACAACAGCCCATGGAGGGCCTAGGCCGAGCTTTTCGCATCCACTCATGTTGTGCGTTTTATATTTGTACATGAATGGAAGGGACCTACAGTTTAATGCCGAATCCGAACGGCGAAGTGAAAAGCTTTTCATAGCAATTTTTACTCTTGTAGGTTTGCCATTGCCTGCCAAGAGTTGGTGTCGTATAGAAAAATTATTTTTTTCTACTTTTTTTATTTTGCCTGCAGTCCAACGCATTGCCACTACGCCACAGCGACCACTCTCGGCTTTCTTAGGCGGTGTAAAAAATATTTTACTTCGACTGATCTCCGCATGATCTACACCACCTATGGGCTGGAGCTTCACTAACACAACTGGAGCTCCTGGACCGTATCCAACATCGAGCGATAAAGCTAATAGGAGACAGTAGTTTCCAGCTCTATTGACTCCTTGGAACATCGTTGAAACGTGGCTTGTATGTCACTGTTCTACCGTTACTTTAACGGTAGATGTTCTTCTGAGATGCGGAAGCTGATACCGGCAGTTCGTGTGTTCAACAGAACTACACGGTCAGCAAGCAGAACTCATGCCTTCCACGTAGACACGGTGTTCCAACGCACTACGCATTACAGAGAAAGTTCGTTCATCCGTCGTACCGCGCGTATTTGGAATAAGCTCCCTGCAACAATTTTTCCCAATTATTATGACCCTTGCAAATTTAAAGCAAACGTTCATGTTATGAACTTCTCCCTCCTTTTTCCTCCATACCAGTGAGTATTGAAAGAGTAGGGACTATTCGTTCTCACAAGTTAATATATTTTTCGACGCAGAATATATAAGAAACTTCACAAATTAATTTGTAAAGTATATTTAAAAAATAAATAAATCACCTCAGTACACAAAATTAAAAATTTTTATTAAGAAATTAAGATATAACAAAAATACAGTTGTTTTGAAAATACAATTCAATAAGTTTGTTGCATAAGACGAAAAAAAAAATATATATGTATATATTTTACTTAAAGAAGGTTGATTATAAAATTTTTAAACCCCGTTTAGCTCTCGTCTGCTTGGTAGATCACCCCTATTTGTTTTCTGATTTCATCTTGAATTTGCGAAAAAGTCAGACTTTCATTGTGACTAACGTTGTCATTTTGTAATTTCCCTTCGAGAATACTTTGACGGGCTCCTTCGGCCTCGTAACGTAATCCTTCGGAGTTAGGAAAATTGGTAGGATATGTACCTTTCGGTAACACCCATTCCTTTTCTTTGCCATCGATATCAATAATTTTAGTAGGACACCAAAATTGGACAAGCTGAAATGTTATCAATATCAATAGTAACTTTTACGACAAAATGATAATTTACATCGGCCCATATACACTACACTACACTACTCAGCAAATTGCAATTTTGGATTAATTTTTAATTTTCATTTTATAATGTATTCATGTTGCCATGGATGTATACTTACAGTAATTTGACCCTTGGTGCCTTTAATTACAGCTTTATTATCTAAAGTTTCTTTTGCGCTGAAGTGCATTTTCGATACGCGTCCACCGGAATAGTGAAGCTCAGCTTTTACATCAACATCAACTCCTTCTGAATTCAATTCTCCCTTTGCAATAATTTTTTGAGGTGGTTCTTGGAATGCCCACTGCGAGCATTGAATTGTATAGATTCCCAAATCCAGAACGACACCGCCTCCCAGATCCTTTTTTCTAATAGAATAATGTTGTAATATATTATTTAAAAAAAAACCAGAGAAGACGAAGAGAGTGTACATCAATATTATTAATAATATACGCACTGTAAACGATCAATTTCATTTAATGGGAAACCAAATGAAATTTCAACATGTTGAATTTCACCAAGCACGTCTGTATCGATTTGTTTATGTAAATACTGATACGCAGGAAAGAATCGTGACCACACTGCCTCCATTAAAAAGAGCTTCTTACTCTCAGCGTACTGTATTAGTTTTTTCGTCTGTTTATGATTCATGCAAAGTGGCTTCTCGCATAAGACATGTTTCCCATGTTCAAGCATAAGCAAACCTAACTCCAAGTGTTGCGGATTTAAGGCGCCAATGTACACAATATCTGCAGAATTCACATTTTGTTATTTAACTAGAATAAGTAGAACAAAAAATAGTTACTTACCCACATCGCGACATTCAGCTAAATCCACATAGCTACCAAAAGCGTTTGGGATTTCATGTTTCTTAGCAAACTCTTCAGCACGTTCTTTCTGGCGAGCAGCAACAGCGACTATTTTATGTTCATCGAATGGCAACGTACTTAGGGCTACACAAAAATCGTGGCAAATTTTACCAGCGGATACAATGCCCCAACGTAGAGTAGATGACATCTTGAAGTCTGCAATGGCAATATCGAGTCAAGAAGAAGTGTGAAGTTATAAAAATTTTTCGTATGATGAATTGAATAAGTACAGTACTATACTGAACTGCCTGCAGTTGTAACAATTTGTGTTTTGTATTCTTCAATGCAACTATTAATATTAGAGTATTTATCTTTTCGACAATTATTGATAGTGCAGTTAAATCTGAATTATTTGTTTAGCTTTCGATATTTCAAGTACTATACAAATTAATCGAGGGTTAAATAGTTCTGGTTACTTATAGGTACATGCTTGAACATATTTGATCATGAAACGAAAGTTTATAATGGCCCAATTTATTCCAACCATTTAAGTAATGTAACTTATACTTCCACATAAATCGGGATCCCACCAGAATTTACTTTTCAAGTAGTTTTGTTTTTATTGGATACTAAGACTACCATTGCCTCCATAGTCGTCTTGGAAAAGCCAAACTCGAGTTTGTTACGGATTTTGTATTATGAAAACTTACGTGTTCTTTGTTCTATTGATTTCAAATTAATTAGTCTTCACATTTTGTTGTTATTTCATCATCATTTTAAAAATTCATCTTAAGGCCTTAGCAAATGAAGCTAGTGTTTGGTCAATGATAAATAGGCTGATACTTAAAATATCGAATAAAAACAGTGTAAAATTTTAAAATAATCTGATTATGTGCGAAAATTGCTGATATAAATTTTATATATTTGTTGATAAGCTGGATACAATAAATGCACAAAAAACGCAGTCCCATTACGTTACTTCAGAACCAGCAACGTTTACGCATTAGTAACATTCTATGTAGCTTTAGTCGCCAGCCAGCAAAATTTTGTATATATGTTGGAAAAATCCACTTTTTATTTTTTGTTTACTATGATGTTTATTTTATTTGTTTTAAAATCAAAAATAAATTCACATTTTTGTTAAGATTCCTTACCCTTGAATTATTGAATAGTAAAGACAATGCTGCCAGATGGTAAGTAGAGAAATTTGATCAGTGAACAAGTATTTTAAAATCACACAATCACAATAATTATCGAATATGGAAATTATCGAAGTCCTATCAAATGCTTAAGAAAAAACTTCTACCCACAACTTAGTCGGACGATCTGTTTGCATGAACGCAATTGCGTTGGAAGACAGAAATTAATTGCCAATTTTATTGAGGTGATAATTACTTTTTATAATAAAAATTAATTATAAAATTTTAAAATTGATTTCAGACAAAAATATGCATTTTCGCCACCGGTGAACAACGACTGAAAATTGGTCGACAACTGAAAATTTATCGACGCCAACTTACTGACAGCGGCAATATGCTGTCAGTTTGAATTTAAAAGAAAAAACTTTTTTTTTACATTGCACGTACATAAGTTAGTTAAAGTAAATATTATTGTTTTCAGAAAAATTTAAAATTATTTTATTGTGTTTGTTTTGGCAAATAGTAAATCATTTGCAACCCTTTCCGTCGTGTTTCCCAGAAGAAATAGAAATAAATCTAAATCGGCCGAAAATTATCGGCTGCAAAAACGTATCCTCCAGAGTTCTGTGCGTTTTAATTTTTTTTGGTTGCAATTCAGGGTTGAGTGTAATCGAATTCAAGGGGATTTTAACGTCGAGAAACCTGAAGATAAATTTCCAGTCGTCCGACGCAATTGAGGGTATCATAAGCTGCATTTTATACGCTAAATAGGTATGTGCAAATAAAACAGTCAAGATGTTGAATCTCTTCTTCGTTCTCTTGTCATTTACAACTATATTGCGACTGTTTCTCATTCAAAATCTTGTGGTAGTAGATGCAGTAAAAAAAAAAGAATAGCTGCTGTGGTTGTACGAAGTTCTCGTATTTCTTGAGAGGTGAACACTTCGCTTAAGAATTGAAAGTAGAGTTTCATTTTAATATAAAATGAACATAATGGTTTATTATAAAACTCTTCGGGTAACAGTTACCATCATGTCCTACCTACATATGTATGCAGTTTCATGTTTTTGCCCCCGCGATTGTTACATTGGGTAATAGGGAGTCTAGCGCCATAAACCGTTTTTAGATTGCGAAAAAGTTTGCAAGTTTCAAATATAAAAGCATTTATAAATATTAGAAATAAATTTATATATGTGATTTTTGGGATTTGAAATTACTTAACTCTAGCTTTCACTACAATCGTTCGTATATCAGACATTTTTCGTTTACATATCTCAGTGAGATCCATTTATTGGCATCACCAACATTTTGATATTTGAGAAAATTAATCCTTTTCTTAAATTCATTTTTCAGACCATTCAGCTCACGAGGATATAGAGTTATACTAGAGTATTCCCCGCTTATAAATTCTCTTGAAAATGCATGAAGATGGGTGCATATAATTATGTAAGTGGGGAATATTTACTGCATACATATATATGCAAACCTTGCTTAATAACACGCAGATTACTTGTTAAAATCGGCTGTATATATATATAATTTTAGAATCTCTTAATCGGAATGGAGCAAAATTCATAAAGGTTATCGAAACTTTTGCCCTTAATTTTAAAAGTAAAAATTATTAATTAATTACTCCCGACATATTCTAAATCGATAAAAAATAAAAATTAATTTAATTTTGGAAACTCGATAAATTATGTATATTTGCTATTCCACTGTTTTCACATCTGCGACATAAGTATATTAGCTTCACCATTTTATGTTGCCAACATTTGACTTCAAAATTAAAAAATTAATAATAGCTGTAAAGTGAGTTTTTAAAGTGTTCTATACCAAGTTTCATTGAAAATCGGATGATTAACTTTTCAAATAATAAAATATTATTGGATAGAGCATTCTGGATAGTTTAAAGAAATACAATACAATGTAAATGAGTTGTATTCCATACAGATATACTTATTTTTTACATTTTATATTATTACAATTCCAAATTGAGTACATCAGCATAAGTGACTCCGATTTGGCGTCGAATTTCTTCTTCGATTTGTATTAGCTCCAGACTTTGTGCATGCGTGTACCGTGGACATTCAAGCAACCGTTTCTCAATACATTGTCGTACCTCTTCTGCCTCATAACGTAAACCACATGAATTAGTGTGATGAAATGCGTGCACAGCTACTGGTAGTGGCCAAGTTTCAGTGTAGTTATTGGGCTTTAGAAGTGAAGTGCAACACCAATAATTCGAAAGCTGAATAATAAAATAAGGCAATTAAATTATACGTAGTTAATATTATTATGAGTTCACACAATTCGGCAGAAAATATTATGTGAAATATCCTGTGCAAAAGCAATGGACCAATCCGGGCCATCGTTTTATCTTTCATACAGACGTCTCCAAAACAAAAATTTTAATGATTGGTGCCTGGACGGCGAAAACAGGTACTACAGAAGAAATGGCAACGGCCTTCCAAGCTCAGATCTTTGCTATTTTAAATGTAGCTTGCTACATCATCGAAAACGGTTGGAGAGGAAAATGCCAACAGTGACAGTCAGGCTGCACTACGGCCCCAGAAACCCCCGCTAACTTTATTAGAAGATTAGAAGAATATTAGAAACTGTAAGATAAAACTTATTAGTTTTGCGAGACAAAATAAGTTATGCCTTATATGGAAGCCAGTACACTTCGGTGTGAACGGCAACGAAATAGCTGATGAATTAGAGAACCGCTGCTTTGAAATAATCTAACAGGAATATAGCTGTCTATAAGAGGAGAAAGGATCTGCAGTGGATTTGATCATAGGGCGAGGTACCTCCCATACAAGTTAAATTTTCAAAGAGTGATATTGAAGAAAATTCTAAATCGAACTGAATAAAACTCGGTAACATACACATCATTGAATTAGTCCCTTACACAATTTTTTTGATATGGAGCCTCCTCGCAAAAGATCCAGTACATTAATGCAGAGAATCTTAAACATACATAAATTTATTTATTCTATTCTTCTCTGTAAAATTCCGTAATAAAATATTAAAACTACGAATTAACTTGGATTGGATAAGACTATGCTCCATGTTCCGTTGTGCCTGAGTATTCTATCTGTTCTCCATTAGGAATCCCAATCAACCCTTTCGAAATAAAATCTCCAAAACCAGAAAATCTCAACTGAAAAGCTTGAGTCTTGAATTTATAACAATTTTATTTTTTTTTAAATTAATTTGTATTACATTTAATTTTGTTTTGTTTTTAATGCGGAAATTATTCAAATAAAAAAATTGCAGAAAACCTTTCATTTTGGCGAAAATTTGATGGGATGGTTAGCAATCCCCTTCTATTTACGGGGGAAAAATTATGGACTTAGATTAATCACATATAAATGCGAAATTTGTAACAGTTTTCAGTTAAAACTTGTAAAAATTCTCTTTTTGCTGTCATTTGCTGTCACTTTTGCAGTTATAAAAGGCATTGAATATATAAATGTAAATACACTATTTGAATGAGTTGTCTGAGTAGGTAAGTTTTGATAAATCCATGCACATGTGGTCAGTTTCTAGGTATTACTTTGCATTTTATCCTTTTGTATTTAAAAAAAAAATAAATCTCATTTAAAATAATAAAATAAAAAGCATGCTCATCTGAATATGTAAATATGTATGCAAATGTGCGCAATAAGAAATTAAATAAATGAACAAAAAAAAAATCAATTTGTAAAGCTGATAAGGTTGATTATACATGCAATGCAATAATCTGTCTGGCTCACCTTAATTTCTCCTTTGCTCCCAATGATCGTAGCAGAATTTGCCAAGTTTTCTAACCCTGATACAAATGCGGCTAGTTTACGATTTTTTCCATCTTTTTGTCCATAATCCAAAATGAACTCACATTCCACATCAACACCATCTTTATTCAAATGTGCATTGGCTTTAACACTTACCGGAGCACAACCGAAAATGAACTGACCGAACTGCAGTGCATACAAGCCAATATCAAGTGTAATTGAACCTCCAAGAGAACGCATTAGAATACGTTCAACATTAGCCGCACGGAACCCATGCTGCACTTGAATGTGTGTCACTTCACCGATGCAATCTGCCAGCAATAATTCACGCAAACGCTGATAGCTTGGGAAGAAGCGAGACCACATGCCTTTACGGAAATGATATATACAATTCAGATATTTAATATTTATGGCAAATAAACGTTAGCTCTGACCTTCCATAAGGAACACTCCCTTGGACTTGGACAAGCAATACAGCTCAGCAGCTTGCTGGTAACTCAAACACAAAGGCTTCTCGCAGAGTACATGTTTCCCCCGCTCTAACATCAAACGTGCAACAGCATAGTGAAAGGGATTCAAAGTGCCCACATAGACGACATCCACTTCCTCATCCAGAGAAAGTGCATCGAAACCATCATAGTATTTGGCAATCTGATGTTGCTCGGCAAACTGTTGTGCACGTGATAGTTCCACATCGGCAACGGCGATCACGACATGCTTCGAGTTTTCCACTGTCGACAAAGCAGTAACGAAGTCATGTGTTATGCGACCAGCAGCTGCGATACCCCATTTCAAATTTTGCATCATCTTGAAAGTTGTGTTATAGTTTTTAAACTGTTTCGAACTATTTAGCGATCGCAGATTTGAATTACATACAATGAGTAAAAGGCTTTTCTTCATTATGTGCATATAGCCAGCATTTATTTCGCTATCAGTTAAAGCAATCTTACGATTGTAGTTGTTTTTTTTCTATTGATTCTAAAAATTTAAATATACTTTTTTTTCTAACACAGAAACACTTACAACATGTACATATGCACATCCCGGTGTATATCAATAGGTACATCCCATAAGTAGTTATGTACATGAATATATTGAAAAAAGTAAAATTAAAACATTGATTGCGTATTTAAAATCACCATACACTTCTGTTCGGGGGGCCTGGGGCGTAGAACACAAGGTAAAGTTCGTGACAGTCGCAGGTGCGTCCATGGTCGATCCTTGCGCTTCTACGTTTCAAGTCAACACACAGCCTCCTCGTGGCGTCCCCTGGATAGCGATCTGACAACCGTCAGTGAGTTAACTAATGTGTGCGGCGGGCTTCTCCATGGCCTTGAATGAATGGTTGTGCGTCGGGCTTGGAACCCACCACGTTAAAATACCCTCCAATGAAACCTCCAAACAAGCCTCGGATAATGACCCCTCTAATGTTGACGACTCCCGCAAACGCCCAAAGGACAACGATTTACGGATATGCACCTGGAATGTCCGAACCCTCTACAGGGAAGGTGCCTCTATCCAGCTGGTGGATGTCCTCCAAAAATATAGAGCTGACATCACCGCTGTACAGGAAATGCGATGGACGGGACAGGGTTGCTCCAAAAGAGCATCCTGTGATATCTACTACAGCTGTCATGCGTCGAGACACGAATTTGGTGTTGGATTTGTGGTTGGGAAGAGACTGCGTCATCTAGTCTCGAGGTTCACGGCGGTGAACGAGCGCCTAGCCACTATCCGCATCAAGGCAAAATTCTTCAACATCAGCCTAATTTGTGTCCATGCCCCGACGGATGAGAAGGATGAAACGACCAAAGATGACTTCTACGAGCTCCTCGACAAAGCTTATGAGCATTGCCCCCGCCACGATGTTAAAATCGTGTTAGGCGACTTTAATGCCAAGGTGGGCAAGGAGAGTCTCTTTGGTCCGACGATCGGAAAATTCAGTCTCCACGACGAAGCCACCGATAATGGTATGAGACTGATCGACTTCGCCGCGGCACGTAACATGACAGTTAGTAGCACCAGATTCCAACATAAGGATATCCATAAGGCCACTTGGCTGTCCCCTGATCAAAACACACGAAACCAAATTGATCACCTTGTGATCGACGGAAGGTACGCTTCCAATGTACTAGACGTACGCACAATACGTGGTGCAAACATCGACTCAGACCACTACTTGGTTGCAGCCAAGGTCTGCCCACGTATATGTGTAGCAAATCGCGTACGGATAGGTACAAAGAGAAAGCTGGATGTCGAAAAGCTGCAATCACAACAGACAGCCAAAGTCTTTGCCAACCAACTTGCACTTCTCCTTTCGCAAAACACCCCTCAACTTGATGATATATGCGCACAGTGGACGCACATTTCCCGCTCTATGCGTACGGCTGCCGAAGAGGTGCTAGGCTACCACCGTCGACGGAGAAATATGTGGTACGACCAAGAGTGTCGCGATGCTACTGAAGCAAAAAACGCAGTCTACAGAGCCACCCTGCAGTCAGTTGCAACGCGAGCTGCTAAGGAGCGATACAGAAAGTTGAGAAGGGAGGAGAAACGTCTTTTCAGGCGCAAGAAAAGAGATGAAGAAAGACGCGAGTTCAATGATATCGAAATGTTGCGGGACAGGAACGAGGTCCGAAAATTCTTTGAAAGAATAAGACGCCTGACTCTTGGTTTGAAGACCGGGGCCTCTTCCTGCAAGGATGAAGACGGAAATCTGGTGACAGATATCCAGGGCATAATGAGATTATGGAGGGAGCACTTTTCGCAGCTGCTTAATGGCGAAGACGGCAATAATCCCGCCACTGCGGAACCCACTCCGGAAACCCCAATCACTGACGGCGTTGAAGTACCGCCGCCTGACTATGAGGAGGTCTTAACAGCCATTGCTCGGCTGAAAAACAATAAGGCTGCAGGTGCAGATGGCCTGCCTGCTGAGTTGTTTAAGACCGGAGGCGAAGAGCTCAAAAAACGCATGCATGAGTTTCTATGCAGAATATGGTCAGATGAAAGCATGCCAAGTGATTGGAATCTCAGCGTACTCTGCCCAATCCATAAGAAGGGTGATTCCACGATCTGCGCCAACTACCGTGGGATCAGCCTTCTTAATATTGCATATAAGGTTCTATCGAGCGTACTGTGCGAAAGACTGAAGCCCATCGTCAACAAACTGATTGGACCTTATCAGTGTGGCTTCAGGCCTGGTAAATCCACCATCGACCAGATATTCACACTACGCCAAATCCTGGAAAAGACCCGAGAAAAACAGATCGACACCCATCATCTATTTGTCGATTATAAAGCCGCCTTCGACAGCACGATTAGGGATCACTTGTACGCCGCAATGTCTGATTTTTGTATCCCTGCAAAGCTCATTCGTCTTTGCAAAATGACACTGACCAACACCACCAACGCAGTGAAAATTGGGACAGACCTCTCCGCACCATTTGATACCAAAAGAGGTTTCAGACAAGGTGACTCCCTATCGTGCGACTTCTTTAACCTTATGCTGGAGAAAATAATTCGAGCTGCGAACATCGACATCTCTGGCACTATCTTCTACAAGAGTGTCATGCTGCTAGCATACGCTGATGATATTGACATCATTGGCAAAAACGCTCGAGCAGTCAGTGCAGCATTCTCCAACCTGGAAAGGGAGTCTCGTCGTGTGGGTCTAGTGGTGAACGAGGACAAAACGAAATACCTTGTGTCAACAAACAAAGAGTCACGGCGTCTTGGACAAAATGTCACTGTTGACAACTACACTTTTGAAGTCGTCAAGGATTTCGTTTATCTAGGATCCAGCATAAACAACAACAATAATGTCAGCCTTGAGATCAAGCGGAGACTAACTCTTGCCAACAGGTGTTACTACGGGCTCAGTAGGCAATTGAGAAGTAGAGCCCTCTCTCGACCGACGAAAATAACGCTCTATAAGTCGGACGACGTGTATCGAATAAGATGGAACGATGAGTTGTATGAGCTGTACGCCGACACTGACATAGTCAAACGCATAAAACTCCAGCGGCTTCGCTGGCTGGGTCATGTTGAGGGAATGGAAGAAAGCGCTCCGGCTAGAAGGGTGTTTTATTCGAACCACGGTGGAGGATCACGCAGAAGGGGACGTCCTAATCTCCGTTGGAAAGACCAGGTGCAGGGCAACCTGGCTGCACTTGGCCTTATCAACTGGCGCCAGCGCGCGCATAGCAGAAGTGACTGGCGAAGCTTTGTGGAGGCGGCCAAGACCGATCATCGGTTGTAGCGCCAGCTAAGTAAGTAAGTATACACTTTTGTTACTCTTCATCTACTTTATATACAACACCCAAAAGTTTTCTGATCTTATCCTGAATTTCGGAAATGATCCAGCTTTCCGTATGGGTTACATTGTTATTTTCTAATTTGCCCTCGATAATACTTTGACTCACTGCCTCCGCTTTATAACGTAATCCTGCGGAATTGGTAAAGTTTGTTCGATATTTGCTTTTGGGCAAAACGGTGCAACACCACAATTAAATAAGCTACAATTGCATGTACATACATACGAGTACATTTACTTTCGTTGAAAATTTAATGTGTTCTGAGGTACTAACGGTTATTAGTCCTTTTGTGCCCTAGATTACAGCTTTATTATTCAAACGATCTTTTGCACTGAAATGCATTTTCGATACGCGACCACCGGAAAAATGAAGTTCAGCTTTGACATCAACATCTACGCCATCTGCATTCAATTCTCCATGTAGCTACAATAGTCTGCGGTAACTCTTGGAAGGCCCATTATGAGCATTAAATAGTGTAAATGCCCAAATCAAAAACAGTACCGCCTCCCAAAGCATTTTTCCTAGTTAATAATAGAGACACATAATAGAAAATAAATGAGAGAGTTTCAGTTTGCTTGTCGAAACAGAGAATATCCTTCACTCATGTGTAATTGGGTGTTTCATGAAATAAATTTGTTACTACTCCCTTCTAAAAATTTACCGTTGTTTATTTCATGAAGACTCCTAAACTCGATTGGATTGTTAAAAAGAACTTGCATGGGACTTGTATGAGCTATTATTTATGTATGTACCATACATAGGTATGTTGTAGGAAAAAGGTTCTTGCAAAATGATACTGGAACATATTTAGATTAGCGAACATAAATTCCATCGGAGGTGCAAAATTATTATATTTTATAATAAATACCATATACCTATACTACTGTGGACAAAAAGTAGTAAGACTTTTTAATTTAAATTTCGCGCGGAAACCCATTCATCAAATTATTATTTTTTTAAGGTTGGTGACATTTGTGCCAAATGTCACATCAAAATAATCATTAGTGTTTAGTATACGCTTGTCTTTCTGAAGTACAAAAAGTGCATTCGGCGATTTTCACAATGACTGAAATTATTCAACAAAGAAGTTCCATTAAATTTTGTGTGCGGAATCAAATTTCTGGTGCCGAAACGTTCAGAATGTTGCAAAAGGCCTTCGGTGATAATTGTATGTCGCGAGCAAGTGTTTTTGATTGGTACAAATTGTTCAAAGATGGTCGAGAACGCGTTGACGACGAACCACGTCCAGGACGGCCATCAACATCAACTGATGATCAACACGTCAATAAAATCAAGGAATTGGTGCTCGAGAATCGACGATTAACAGTCAGAGACCTTACTGGCATCGTTGGAATATCGGAAGGATCATTGAAAACCATTTTAAAACATCATTTGGGCCTAAGAAGAGTGAATGCACGATTGGTTCCAAAATCACTGCATTGGTTTTACGAGACCATTTTGCCAAAAATTCGACTGATATCGTTCCGCAACCACCCTATTCGCCTGACTTAGCACCGTGTGACTTTTGGCTATTTTCTAAACTCAAAAAACCGCTTCGTGGACACCGTTTTGAGTCAATTGAAGACATTAAACATGAATCGCTAAGCGCATTGAAGGCTATTCCGGAAATTGACTTTAACAACTGTTTCGAGAATTGGAAAAAACGTTGGCACAAGTGTATTGGGGCCGGGGGGATTACTTTGAAGGGGACGAAATAGATTTGGAAGAATGAATAAAAAAATTTGAAATTATGAACAAAGTCTTACTAACTTTTGCCCACAGTAGTACGTACTGCATTGCTTTGCAATGACGCTCACAAACGATTCAACATTGATAATAAACTTGCAAACTTTACAAACGTGAGGTCAGTGTTGAGAGATCAATTTGAAGTTGATGAGTTCTTTGAAGAAACATTTAAATGAATTGGATTCTTTTGGTAAACCATCAATTATTTCCATGAATCCATTTAATTTACAATCAGAATAAAATGTATAGGTGACTCCACCAATTTTCTTGCCGTTCTCAAACCCCTGAAGAGGTTCACAATTGCCGGGAACAAATATTATTTGACCGACCCGAATTAATAAAGAAAACTTTCTTT
This sequence comes from Palloptera scutellata, assembly GCA_958295655.1. Lineage (NCBI taxonomy): Eukaryota > Metazoa > Arthropoda > Insecta > Diptera > Pallopteridae > Palloptera > Palloptera scutellata. The sequence continues at coordinate 37,025,927 of OY282452.1, read as the reverse complement.
GATACTCGCTGAATCTGTTGTTTAAAATTTGTAGGATATTAAAAAAATGCCTTATATGAATCGGGTTGTGGACGGTTTTGTAAAAAACTTTTTTTTAAAAGAGCTGTGCAGCTTGTTGTTTAACTCGAGAATAAATCATTAAAATCGAAGATGTTAAAAAAAAACTTATCAATATGAGGTATCGATTTTATATATATATAAATGACGTCTTTTAATGATGTCAAAGTTATTGTATTTATCACTTCTTCTCAAAAATGTACATACGACTCGGTGTAAAATCTTTCTACACTAATCTATAGGGAATTTTTGTATGTGTTAAAACAGCAATAATTTTTGTACGCACTGTAAACGATCAGATTGATTAATATTTCCAAACGAAGTTTCAACTTCCTGAATTTCACCCAGAACACCTGATTCGATTTCTTTACGCAAATATTGACATGATGGGAAGAAACGTGACCATACGTCTTCCATTAAGAAGAGTTTCTTGCTCTTAGCGTACTCTATGAGTTTCTTGGCTTGTTGGTGATTCATACAAAGTGGCTTCTCGCAAAACATATGCTTTCCGTGTTTGAGCATAAGCAAGCTCAGTTCGAAGTGTTGTGGATTTAGAGCGCTAATGTAGACGATGTATGCGAAATCGATATTTTATTAAATAAATTAACATAGAATGGTATACATAACAGTGATGAGGTTAAAATGAGCGATGAATACCTTCTTAAATTCAAGTACAATTTTTCAGTTTAACTGAAACTTACCACTCTTATCTTTTTGGCGAGTAGACAATTTGTTTATCTTCCTCATGGAGGAGGCAATAGTACAATACTCCAATGTTGTCGTCATGGCTGACTTCAACCAAAATTTGTTTGACGTTACCAAAGATACAAGTGTTAATGTTCTTGCTTGTCGCCTAAATATTTCCCGCATCCATAAAAATTGCCCTTCTCTTCAATTTCGCATAGTTTTTTCATTTTAGTTTCACTTGGACTTTCTGTGAGTTGGGTTTGACGAATATAAAAAGTTTCGCAATTATAATGCAATTAATTATGATGATGTAAATGAACTTTTGAACTTTTATGTAATTGGTGAACTTTATAAAACCAATAACACCAATACTGTCGAGCAACTTGAGATAATTAACTCTTATATGTATTTATTGTTTTCGATTGTTCCCACTACTAAATTTAAAGTGCATTCTGGTAATCATTGTATGAATTCAAGAGAAATAGTTTACTCTAAATCTTTACGTGATATGGCTTTTAAAACATATTATGTACATGGATGCGCTGAAGAAGGCCGTTGTGAGGGAATGAGCCAAAATACCGAAAGACCATATTCGTGCAGTATGCAACTCATTTTTTAACCGTCTGAAGGCCGTAGTCAAGGTGGTCACATCGGGTTAAAGTGAATGGATTCTAAAATTTGCATTATTCCCACACATTTTTGTAATTTGAATCAATAAAAAGTAATTTCACACAAAAAAAATATGGTCGTTTGATCGCCTCTGCTATGTGCGCGCTGGCTCCAGTTGATAAGGCCAAATGCAGTCAGGTTGTCCTGCACCTGGTCTTTCCAATGGAGATTATGATGTCCCCTTCTGCGTGTTCCTCCACCGTGCTTCGAATAAAACACCCTTCTAGCGGGAGCACTTTCTTCCATTTGCTCAACATGACCCAGCCAGCGAAGTCGCTGGATTCTTATACACTTGACCATGTCAGTGTCGGCGTACAGCTCATACAGCTCATCGTTCCATCTCATTCGATACACGTAGTCCACGCATACTGGACCGTAGACCTTACGGAGTATCTTCCTCTCGAACGCCATACATTAGGACGGGAAGGGACTTATAGAGTGTTATTTTCGTCGGTCTCAATTACCTACTGAGCCCTAGTAACACCTGTTGGCAAGAGTTAATCTCCGCTTGATCTCAAGGCTGACATTATTGTTGGTGTTTATGCTAAGATCCTAGATATACGAAATCCTTGACAAATCCTTGGTGGTGCTGGTCAGTGTCATTTTACAAAGACGAATGAGCTTTGCAGGGATACCAAAATCAGACATTGCGGCGTACAAGTGATCCCTAATCGTGCTGTCGAAGGAGGCTTTATAATAGACAAATAGATGATGGATATCGATCTGTTTTTCTCTGGTCTTTTCCAGGATTTGGCGTAGTGTGAATAATTGGTCGATGGTGGATTTACCAGGCCTGAAGCAACACTAATAAGGTCCAATCAGTTTGTTGACGTGGGCTTCAGTCTTTCGCACAGTACGTTCGATAGAACCTTATACGCAATATTAAGAAGGCTTATCCCACGGTAGTTGCTACTATGGATTGGGCAGAGTACGCTGAGGTTCCAATCACTTGGCATGCTTTCATCCGAACATATTCTGCATAGAAGCTCATGCATGCGTTTTTTGAGCTCTTCGCCTCCGGTATTAAACAACTCGGCAGGCAGGCCATCTGCACCTGCAACCTTATTGTTTTTCAGCCGAGCATTAGCTGTCAAGACTTCCTCATAGCCGGGCGGTGGTACTTCAACGTCGACAGTGATTGGGGTTTTCGAAGTAGATTCCGCAGTGGCGGGATTATTACCGCCATCGCCATTAAGCAGCTGCGAAAAGTGCTCCCTCCATAATCTCATTATGCCCTGAACATCTGTCCCCAGATTTCCGTCTTCATCCTTACAAGAAGAGGCCCCGGTCTTCAAACCATCAGTCAGGCGTCTTATTCTTTCAAAGAATTTTCGGACCTTGTTCCTTTCCCGCAATATTTCGATATCATTTCTCCTCCCTCCTCAACTCTCTGTATCGCTCCTTAGCAGCTCGTGTTGCATCTGACTGCTCTGTAAACATTGTTTTTCGCTTCAGTAGTATCGCGACACTCTTGGTCGTACCACATATTTCTCCGTCGACGGTGGTAGCCTAGCACCTCTTCGGCATCCGCACGCATAGAGCGGTGAATGTGCGTCCACTGCGCGCATATATCATCAAGTTGCGTTGTGTTTTGCGATAGGAGGAGCGGGAGTTGGTTGGTGAAGACTTCGGCTGTCTGTTGTGATTGCAGCTTTTCGACATTCAGCTTTCTCTTTGTACCTATCCGTACGCGAATTGCTACACATACACGTATGAGGACCTTGCAACCAAGTAATGGTCTTAGTCGATGTTTGCACCACGTATTGTGCGTACGTCTAGTACATTGGAAATGTGCCTTTTGTCGATCACAACGTGATCAATCTGGTATCGTGTGTTTTGATCAGAGGATAGCCAAGTGACCTTATGAATATCTTTATGTTGGAATCTGGTTTTTCCGATCGTCGAACCAAAGAGACTCTCCTTGCCCACCTTGGCATTAAAGTCGCCTGACACGACTTTAATATCGTGGCGGGAGAAATGCTCATAAGTTTTGTCGAGGAGCTCGTAGAAGTCAACTTTGATCATTTCATCCTTCTCAACCGTCGGGCATGGACACAAATTAGGCCGATGTTGAAGAATTTTGCCTTGATGCGGATAGTGGCTAGACGCTCGTTCACGGTCGTGAACCTTGAGACTAGATGACGCAGTCTCTTCCCAACCACAAATCCAATTCCAAATTCATGTCTCGACGCATGACAGCTGCTCACTGACGGTTGTCAGATCGCTATCCAGGCGACGAGGAGGCTGCGTGTCAACTTGAAACGTGGAAGCGCAAGGATCGAACATGGACGCGCCTGCGACTGTCACGAACTTTACCTTGTGTCCTACGCCCCAGGCGCCCCAGGCCCCCCAGGCAACATTAGTCCGATTATGTTAAACAAACACATTTTTGCAAAGATGCACTGAAAGTCTCTAATAAAGCCGATGAAATTTTGCAACTGGTGGAGTACTAAACCTCAACCACATGACAGATTTGTGAGTACCAATCGCGGATACTTTTTATAACCAAACTAAATTTAATCTAAACTAAAGTACGTAAATCTAAACGACATGCTCACAGTAAATTTTTTGATGGTCTTTCTAGTAGATAAGTAATGGCTGCGCAAAATTAAATACTTCCATTGATAACGCACACTAATGTCAATTAATTAAATAATAGTTTTATTTTGAATCATAATAGTGCACTTAGCAACACGGTACAACATTTCATACTGATGACAATAATTCAACTTTCGTAATGTTTCTTTAGATGAGTTAGTGTCAGCCTTGTTTAAAATCAAATCTAACGCGGTTCGGTATGATAGTATTCCGCTCAAGTAGACATTTATGCTGGAATCTGGTGCTACTAACTGTCATGTTTCGTAAGCTCCCAGTTCTATCGAAAGTACGTAAATAATCACTTTCTGCATATTGTTAATTGCATATTTAATGCATATTTTACATAAATCAGGCAGTTGAATGCGGTAAATAATTTACGACTATTAGTGTGCTCCCATTTCTATCGAAAGTTGTGGAGAAACCAATCAAATTTTCATTTACTCTAATTTAGTCTTTGTTATAGTCTGATCTTTTTGGCTTTCGTACAGGAATACAGTAAAATTTCGCTTTTTTTAGGACAGATTTTGTAAGAAGAATTTTAAGCCATGATAAGTTATGTTTACCTTTATCCTTGGACACTATTGATCATATTCTTTTAATGAAAAAGTTTCATACTAAATTTAGAGCGATAAATAGCTTTTTAATTTCAAGTACAGTTTTCCAAAATTTATAAAACTGCTTCAGTATGACAAGCATAATTAGGGTGGAAAATTTTTTGATAAAAATATAATCAAATGCTATACTGTAGTGGAAAGCTTAATTAAGCAGATGAAACACAAAGCACCACCTTTGTCCTTCTTTATTGGCATAACAGCCCATTAAGGGCCTAGGTGAGTCGAGTTTTTTGCATCTACATACATATATATATATAGCGTATTCATGTTCTGATAGGTAAATTTGTCCACGAATAGAAGGGAGTACAGTTTAATTCCGAATGCGAACGGCGAAGTGAATAATTTGCTTGGGCAATTTTACTCTTGGAATTTAACTATAGCCACTTCTTGGGTGCCGTATTAAACAATTTTTATTTACTATTTCTATTATTACTGTGCCGAGATAGGCACAGGAATACAGGAGATAGGTATCAAGGAAAATATGATTTCCTTATATATGTACATACGAGTATATCGTCATACATACTCCATAAGTAGTAAGTGCCGGTTTTGATCCGGTTCCAAAGATATTTAACTATTGGTGAAAGAAAATAACGAAAAGATAATAAAAATAAATATATGTATATAGAATAGGGTGGTATGTCTGCTTCAATAATACCATGCTGTGAAAATATTTGAAATTTCTATCAATGGTAATTTTCGTTTGATTTGCATGTTCTATATGCATTGCTGTTATTCTCTCTATGGCAAACTTCGGAAAAATAATTTTCCAAATTAAATAAATAAATTTAAAAATATAATTTTTGGCAAAAAATGCAAAAAAAAATACAGAAATTAGAAATTTGTGCAAATTTCTTTATTCGTATTCATTGTGCTCTCCTTTTCAAGGAATTCGTGGTCATCCTCGTTGATTCCTTCTCCTTCCACAACGATTCTTACGCAATCAGGAACATGGGTATTCTCATCCCAGTCATTCTGATTCTTGTCCTCTACAGTTCTGTTGAAGCACTCTACCATACAAAATTTCTACCTTGGTGTATATATGTAGTGATCTGCAGTGATATACACACATATGTACTTAGTTATTACATATATACGCCATCTAAGAACTACGGAATGTATCAATTCTAAAAAATGTATTTACTCCGAAAAAGCTTCGATGTTCGTGGCCGTGCTAATACTCGTGGCTGTGTTAACTAAGGACGTAAAACAAAGCATTATTTAGGAACTTCGAAGAGCTAAGGATGTTCGTGGCGGCGGGGAAGTCTGTATTATAAATACGGGTGCAGCAGCGGTATAGAATCAGTGTCAGTTTGAAAATCTTAGTGTGTAAACAGAATTTTGAAGTAATTGTTTGGTTTGCCATTTTATAATGAATACACTTATTCCTGAACAACGTTTGTAAATCTTGCAAATTTATTACCAAAATAATGGTTCGGTTCGCGCGATTTTCACAAGAAAATTTTGTTCAGCGATGAAGCTCACTTTTGGTTGAATGGGTACGTTAATAAGCAAAATTGTCGCATTTGGAGTGATCATAATTCACAAGCCATTGTTGAGACGCTGTTACATCCTCAAAAAGTCACTATTTGGTTTGCTCTATGGACAAAGGGAATCTTTGGTCCATATTTCTTCAAAGATGAAGCCGGTCATAATGTTACAGTCAATGGGAACGCTATAGAGCTATGATTAATGACTTTTTGGAGGATGCCTGAATTGGAGGATGTTGATGTGGACGACCTTTGGTACCAACTAGACGGCGCTACATGCCATACAGCCAACGAAATAATCAATTTATTGAAGGAAACTTTTGGTGAGCGCATTATCTCGCGTAGTGGGCCTGTGGCGTGGCCTCCAAGATCGTGCGATTTAACACCGCTGAACTATTTGTTGTGGGGTTATGTGAAGTCGCTTGTCTTCACAGATATGCCCGAGACGATTGACGCCTTGGAAGAGAATATTCGGCACGTTATTACTGACATACGGCCCCAATTGCTGTAAAAAGTGGTCGAAAATTGGGCCTCTCGGCTGGAATTTATTCGAACCAGCCGCGGCGGCCACTTTCCCGAAATTGTTTTTAAAACATAATGGCAAATCCTTATCTTTATAATAAAGCTAAATTCTTGGCCATAACATGAAATTATGTGCGTTTTATTTCTTCTTGAAAACCGCACTTCCAAAAAAACACCCTGTATATACAATCCAGTGATCGAACCTCTTTTATTTATTGAGAATAAATAAACCGTAGAAACTAAATAATCGTAACAATATTTTTAAAGCTTTAACATCAATTGATGCAAACAAGAAGGCTCCAAAGCCTTGCCAAAACAATGGGAAAAACTGGAAACTATTCTCCTAACGGCGATATGGAATTAAAAATAAAACGAACATAAGTTTCCAATACCATAACAGTGTACGCTGCCATAACAGATCGCTTGCCGATTATTTTATTTTAGGTAACTTCAGTACGAGTCAGCTGCCAAAGGGAAATCTCCAAATGCTACCATAATATAGATAATTCTCAACGAATAAGAAGTTTTAGTATTCTTTCTCAGTAAAAACCAATAAATTCAGACCAGTTGAGAAATATATTTAAAGAATTTTAAGAAATCTATCACGAGGACATTAACGTTAATTAGCTTAAATCGGAATGTTTTCATACAAGGCAGTACTTGAGAAACCTTCCAATGAATCCGCGGACTTGAGTATCTCAGCCATACATACTTTAATAAAGGAGGATAAATTAGATGAATGTTAAAGTTGCTACAAGGATATTCCTTTGCTTAATGCACTAAATGTGAAAAAAGTTAAATATGCAAAAGAGCTGTGTAATCTATTACTTTAGAACCATGTTAAAGGAATTATATACTTTTCCAATTCCAGAGGGTAATTGTAATTTTTATTCTAACAATTCCATTACAAGAAGTTGTAAATAATAGTTGAAATTTTCAATTCCTCTGTAATGTAATTAAAATTTTTTCAATTCCATTACAAAAAATTTAAGTTGTAATGTGCTCTCCTCTAAATTCTTTTATGATACCTCAAAGTAATTGAATTCCTTTACATTGTTCTGATGTAATCGATTATAAATTTATATTACTAAGTAACGTAATTATAATTGTAATTAGGCAATTTTTACTTAAAAACAACTTTAACGATGTTGATTTTATTTTGAGAAAATAAATCAACTTTTTTAGTGCCTAAAAGTATGCTGTGCAATTGTGTCATATTTCTACTTTATTTCGTATGCAATTGTGCATATTCTATGCCGGCACTAATAAATGGTTATTGAGTATACAGTGTGTTTCAAAAGCAATATAACTTTAATAAATTTTTGCTTATGGCGTTTATACAAATGTTTCTTTTAAGCCAATATTGCGGTAGACACTGATTTGACACATCTTCGATGATGACTGCCACCACAACTTTGAATGTTTTTTACACTGGACTTAGTCTCGAGCACGTGCATACTGAATAGCAATACCAACTAGCAAAAAGTATTAAGTCTGTAGTAAAGTGTGCACGTACTCGAAAAACATGCAACGACAGAGCAAAACTGAGAGCGTACAAAATTGACAGTAAAATGTAGCTGCATGTAATTGAGTTTGTGAATTTTATAGTTTTTTTTTAAATATAAATGATTGGAAAAATAAATTTTAGTTATGTAATCGCAAGTGGTACAGAAGAAATTTAAGAATTTAATTTAAAAAAATTATTAGCTATTTGATTATAGCAGAAAGAAAAGGCAAATTGTGGAGGCATTGAAAATACGCGTTTGATGACAAAAAGTTCCGTGAGAGGAAATGAAAAAAAAAAAATTTTAAAGTATAATATGGCGGCAACGGAAGCGAAATATATTCATACTTCAAATAATATAAATAATTATATATGGCGTTGCTGAGGGAAGTTGGCATTACCGTCGTGTACTGCCAGCTGTCACAGGACACCACACTAAATTTCAAACTGATTTATAGGTTAGTTTTTATTTGGCAGCTATTAGTATCACACGTGTTTGGTGTTTCGCGATAAATGGAAAAAGAACAATATCGCTTCGTAATTCGCTTTTAATTTTTTGATGGAAAAACATGCGAAGAAATAAAAGAGAAGTTGGATGCTGTCTATGGGGACCCTTCACCATCTACGACAACCGTAAGATATTGGTTCAACGAATTTAAACGTGGTCGTACATCTGTTTTGTGCGCGAAGTAGCAGAGGCCGTAAGAGTGTCGTACGGATAGGTCATGATAGGTTAAGCATGAGAAAGGTGTCGGCCCGATGGGTGCCGCGATGGGTGCTTACGGTGGACAACAAGCGGATACGGAATTGTCGCGGCCAAATTGCATGAATTGAACTACGAATTGCTGCCGACACCACCGTACTCGCCCGACTTGGCTCCCTGCGACTTCTTTCTGTTCCCCAACATGAAAACGTGGCTCGGGGGGGAAAAAAACAGCTCAAACGAGGAGGTTATCGTCGAGACAGAAGCGTATTTTGAAGAATTTGACAAATCGTATTTTTGGGAGGGGTTAAAGAAATGACAGAAACGTTGGGAAAAGTGTATTGTACTAAAAGAAGATTACGTTGAAAAATAGAAAAAAAAATTTGTGAAAAACTTGCCTCTTTATTCCCAATACGGGTACTTATTGATCTACCCTCGTAATATTTTTTACAAAATAAAATGTATTTACTCTGTTTTATCTGTTGTCTGTCAGCGCGTTTGGTCTCTAACTTCTGCCTAATTTTCAGGAAAAATTATTAAAATCGTGCGCGAGTGTATATATTTTATAAAACGAAACAAAAGTCACAAATGCCTCAAATTTAAATTCCCCAAACACAAAATCCTCAATTTTAAAATTACCAAGGCGTAAAATTTATGCTGGCATTTCAGGCTACATTTTGTGTGAAGACAGTTGTGTAATTCGTCGCTAGCGTAAAAAGTTTCATTGATTTGAAAATGAGTGAAACATCTGAAGAAATACGCAATGTGATGCTTTATTGCTGTAAAAACATGCCTAAAATTTGTGTGGTTTACGGGGAGATTCCGTTTTCGAAATTTCGATATTAAAGGTGCACTGAAAGTCACTGAAAAAGCCTGTGAAATTTTGCAACTGGTGGAGCAAAATCGACACGCAAGCTATCAGAAGACAGCGGAGCCACTAAACATCAACCACATGACAGATTTGTGGGTACCAGCCGCGGATACTTTTTATATGATCCAATATTTAGTAGTTATAATGTGTGAACAGAACCAAGACAGCTATCGGTTGTTAAAAGTACACGTAAACTTTTAGAAATGAAAATAAGAAATCAGGTTTTAAGAAATCTTGATCCTAAAAACCGATATTCCCCATTTCTACTATATAACTTTTGCATAATTTTTCACCAGAGATTGGTAGAAGACTTACTGATAATCTACTACGTAATGCTGTTATGCTCTAAATAGATATGAGACAAAAATTGCATACAAAGTGAAGTTTACGTTGTAAAATTACGTTGACCATTAAGAATAATATGTTAAAGTTCATAATCTGTTTGTGCTTAAAATTGACAAAGTAATTCATTGAAATCATTCCCATTCACAAACGTAAAGACTGTGTCGACATTTTAAATATTTTTTTACATTTAAAGTTACTTTTCATGAAATTAGAAAAACTAATTTAAAAAAATTTTTATTCATTCTTTAGTTTTTAAAAAATTTAAAACCGAGGGCGGTAAAAATATCTCAAATTATTGTCCCTTGAGTGTGAAAGGGTTAATTCAATATATTATATCATTATGTTTAGTTGAATTCGTGGTCGCAGTGGCGGTGTTCAAATCAAAAAGTAGAAAAAACTATTTTCCTTCACGGTAGGCAATGGAAAACCTATAAGAAAACTTTTGCCTATGCAAAGCTTTTCACTTCGCCGTTCGGATTCGTCTACGCACAACATTAGTGGATGCGAAAAACTCGGTCTTGGCCCTCCATGGGCTGTTGTGCCATTAAAAGAAGAAAGACCGAAGAAGTTTTAGTTGCAATAATTTAGCTACAGATGTGTTTAAAAGTTAAAATTGACTCCGTCACTAATAAAGAAAAGTTCTGTTCTGTATTTATTCTATTTGGGGATTGTCTGCAACTATTGTGGCTGATCTTTTTCCAGAACGAAAGAATAAAGAAATACAGCCATAGTGTGTATACTCTATACGATTTTACGTTGTACGCCGCAATTCTGTTTAGAGTGAATAATAATACTACAATATTGTACTAGCGTTAATTGTCAAGTTTTTTTGCAATCAGCTGATTTGGTATTTTGGGGAATATAAATACACACACGAAATAATATTCAATTTTGTATATTCACTAGAGTGGGTTAAATATTTATTTGAACCAAAATGCTTCGAATTATTAGATTAAGTAGACGAGGGATATCTAGCGCCCGGAAGGTAATTATAAATAGTTTAAATTGAATTGAAACTCGTAAGTAGACACATATTTATTGCAGTCCTATGCAGCCCTTAGCGATGATGTTCTTTTAGAACAGTCACATATCGATGAAGCAGTTCGAGTTAATCCAAAGCTGGCCAATGTCGCGCCAGAGTTTTGGCACCGAACACATGAAACTTTTCTTAACCATGGCCTTTATACAACAAATTTTCTGCGAATCGTAACTAGCAACCCTGCTTTACTCAATCGTCCACCTCAAAAAATTGTGGAGTCTCTAGAATATTGGCGTCAATGTCAATTCGGTGAGAAGCTGCTCTATTTGCTGATTACAAAATATCCAGGTTTAATGGATGTCAATGATGGGCGCAGCTTATTAACACACATTAACTATTTGAAAAGTTTTGCTGGTACTAGTAAAAATGTATGGCAATTACTAATGAATTGTCCGGATTTAATGGAGATGACTGAGGAACGAATTGAGGAAAAAATAAAATATTTGCAACAGGTGATGCGAATCGAAGTACCGGAAATTGTTAAATCAGAGGCGTTGTCCAAACCATTTGACGAAATACGATGTAGGCATGTTTTTCTGCAAAGATTAGGATTGTTTCAGCCACGCCCTCTAAAAGTAGATCCCAACGAGCGAACGAAAAACAACCGCTTATACCAAATTACAGACACTTCGGACAAGACATTTGCCAGCAAAATCTGCCATGTGTCGCTGGCAGAGTACGAAGCATTCGAAGAGTTATTCGAGCGCGAGACGCAACGAATCAAAAAGAATCCAGATTATGATGATGATGGTTTCAGCGATGAAGATTAGCTAACAAAATAGTTCAATGAAAATAATTTATTTTTTTATGATATAAGTTGATTGAATGAAAAATACGATTTTGCTAATAAATTAAGAACTTTGACTTCAAAGAAAACATCCCGAAAACAAAGTTCGGGTTAGTTAAATTTGTATCCTTTTTTGTAAATCTATTTTTTTTATCAGCGCAACTCATACCAAGTTTTTTTGTATTTGTATTAGCAGCTTATTTAATATTATTCATTGAGGATGTCACAATATATAGGAGGTGGGTGTAGTTATTGTCCATTTTTACTTTAATGTGAAGAAATAGAAAAATTTTATTATTATAATAAAAAATTAATTAAAGCTATTTTAACAGTGCATGTATACCGAATTTGGTTCCATTTCCTTTGATATTGATATTTCCTTGATTTACATTTTTCACTTGTAGGCGTGGCTTTTGCCCAATGTTGACAATTTTTGCTATTTCAATGATGTGTATTTGAAAATGTCTTGCTCATTTCAGAACTTAATCTCTTCCCTGAGTGTAAGGAATGTTTGTACGAAGTTTTGTTCAGATTGCTTCAATATACTCTGTACACAGGGTGTGTAGGGTATAAAAATACCATAAACATGCATTTTTTTTGTTTACGTTATGAGGACGCGAAATGACTTAGAACAAAGTAAATAGTCAAAAGAGAAAAGTGGCTTGCGTGACTCTTCTCGAAGCCACGCTTATTTTTTTTATCTATCGTACCCAGTCTACACATACATATGGAAAAGCTCTCTGCACATATCTTTTTTTTTATTGTTTTGCAAAATGTAAAATAAACGCTTACAACTGCTTCTCCCTCTATCCTCTCATAGTTGAATCAACGAGTATATAGGGTAAAAGTAGATATTCGGCCTTACTGCCGAACCCCAACCACAGACAACTCATACTTCTTATTGTTATTAAACAATAAATTTTAAATTAAATAAAATTTTTTCTTTTGATTACTTTCTATATCATTCTTTACTTTAATGTGAAGAAATAGGAAAAATTTAATAATTAAAAAAAAATTATTTAATTTTTGTTTTTCTCTTTTTGATTAACAAACAAAAAAAAAACAAAATAAGAGTCTGTGTGGTTGTGGGAATAGCATGGAGGTATTTCATTCCCGAAGGCTGCGGATTCGAAGTCACTCGAAACCACTGGTCCAACCACTTTACACTGGAAGGTTGGTGTTGAAAATTATGAAAAGAAGTTTTGCTAGTACAAAGTTTTAAATTCAAAGTGAAATTGTTGATGATTTGCAAAGTATTTTCATGTTTCTGTTTCACAAAGATCAGTTCCTCTGCACATATGTATATTGGATTCTTTGCATATTTTCAGTAAATTATGCAAAAAGAAATTTGTCTTTGCAGTTCGGTTTCAGTCTTTTGAAATCCTTCGTTTTGAAAGTTTACTTGAAGATAGTAATGAGGAAACCCACAGTAGGAATGTTCAAGTTAGAACAAATTAAGGGTTATTCGAAAGCAATGTAATTATAAAGCAATTTCGATTAAAAAAACTGCAAATCGAGTACGTGCTAAGACTAATCGGTGGCAAAATGCAAAGTTTGCTAATTTACATGGAAATAATGCGTTATAGAAGCATAAGATGAGGTAATGCTTTACGACACTGTTGGCTGGCCGACCAACTGCTTCATTAATGCTTCAGAGTTTTGAGACAAAGCAGATTTCCTCAGGTGGCTGTGTCTTGTTGTTTGAGTATTTGTTTTCGTCTGAAGAACATAATTAGTGCACAGCACCGTTTTAATACAACACTCCTCTTTTGTTGTTATTTAATTGTCTTTTGGTAAAAGGTGTGGTCGTAATTAAAGTAAGTCTCTGCATCTGAACTCTAAACAGTGAGGCTCAAAAATATTTATCTCGATTTCTGAGATTTCATTAATATTTTGGAGGAATGGTTTGCCAAATGAGCGAAGTCTTACTTTTGCCAAACCTGGAGAGGCACATAAATAGTGAAAGAGACTTTCCGTTTCTCCCTCTTGCTGGCAGCTACGACACGAAGTATTGAATGGAAGATTAAGTCTTACTGCATGTTCTTTCACCTTACAGTGGCCTGTGAGAACAACGGAAATGCTTGAGATATTGGGACGACAACACTCTATTAGTTTTTGTCCTGAGGTCACTATATTCTGGCCACGTTTTCCTAGACGTGTGGCAGGTACGGCTATAGTGAGGTAGTGAGAAGCAAGAGTGGCCTCACACTGCTAAACGGAATTGCGACAGATTACGCTGTAGCGGAACCCACCCTAGCTAGCTTTCATTGTGGTCGCTGTAGCGTATTGTTAGTGCGTTGGACTGTTACGCAGAGTATCCACGGCACCATTCAAATCGCCTATGAAAAAGCTTTTCACTATGCAGTTCGGATTCGGTATAAAACTATAGGTCCCTTCCATTCATGTACAAATATATCACGCACAACATGAGTGGATGCGAAAAGTTCGGCCTTTGGCGCTAAATGCAGCCACAGTCGACATTGATAAACTGGAGTTAATTGTGGTAAAGGATGTCTATCTCTTTATCGGTGTCCTGTGTGGTTGCATTCCCTCCCTCATTCTCCCGCTTCCTTCCTCCCACCTATCAATCTTCCTTCCAATCAACACAATGCTCGTCGCCGGACGAGGGGGGGATCTCGACGGAAGTTGAAAATAGTCGCGTAGAAAAAGAGAAAAGCAGCAGTACACGTTCTAACAATATTTATTATAGATATAAAAATATAATTGGGGCGTACCTGTACCAAATCAATTTTCCTTCGTGATTAGAGCAGCGGCGTCTGGTAACAGATCTTCTATAAGTAAGGTTAGTTGCTGCACGTCTCCCTTGTTGCTATTAATTCAGCCTGGAATACACTGGCTTCGTTGGGGAAGCTTATGGATGAAGATAGTTGGGTAGACTCTGAGTAGACGCCAGACCCTACACCGCAGCCCATTTTGGACCATTTGTTTGTGTGTATTGATGGCAATGTTATAGAAATTGATGCACCTATTGAAAACGAATTTATTTTTATAAATCGAAATGGTAAACATTCTTTAAATGTTATGATGGAATGTGGACCATTATTTTATAACCTGAATGCTAAATGGCCAGCCAGTGTCAACGATGCTTGAATACTGCGAAATTCAAAGACTTTTGCGGACTTCGGCCGTTCCCTAATGCCATAATTTTTGGTGATTTGAATATTCGACCGAATCTTATTTCATTCGAATATTATGCATGAAGACAACATTTAAGCAGACGGCCCATATCAGGCATAAGCTCTCTGCTCTTACATACAGTGGCGAGCATTAATGGATACATGCTGGTCATATTTGACTTTGAGTATCTGTAAAACCTTAAAAAAATACACCAATCGAATTGGAACTTTCGCCGTTAATTTCTTTTTTTGGAAACTATTTTCAAAATTACAAAGTTAATGTAACTTTTAGTGCTTGCAATGAAGAAAGCCAATATATAAACTTTTGCACTTTTCATTTTTCCGATATGGCAACACTAATTTTTAAAACAAGAGCAAATTAAATTTGGGGATTCACTTCGAGTGAAGTTACCGTTTTCTAAAATATTGTTGAACTTGTCACAGAAAATATTGCGCGACACGTTTTGATTGATTCAGTAACTCGTTTTTACATTTTCTATGAGAATCTCCATTTACGACCAAAAATGAAGAAAATATCTAAAAACTTGAAAAACGAAATTGTTGACATGACGAAAAACAATGATTCAGCACGAAAAATTGCTAAATCTAAATATCTACTGAATATTTGCCACCGTACAGTGCTTCAAGTTAGAAAAAGACGCAATATTGCTTACCGATATGGATGCTCGAAAACCAGCACTGTCAACGAAAAATATTGCGGCACGTCTAAAATTTTGCAAGGATCACAAGAATTGGAGCTTAGAAGATTGGAAAAGAGTAATTTGGTCAGACGAGACTAAAATTAAAAGGTTTCAGTCCGATGGAAAGGAATACTACTGGCACCGTTCTCATGAAAAATTGCAAAAGCACCAAGTGAAAGAAACCATAAAGATGTTGGAGAGCCTGATGGTGTGGCGCCACTTCACTTGGTGAAAATCGATGATGTTATGAAAAAGGAAGACTTTGTTCGAATTTTGAAATCGAATCTGGCAGACGTTATGGACGAAAGTACTTACCCTGAAGATGAAGTATTTTTTCAACAGGATGGAGACCCGAAGCACACTGCAAAAATTGATAAAAATTGGCTCAATAACCAAAAATTTCAAACAATGAAGTGGCCTGCCCAAATCCCAGACCTAAATCCTATTGAAAATTTATGGGATCTGCTAAAAAAACGATTGGCGCGGTACGACAATGCACCAACAAATTTGAACGAGCTTTGGTCAGCTTCTATTATTAGGGATTGATCAAACGATAGCATAAGCGAATAAAAAATATCATTCAGGTTGAATATGAATAGGGGTTACTAAGGGATTAGCTAGGATAAAATTATCTGGATCTCCTAGTATAGAAGCGTTAATAAGAGTTAATATAATTAGAACTATAATTATAATATCGTATCTAACAATATCTTTGAAAGAAGAGTAAGGGTGGAATGGAATTTTATCAATATTTTAATTTAATTCTATTGGATTATTTGATACTGTTTGGTGAAGAAATAATAAATGAATTAAAGTTATTGCTGCGACAATAAAAGGAAGAATAAAATGAAATGTAAAAAATCGAGTTAGTGTTGCATTATCAACAGCAAATCCTCCTCATACTCATTGAACTAAATCAATTCCTAAATATGGGACAACAGATAATAAATTTGTAATTACTGTTACTCCTCAAAAAGATATTTTTCATCATGGTAATACATGTCCATAGCTACAAATGCTGTAGCTATAACTAGAAATAAAATAATTACTCCTACTAATGATGTGGGGGTATATAAATAAGAGCCATAATATATTCCTCGTCCAATATGTATATAAGTAATTACAAATAAAAAAAAGGATCACCGTTAGCATGAAGTGTTCGTAATAATCAACCATAATTTACATCTCGTCAAATATGATTAACTCTATTGAAAGCTAGACAAAAATATCAGCTGTATAATGTATAGCTAATTAAACATAATCCTAGAAGTGATTCAAAATATCATCAGGCTAAGATATTATTAGGATAGAGCCAAGGGTCTTTGGACTAAATACTGAAAATATTATTTCGTTTTTGGGTTGTCTTTATTATTTTCTATATTTTCTAAACGTGTAAAAGTGGATACATTGGCTTTTTTCATTGCAAGCACTAAAAGTTACATTAACTTTATAATTTTGAAAATAGTTTGTAATTTTCCTTTTTTAAATATAAATAAAGAAATTAACGGCGAAAGTTCCAATTCGATTGGTGTGTTTTTATAGGTTTTACAGATACTCCAGCATGTATCCATTAATGCTCGCCACTGTATCTACCAATTTTAATTATGCCATTAAATAAATAAATAATATCAAAGCAATGTCTTAGACGTCCTATACTTTACTACCAGTGGCTATAGAAAATTATAATACCTATAACAACAATAATATGTACATTATTACATTAACTTTTACTTTGCAAGCTAGCAGAAAACTTAGCTTGTGAAATAAGGCACAGGATTTGTTTTTGGATTATGCAATTTGAATCAATTGTGTTTAAGCTTTGGTGGCTTGGTGGAAGGAGAGTTCGATGGGGGAATTTTAGAGGAAAAATTAAAATACCGGGATATCGGATTGAAGATTTATATATAAATTTATTGGAAAAAAATGGAAATTATAATTTACAATAGACCGTTAAAAATATTCGAAAGGAATGAAGATAAAATAAAGCTAGGAATAGGAAAAGAAAGAATATAAAAAGAAAAGAAAACGAATAGAAAAGGAGAGGTCCATTAGGGTAGCTTAAACAAATTGTATTGTATTATTTTATTCAATAAATCACATTAATTGTAAAAAACATAAGGATAACATTCATTTGAATAAGTTTAACAGAAAGATTATAATATAACCTATATTATAATCCAATTTTGGAAAAAATATGATTAAAGATAACAATTTTGCTTAGTCTCAAAGTTACATTTAAGTTAAAAATTAATACAATTTCTCCGTCTACAAACTTCTAGTTTTGAAGTTTATGTTTTCATTCATTCATTCGTTCATTTGTTGTCATTTCTTTGGCTAAATTTAGCTTATTTCTTGCTCTCTTTTGCAAGTTATTTCGAGTGCGGAATCTCTTTTTGTGCTGTTTTGGGTGATCGTGTTCATCCACGTTGTGGCACGGGAACGAACCTAATATTTGCAATAGTCAAAACCCTTCAGCAGCAGCCGTGTCATGTTATATAACATTCGTTATATATGTATGTACATATGTATGTATATTTTTCCACTTGTAATGGCTTTCCATGCTTTTGTGATCAGAAACTATCAGGAAAATGTGGTGCATTTGGAACCATCCGTTCTAGAAGTGAAAAGTGGTAGTGCCTTGACATACAGACGGTCCCGGTCACATCATGGGCACGATTTGTTGTTGCTTCAATATAAAACGAAACGTTGAGAGATCGAAAGCCAAAGTATTTGCAATAATTCACTTTTAGGAACAAAATAGCACACTTTTGGTGAATACAACAACACTTACACTTTTTTTTTGACACTTTTTTCCGCGAATTAAAAAAAATTCATGTAAATATATTTAAATATGCGTTTATATAGTTTATACATATATTACTGTTTTAATAATTATGAAGTGCAAATAAAAAGAAGTAAAAAATTATTTAAAGTATGCAAAAACGTACTAGTGGCCGGCGATCAAATGACCGTTTATTTTGGGCACAGGGATGACAAATTTTATTTCAATTACTCTATGGAATTTGTTCTAAAGTGATCGATTACAAATTACAATTCCACATCATTTCTAATTAAGCGTAATTTAATCCCTAGAGTAGTGATTACTACCCAGCTTTGCCCACATGTACTTTAAAAAAAAAATATTTTCTTTGGCAATTTAATAAAATTACCTGAAATAATAATACATACACATAGCAGAAAAAACATTTAGGTTACTAATCTACCATTTGTAAGTTAGCCATATTGCCTCATTAACCTGAACGCGAAGTGCATTGCAAATCAGCGAAACTGACGAGTGAAAATATATGCTTTGCTATTGCTGTTGCTGCTAATTGTTGACTGGAATAAGTAATTTGAAACAGTTTCGAATTCGGCTGGTGTTTCTGTCGTGCACATTAAAAAAGAAATAACATTCTTGCATGCGTATCCATAATTTTCATACTAAGAAGGTGCTAAGGTAAATAAATATGTGTAATGCCAAAAAGAAAATAAGAAATTTCTTTATTTCTATGAAATGAAAGTGAAAGTTAGTTAGTACATAATTGTGCATGCAAATAAATAAATATATATGTATGTACATTTGTAAGTACTCGTATCTGCATGAGAACAATTATTGAAGAAGAAATGCTGCCGATTCAAATGATATTGTAGAATGATGTTTATTTCATAGCATTTGGTATTTTATTGACTGTATTTCTATCTTTGCATTTTCCATATTCGTTGCATATACTCGTAAGTTGCATTTAAATACTTCGATATGGTAAAATGCCACCAAATACGGACGCACATTCAGCATTTTGTTGCTAACAAATATGACTAATTATGGAGGAACTAACGCTTCGTTCAATGTCCATTTGTCGATGCATTTGGCTGTCGATGATGATTGTTGCTGCGGCTGCAGTTGTTGTGGTTGTAGTTGCAGCATCAATGTGGGTAATGCGCAAACAAAAGCGCAAGCCGGCCGGCCTGCTGGCTAGCCAGCTGGCTAATGGCTAGCTAGTTGCATGACTGGATAGTAATGTGGCTAATATAATCGCTTCTGCAGATCCAGAATACCATATTTGCCAATTGAGCCAAGTTGAATTGGTCAGTGTGGCGCGTAAAAAGGCGTGCATTGGCAACAACACCCGCAATTTCGCCATTTCTTGGAAAAATGATTGAATGAATGAATTGATTTAAAAAGACTTTAGTTTCGATATTGAGTTTCGTAGCAGTATTTGAATGTTTTCACTGAAATGTTGATTTGTTTTCAGTTTTTCCTTTGCATTGATTTCAGTGGAAAGAAAAGAAAAAGTTGCTGATGTTCATACATACATACATACTCATATGTATATACGTGTATATGCCACATTCAAATAAATTTGTATGTGGACAATAAATATAAACGGAACCCAAACATTTCATTGTTCTGTTCTTATTTTGACGGTTTTTCATACATACAAATATTTATTTATTAATGTATATTTAAAATTAAGATATCTGCAGTACACTTAGTATGTACTCGTATAGTGAAAGTCCTTTAGTTACTATAAAACAAGTTTGTTTTTTAAATCTTTAGTTATCAATGTTTAGAAAATAAAGTTTAAAGGAAAGTAAGTATTTCTACTTATGAGAATATTTGTCTAATTACAAATTTCATAGTCGTGCCTATGCACATGCATACAACTACATATGTAAATACTCTTATATGAATTATACAAATACTATATACATAATTTATTTTTTATTATGAAAACTAATAACACACAACAATAACACGTGGGCACATATACAGATAAGTATATTTATATGTGTGTTTATACTTAGTATGTGCCCCTGCTATATGTACTTATACTTATGCCCATTCACATGTACATACCTCACTACTTTCCTTTTCTACCAAATTTGCGTGCAAACACAAGCAACAAGTAAATATTAGCTATTGTATTTTTGCATACCAAAATAGCACAGTAGAAGCAACAGCTCGTACCTGTGTCTACTTATGTACATTTGTCGATACTCGTACGTGTCTACGACGCATTTGTCCACCACTGGTCCGTCAACATTACACCAATGTAAACGAAATAAACATCTTTATGACGAACGATTGACCATTTGACAAATGAAAATTTTCGTAAATAGTATACACAATGATACGGTAAGTGAAATATACGAGGCAGACATTTTTGGTGCAGTTTATAGTATTTAGAAAAATTTGCATAATGAGTTAGTGAGCGATGAAGGTGTGTTTCCTGGGCTGATATTGCAGCAGTACGGCAAACAACAAGAAATGACAAATCGGCCAAATGGTAAAGAAAGTTTCAACTAAGTAAATAAATATACACATATTTATTAGCTTCATGTTGAATAATTTTTGTAAGTAGGTGCATATTGCTACCTCTAATCTTCAACCATTGAAGAAAACGAAAAAAATTAATATCTTTCGATTTTTTATCCCAAAAACTTTAGTGTTCAATTGGGGATACGAGGTTGAAGAACTGGCTCTAAATTTTTGTTGTCAAACAAACTCTCTAAGAAATTATTTCTACCTGGATTAGGATATTTTAAACAATGTGAGTAAGCTAAGTGGTTGAAGGATAGAAGTAGCCACAATTGGATAAGCCACTGAGGCTCTTCGATGGTACTTAGTGGTTTTGTCATTGCTAACCATTGCTCATTTTCTTCATATCGTTAGGAATTAATGCAAAAAGGTTATGAATGCGAATTATTCATAAGGCCGAGAACGGAATCGTACAACTCTCAACCTCCCGAGTAAGAATTTAATGCGCTACCTACTGGACTATGGAAGCCATCTTTAAATAAAGTTTAAACCAGAAAAATTATATTCAAGAAATATATTCTAAAATTAGATCTTACTTACTTACTTAGCTGGCCTCTATAAAGCTTCACCAGTTGCCTTTTAAATCAGCTGTTTCTTGTTTCATATTATTCACATTTACACAAAGCAGCAATTATTTTACTAGTTACTTAACTGGCACTACAAACGATGATCGGTCTTGGCCGCCTCTATAAAGCTTCGCCAGTCGCCTCTGCTATGTGCGCGCTGGCGCCAGTTGGTAAGGCCAAGTGTAGTCTTACATTACTTTTAATGGCACAACAGCCCATGGAGGGCCTAGGCCGAGCATTTTTGCATCCACTTGGCCTAGGCCGAGCATTTTGCATTGCCCTAAATATGGTCTTTCTAACGGAGATTAGGACGTCCTCTTCTGCGTTTTCCTCCACCGTGGTTCGAATAAAACACCCTTCTAGCCGGAGCGTTTTCTTCCATTCGCTCAACATGACCCAGCCAGCAAGCCGCTGGATTTTTATACGCTTGACTATGTCAGTGTCGGCATACAGCTTATACAGCTCATCGTTCCATCTCATTCGATACACGTCGTCCACGCATACTGGACCGTAGATCTTATGGAGATTCCTTTCGAACGCTCCTAACAGGCTGTTGTTAGGACAATGTCCTCCTTGTCGTTGATGGACAATGTCCTCGTCTCTGCGCCATACATTAGGACGGGAAGAATAAGGGACTTATCGAGCAATATTTTCGTCGGTTGAAATAGAGCTCAACTTCTCAATTGCCTACTGAGCCCGTAGTAACACCTGTTGGCAAGAGTTAATCTCCGCTTGATCTCAAGGCTGACATTATTGTTGGTGTTTATGCTAAGATCCTAGCATACGAAATCCTTGACGACTTGAAAAGTATAATTATCAACAGTAACATTTTGTCCAAGACGTCGTGACTCTTTGTTTGTTGACACAAGGTATTTCGTTTTGTCCTCATTCACCACTAAACCCACTCCCTTTACAGGTTGGATAATGCTGCACTGACTGCTCGAGCGTTTTTGCCAATGATGTCAATATCATCAGCGTATCCTAGCAGCATGACACTCTTGTAGAAGATAGTGCCAGAGATGTCGATGTTCGCAGCTCGAATTAATTTCTCCAGCATAAGGTTAAAGAAGTCGCACGATAGGGAGTCACCTTGTCTGAAACCTCTTTTGGTATCAAATGGAGCGGAGGAGTCTGTCCCAATTTTCACTGCGCTGGTGGTGCTGGTCAGTGTCATTTTGCAATGGGTACCAAATTCAAATCGACGAATAGATGATGGGTGTCGATTTGTTTTTCCCTGGTCTTTTCCAGTATTTGGCGTAGTGTGAATATCTGGTCGATGGTGGATTTACCAGGACTGAAGCCACACTGATAAGGTCTAATCAGTTTGTTGACGATGGGCTTCATTCTTTCGCACAGTACGCTCGATAGAACCTTATATGCAATATAAAGAAGGCTTATCCCACGGTAGTGGGATAAGTTATTAAGTTATTACAAATAGCAAATAATTTGCAAATAAGTTAGATTCATATTAAAACTACATTTAATTACCTTGGAATTGAGATATTGATGACTTATAAATCGCATAACGTCTTTATGTACATATATCCATTTTAATATTATTTTTAAATTCAGGCACACGTAAACTTAAAATTTTAATAATATTTTAAAATTTTTGATTAGTTATCCGTATAATTCAATATCCTAATTCTAATTAGGATATTGATTTCAGGCATCCTCTAGGGTCCGACGGTATATTTAGCTTCGGTTCTTCGGATGTTCGGTCAATAAGGTGATTTTTGTGTGTTCCGTCTAAAATAAACATTTTCGTTTTCCGCAAAGAATGGGCGCAGTTTTTTCTAAGATCAAACACCAAATAATTTTTTTTTCTATTCAATGTTCTAAGTTGGTTTATATATTTTCTACTTATATTTTATATTTGTTTTTGGATTTGAATTTGCAGATGTGTAATACTCGTACTCCAGTGCAAAAATTTTCGCCATAGCCTCACTGAAAATAAACTTTTGTTGAAATCATTTGTTGTGGGTGGCACATTCGCGTTCACAAACACTTACATTTTCTACACCATCACAAATTTTTTTTTTTTAACTTAACAAACTTAATACAACAAAATTCTTTTTGACGTTTTGATATTTGACAGTTAGTTTTTTCAGCAGTTGTAAGATTTTGCAGGTAATGCTACTTTCACGAACTCTAGATTACTTTTTTCTTTCTTACGCTCTCGTTTTTCTCTCTCGTTGCAAGTTTCTCGAGTACGTGAACCTTTACCAATAGAAACTATTAACAATTTGTAATAGTTTTTTGTTAATTTAATAATTAATACGAAAATTATTAATTTTTTCTATGACGTAAGATTTCTGCCAAGTCTGTCATTTGCTGAAGCGTTAAAAAATTTTTTAATTGAAAATAAATGAAAAATGAATACGACTACGTCCCAGTCAAGAAGTCCAATGGTAAAATAATGACCATCGTTATCTTTAAAGATATACGGATCGAGATTCCGCCATCCCATAAACCGGACCGAACAGTGCTATGGTAGATGCATTGGCAGCTCTTGTATTGGTTTATTCATCAGACCAAATGCGACAATTCTGCTTATTACATGCCCATTTAACCAGAAATGAGCATCGTCGCTGAACACCATAAAATTGTCGAAGTGAGCGAAAATTATTTCTCACAAGCACGAATTTTAATAACAAAATTCAACAATTTGTAAAAGCTTTTCATTTGTAAGTCTTTCCTTGATGAAATGGCAAGGCTAACTGAGGACGTTTGACATGTTTTTGACACATATCACGAATTGAAAGGAAACTGTCAAAAATGCTACACTGATAAACCAAACAGCATTAAAATCACTCTTTACAACGATATCAGTTGATTACCGTAACTTTACTAATAAACATACATAAATTAATTTTTCATAATTTATGAGGAACTTAAAAAATTTTAAAATAACATATTAATATATACCTATAAATGTTGAATGTAATTTAAAAAATAAATTGATCAAATTTTGTAAAGTTGCTCCTCAGTTATTTCCATTTGGCGTCATAGTTTCCATATTTCAATATTAAGTATGTTTCCTTAGTCTTTTGATGTTAGTTCGTTTCGATTTGCTTTTTAATCATTGAAATTTTTCACAGTGCATTTCTTGTTGTAATTAACACTTTTTTAATAGCACTCAAGTGGACAAGTACAATTTTGCGTTGTGTTTGTAATTTTCGCATTAAATTTTTTGAGCGTATGTTTCCACACCCAAACAACAACATAACTTATTTTGTCAATGAAATCGTACCTACATATTTATCAAGCTTATTACGATGATGGCGGCGATATTGATTATACCTAAGGCATTGCAGAACAATTAGTTTTTAGCATTACCAATATTTTTGTTATCACTGGGATATTACTACAAATTTTCGTTATTTTTGTTTTTTATCAGTATTTTGACTCAGTAAAAATTTACAGAAATCGAAAGTTTTAGACAAATCATATTCACAGCTGTATTTATGATAGTGCAATGGTAGTTGGTGTGAAAATATTGAATTGAAGTTTAGTTTTCATAAAAGTAAGAATTATGTACTTTTGTTCCGGTACAAAAAGTCATAAATTGTTGTAGTACCACGGCCCACAATGGAAAAAAAATGTAAGTACTTCTCTATCCAATGTCAAATTGAATACATGCATTGACGGCCTGATGTCAAATCTTCAGGAGGAATTATATGTGAACACTTCGGTGTATGTGCCGAAACTGAGTAGTTTGATGCTAGTGCTCGTAGTGATGGCGGGTAACAGTTGCTTCTGCAGCTGGCCAAGTCAGACCAGGCGAAAATAGCTCACTCACTTAAATAAAGCAACCCTATTTCTCTACTATGCTTTTCTTACCTACTAGGTTGTTTGCAGCCAGGAGGTAACGAACGGACTCTTCCTGTGGAAAATACTAGATATATTCTGTCCGGTAAAATACGGGACGTCTGGCAATGTAGAATATTGGTTATGTGTGGTTATATGGTATATATTAGGCTTCCCTACTTTTAAAACTCCTTCTGGAGGATATTTTTTTTTTGTGGGAGGACTTTATATAGTGGTATGTAACAGGCATGTCGCCTGATGTTTTTGCTGCCACATGTATAAAAAGCTTTTGGTCAAATTTCAATCAAAAAAGGGTTTTATCACTACTTTGAACTTACAAATTACCCAATTGAAAAAAGATGATAGCTTAAATTGAAAAAAATTAAAACTATATTCTTAAAGAATATTATTTAGTGGTTGAGGAGCATGGAGGAAAGGAGGACTGTCCTCCCGAAAGGATGATGCTTGATCGCGGTTTGCCCTAATTGAATTCATAAATGAAATGAAAATCAAATGTGTTTGTGTTATGTTTATAAACATTAAGTACAAGCAAGATATGTTGCATAGAAAACATCAACATCATGCACGCTGAACACCAAACACGTACAAAAGTATATGCGCATGTGTACTCGTCTGTATGTACTTACCTACATATTTATGTACATAGTCACAGGTTTACGCTAGCATCAGGAATGTGAATTTTTATCACTCATGATTTAATTTTGCCCACCCATCTAATTATTAGCAAATTTTCAGTTCACCCAATCCACGAGGCTGATCTGCATTGTTGGACTTTATAATTATAATTTTTTTCCTAACAATGCCGATTTACCATATGTTAATACCACTTTTCAAATATATATAAATTCATCAAATAAATTATTCATCAAATATAAATTATTTTAAAAAATAGAACCATTTTGTACATTCGTGGTTGTGGTGGTCGCCCGGCGAGATACATACATACTAGGCATATAATATGTAGGTAAGTAGTATTTATGCTGCTGCTGTTGCCTGTAAACTCATCACTCAGTCTGCTAAAGTAGCGGCGGCTGTTGATTCGTTTTGGTCAATGTTAAAAAGTTTGGTTCGTTGGACTACGGTTTTGCTGGTGCTTTATTTGTGTTGTTGTTGTTGTTGTATCTGATGTTGTGCATGGTTGTTTTGTGTGATTGCGTTTTAACTGTTTTTCAGTTTCAGTTTGCGACAAGTGGTTGGTAATGCGAGGAAACACCACAAAATCAGTTAACGAACGAACGCTGTTTGAAACGGATGTTTTAGCGGAAATTAATTGATGCGAAAATACGTACACGAACACACACACACACACAAACATAAACATAAACGCGTCGTAGATAAAAATAACAAAAGTGAAACTTACTGAATGAAGTAAAGATTTAGAAGAAGAAAATCAAAATAAAAAGGACATTAAAAAAAAACAGATTTTTACAAGTCAAATGAAATATAATAAAATCAAACGTGCAAAAGTTCCTTTTTAAAATAAAAATAAAACAAAACAATTATAACTCAACTCAACCAACGCGATTATAAATCTAACTACTCGTATTTTAGCCGTGCATGGTAGGTTTCAAAGACCGTTGCTGAAAGTGTCCATAAAATACAATTTTCAATCATCATCACTAACAACATCGTGCTATTATCTTCAGTTTCACTTATATATTTGAAAATTTTAAACACTTTTAAGCATGTTGATCAATTTTCACATTAGGAAAGTAGCATACTTCAGTTGCCGGCACTCAATACCACTTCTCTCCTCATCACCAGCACCACTCCCTTCAGTTTTGTGACAATGTTATGTTAAACTCTAAAGCATTTAATTATTTATCTTTCACTTGAAGTGAAGATGGCATTCTTTAAATGAAATCGGACAACTAATATTGCTGTGCTACTGCACCAGCCGCAATTATTATTTGTATAAGACTTTGGCCAATATTGAGCAGCGAACGTCGTTTGTATTTGGTATTCATTTGGCCACCACACAACCATTACTTTTACCAATACCTACTTTTAATTTGATTATTTATTTTACGCATAAATTCTCGCTTTCGTTGTTTGCCTTGGTCTTATTGCTTAAAAGTTATTTTTGTGTTTTTACTGTGACATAATCACTTCTTTCTTACTATTTATATATATCTGATTGCAATATACTTAGTACATAATTTACTACTTGCAACGGGCTTAAAGTGAATCCTTCTAAACTGACATTGTCCTTTTTTTCCAGGAAACACAAAATTTCAAGCTTTACGCTAATCCTGACCTAATACCTTTGCACTAAACTTATTGAAACAGGCTAAAAATTTCTAGATAATCGTACAATATTAAATAGTATAAATAAAATAGAAACGAATTACTTGCAAACGTGTAACAAGCAAATATTGCGTAATACTCGTGTAAAAGAAAAGTCAGTCGTGATTGGAGACTATGTCCATAGATAACACATTGGATATGCACTTCTAAAGTAACCATAAATCTGGTTTGGTGGTGAGCCCTTGAATGCAAAATAGTTCTCAAGCTATTTGGAAGGCTTCAAAGTCTCATCTGTGTGGGTATCACAGGTAGGCTTGCCAACTTTTGAAATCTCTTCTACAGAACAACATTTTTTTGTGGAAGACTTTATAGGGTGTTTCCCTATAAAGTACAGTTGTTGAGGATACTATTTGAATTCCATACATAAATTTGCCTTTATCAGAGGAGAAAAATTTTATAGAGAAGAGAACAATTTTTGGTCGTACTTTACTAAGAATTTTTTTGTTATAAAACACTGCATATCTCGTACTAAAACTGAACTTTTGTTCTCACTTCCTCGCAAATAATGCAGTTTACTGATTGACGTAGTTACTGGTCATTGCTTTTTAAAGTATCATTGCAAAAATCTTTGATTGGTGATCTATGCAGGCTCAGTAATGACTCGATTGACTTAGGAGACTTTGGAGCACATTCTTCTTTCTCTAAATGACTTAACCTTTAACGGGCTGATAAAGTACCCGGGTACCTAAATGATTTTTAAACTGCGTTATTTCCCAAATTATAGATTTAACGTGGTTGAGTCTTGGTGGCATCTCTACAAATTTTATTCTTAGTTCGAAATTTTTATTTACATTTGATTTTTTGTTTACAATATAAATTTATATAAAAATTTGGAAAATTATTTTTTCCGAATTTTTTTGCCAAGTTCATCAACTAGAGTAATATTCTATATATGAATTTTTTACGGGCTACTATGAAAATTTTTGCCATAGACAGAATAACAACAATGTATGTACCATATATCAATTGTTTCGGAACCAGCCTTGATTTCTCATCAGTGATCTTAGTGGTATTTTTGTGTTTTCAATAATCTATATGAAAATGTAATCGATAATTGTACCCGTATTATTGCAAGAACTGTTATTTACTTTATTATTTTACAGTAATTTCTTAACAAAAATAGCAAAAAGTCAAACGTATCTTTTAAAAGGCTGTTAATTAATGATTATAATATTGTAATAAAAAAAAATAGTTATAATAAATTAACGCGTCGAAATTTTTTTATTATAGCGCTGTTGCGCAGATTGTCTCGATTCTCGGCACAGGCAAATTCAAAAAATAAAAACAAAAAAACAATTATTCTACATGGCACCACCTCTTGGCAGGCAATGGCAAAAGCTTTTCATTTCGCCGCTCGTTTTCGGCATAAAACTGTAGGTCCCATTTATGTACAAAAACAACACTCAGGACATGAGTGGATGCGAAAACCTCGACCTAGGCCCTCCGTGGGCTGTTGTGTCATTAAAAGGAGAAGAAGAGTGAAAAGGCGCTAAGTACAAACAAAATTTTAACTTATATTTTGATGCAGGAAGAAAGTGAATTATGCACTTGTTTTACTTTAGTTGTTGTTACGTAATTTATACGTAAAGGTGCTAAATCCGCATTTGACCAAAATTAAAGGGACATAAAAAAGAATAATAAAATAATAAACAAATTATATTTCACTCAAATTGTGCTCTCGCATTGAATGCGATTTCATATTGCTGCTTAATATACCTTGGAAAGTTTTTTGTTTCTCCTGTGAAATATTAAAAATTGGCTAGCAATGTGTAATATTTAAATGTTATTGATAAAGTGACAAATAAAACTATCAAAAACCCGATATCGAATGAGACTGAGACCATTGTTACGGAAATACAATTTGATAAGTTATATTGAGCGGAAAATTTTAATTTCTTCTATAAATAAACAATATGCCTTAAACTGTTTTAGAGAGTGTTCTGTTTACGGATGGAAGGCAGATTGCTAAGAATTTAATGGCTATGTTGCGGAATTCTATGTCAGCGATTGATGTTGGAACCATCGAGTTAAAACAACGAGAACCAAGGAGATTTAATTAGCCATTCTAAGGCGAATCTGAATTTTCATAAAAATTGGGTATACATTCACAAACTCGAAACTCGAAACATTCATAGATGTAGCTGGAAGTTCTAACTAACTCTAGGAAGTTCGTGGTAACAACATAGCCGTATCGGTCTATGCGAGGAATCCGCCGCCATCACTTCTAACCTAACCTATGGGCATTTAGAATGGTTCACGAGATTCTCAAGAAATAGACCTCATAAAAACTAGAATTTTTCATTAGTAATGTATATTTTGGTAATTCTACATTGAGCGCTTTGTTGTACTTGTACTGTGAGCTGTTTTATGTATATTGTAAGCGGAGTTAAAGATATAAATAAGGAACGCAGGTTGAAATTTAATATCGCCTAAGTCTATTTTCAATAATTTAGCAGATTTTTTTTAGCAGTCATTATTACATTGCAAGCTATCTTAAACTGTGTAAAGTGAACTAATCGTAAGCCAACAATATGAAATCGTTAAACTGATATGAACCAAAAAAGAAATAGAAAATTGAAGATTCGTCTGACTGATATTGATTCTTAGCCTTAACGTTTTTTTTCTTTCTTATTTTAAATGTCTGTTTTGCTAAGTTTTATCAATATCGCATAAGTCCAGAAGTGGCTTCTTCAGTAATATCAAAATTACCCACCAGCGGATTTTGGGTATAAAAGTGCTGAAAACTGGTTTTATTTTTAACCTGTACCATTTTAATAGTCTCTGAGTTAAATACTTGCAATACAAACAATTCGGAGTTTTGGAATGTGCGAGAATGCTGCGACTGCTACTTATAAATGGACAAGTTTCTTTGAATTTTAAAGACTCTAGTCCATATAGAATTTTATTTTGGTTCCCTAGGTTAGGCCTTGATTTTGTCTGTGGGCTCTAAAAACTTATTAGAAGCAAACAAAACTGAAAAAAGACAAAAATCGCATTTACGGTAAAATGTTGCATTCTCGATAAAAAAAAATTGTTAAAGATATTTTTATTAAATTTACAACTTATGTAGGTGTACTGATTTATTTTAGCAGCTGTAACAACTCAGCTTGAGCAAATCTACTTCATATTGTATATATCTCACATGCGTCGTCACTTAAAAGTGAATCAAATTTTTCTGGTCTGAATCTTACGCTTCCAATTATAATCTCCTGTGGCAAACAAATATTCCCACGAATAATTTCATAAAGAATAAAATGAAAATCTTTATGTATTAACAAAGTGCAATTTTTTAACATTGCTATAATTGCTTCTCTCTCGGCTAATTATCACAGTGTAGACAAGATGTAAATATGTACAAGTAAGATTTATGTTAGGCACTCAAATAATATTTTATGCCTGTCAGCGAGGATTTTCATACTTTAGAAATTTTAAACCATAACATAAAACCCAGCTAATTTAAATAATAAAGAAAATCTGACATCAAAATAAATATTCGTTTTGGAGTTAAGAAGAAGCAGTCAACTTCTTATTTTATTTTGTCATTTTAAATCGAAAAAGAGATAAATCTTCAAAAAGTTTCACTTTCATGCTGAAAATTACATACATACATACTTACTATACATATACATATGATGCGAGCGGCTACAACAAAGCTGTATGTTAAAATGTTATAAGCTTTTGTGTGGACACAGAATGTGATGCATTTGATATTGATATTGCTTATATTCCCTAAGGACATCAATATGCAGCTCTTGTCGTTGATCTTGATTAAAAATTCAAAAAGAAAGACTAAAGGTACGAACACAATGGACACGACAACGACATTGCGTCATTTGTCAAATTGTCGCTGTCGTCGACTTCAATCTAATTCAATTTTAACCTGCAGAAGAATGAAATATAAACAAATTATCAGCTGTAAAATTATACAAATTAATTGGTTATGTTACTTTCTTTGAAATCAATATGTTTTTTATCGTTATATTTTATATTGTGAAGAATATAACTAAAGTCACTGTGTCGTAGCAGCGTCTATTGTGTTCCAGTCGCAGACACCATGAAAACAGTTGCTGTGGACGCCACCTTGTAGCCATGATGCAATAACGCTGTCGCAGTCATTGTGTTCGTACCTTATGTATAAATGCAATGAAAAGGGAGACGACGTAAAATGATACACACATTCGTCCTAAACAGAAAACAAAAGAGCCCACCCAACATAATGAAGCAAATGAGTTGCAAGTAGACAGACTATTTACTTCACTGACTAACTAAACAGGTTACCCAGTCGCGCATTTATTGCTGCCGCCGCCGCCGCCATATCCAGCAACAACATTAATCATTTTCCGTAAATTCCCAGTAGCAGAATTACCAAGCCTGAAGTTCCACTCCATAACATGAGTTTGCGTGCGGCTGCGTTTGAATGCGGTTGACATCTACTCACAATAGAAAACCAAAAGTTGGGCAAATTTTTTAAATTTTTATAGTAAGTTGTGAACAATTTGTTTCGAAAATGCCGCAGAAGAACTCATGTATTACATGGAGTTGTTTTGTAAATGCGCATTGACCGCAATTACTGCAGTTGCCATAATTGTACTTAGTGCAGTACTGAGCTACTTGCAACAAAAGTCTTTAAAATAAGTTTAAAAAAACTGGCCTGTTGATTTTAGACAGATAGAATGAAGATTAATTATAAGGATACAGAAAACCGCAGTAAGGATATGACGTCACAGCTAACTGACCAGAAGCGCCCCAAATGAACGATGTGATTTGGTTTCTTATTTTCTTACATACCAATCCGCCAGTTGCTTTCCTGTTCCGTGGCTAAGTTTTTCATAGGTTCCTTCAGTTTGCAATGCTCTGAAGAAGAGCTTTCTTAAATGGCAGAGTCTACATTGGGCATCATTTGCCCGAACAAAAATCATTTGCCAAAAACAATAAAAAGAAGAAGCATAGAGAGAAGTAGACCTTCTGAAGTTGAAGGAAGTCACACTATTTAGCTCATCCATTATGCTCCTGGATTTTTAACATAGGCATAAGCATACTTTATCTATCAGAGATTGTGCTACGCCAGTTAAAAAAAAATTAACAGTAGTTGAATGAATTGCGCCTGCTACAAAAAAACTGAAAGTAGTTGCACCCAAAAAAACTGTTTTTATATCTCGTTTCTCTCATGACACTACAGTCGATGACACAAAATTTCATATAAAATCTAAAATTGATGACATTTCTGTTCTGAAGTTTTACTTTTCATATCAAAGAAATATTTCATCTTTTAAAATTAGTATTCCGGCTGAGATGTTTGACAAAATCGTTGATAATAATTAATCCTTTCTGGCCAAAAGGAGTAATTGTGAAAGAGTTTGTTTATATGGTAAACCTAGGCAAGACTCAGAGAGGGTCCAAAAACCTAGCTGGGATAAATGATTTTTTGAAAATAATATACCTAAATTTCAGACGGTTAAATTCAAAGTTGAACAAACTATATCTTAAAAGTTTTACTTGTAATGCGCACATTTTAGTTCTCACTGAAACTTAGTTCTCACTTAAACTATGTTGAAATTCTTTGTACTAATTTTCAAATTTTTATAAAAGATCGCCTTCATAAACATGGCAGCGGTATTCTAATTGCCGTTTAGTCTTTATATCCATCTGAGACTGTTGATATTTATCTTAAGCATTATTCTTTCTTGGCAATAATTTGCTCTAAAATGAGAACAACTGATTCGCTGATTGTTCTTGGTGATTTTAATATGCCAAGTGTTACTTGGAACTTTTGTAAGGAAGTTCGGCATCTTTATCCTTGTACCGGTATAGAACACTATAACAATAACTTTTTGGATATACTTTCTGATTTAAGTTCGTATCAGATTATTAACATTAAAAATAAGAATGAAAAATGTTTGGATCTTGTTTATGTAGATTATTTGTGTTCTCGTATTTGTATTGCTCGTTCCCAACACTACGTTACACCTGAGGATGGTCCGCATCCGACCTTAGCATTATTCTTTGAATTACCTTATACTTAGTCCAGATATCGTTGATATTCTTTCTGTTTCCTCTTGGCCGTTAGATAATCTGAACATTGACAGCTGCGTATCTCTATTTAATAATATTTTATATAAAGCATTTGAACAATCTGTACCTAAAGTTAAAACTTCTTTTACGAATATTAGGTCCATTTGGTTCACAAAGGATTTAAGAAACTTAAAAAAAAGGAAGTAAGAATATGAATTATTCATACCCGTCTACGTCATGAATATAAATATAAAGCTGAATGATGAATGTTATAGGAACTATTTAAATATTTAGTATAAAAATTAAAATTCATCACGAACCTAAATCTTTTTATGATTTTGTCTATGTGTCTTGGTGATCTTGTTTCTAGTGATGACATTGTAATTGCGAGCTTATTTACTTATTTTTTCAAAACTACATATTCCACGTTTAGCTTCAAGGACAATGACTCCTACCCCTTCGCCATTGATTCTTTTGATACTATTTGTTTTCAACTATTGATGTTCTAGATGTTCTTCCCACCTTAAGTCTCTTGAGCAGTTATTTAAATCTGGGCCCGATAATATTCCGAGTTGCATATTAAAAAGTTGTGCCGAACTTTAAACCTCTTGCCATAATCTTTGACAAATGTTTACAATCAGGTTATGCCCCTGTTTGTTGGAAAGAATCTTTAATGGTTCCTCTTCATAAAAATAGTGTTAAATCTAATATTTCAAATTATAGAGGTATTTCTAAATTAAGTATGATACCTAGGTTATTTGAATTAATTGTCACTACCCAAGTTATGCACTCTGTTATAACATTGACCAATACATCGCAACAAGGGTTCCTTAAGGGGACATCTACAACGACGAACCTTTTAGAATTTACAACATGTTTAATGAATAGATTTATTAATAACCAAGAAACTGATGTTATATATACCGATTTTAGAAAAGTATTTGATAAAGTCAATCATGACAACTCTATAATCCAACAAAAACTTCTGCAAGATCTTGATAATTTTTCAAAATGGTGCCGATTAAACTTGATGTTACTCAATCTGGCTAAATGTAAGTTTATGACATTGACAAGGAGACAACCTACATATTTCTGCTAAATATTCTTTACACTATCAGACTCTGTATCATGAATTGATATTTGTTGATTTGGGTGGAGTTTTTTGTTGACAATGGACTCAAATCTAACAAAGCTAAAAGTTCTTTAGCATTTCTTAAACGCTGCTCAAAGGAGTTTAATGAACCTTATTCAACATAAACGCTATTCACTTTACTTGTTAGACCCATCCTTGAGTATATATCTCCTGTCTGAAATCCTGAATATAATTGCTACACAAGTAAAATTGAGTCGGTTCAAAAACAATTTCTTAGTTTTGCACTGAGGAGTTTTGTTGGAATCCTCTTTTGAACCTTCCACCGTACGAACATCGATTAAAACTTATTAATCTACCGACATTGATAAGCCGAAGCCGAAAATGCTGAATATAAAGCTTTTGAATGGCTTTTATCATCTTCGTATTAGTTAAACGAAATAAACTTTAATATACCCAGTAGAAGCTCACGTTATTTTATTCCCATTAAACTTGGCATATGCAGAACAAACTATGCTCAAAATTATCCTTTCGTGTAATATGTAGAGATTTTAATGAACATGATAATCTATTCAACATTTCCGATTCTCTGGAACACGTCAAAGCAAACTTACTTATCATATGAAATCGATAAACAGCTGATGATTTTGTATCTGTAGTGCACAGAAATCGTATTTGGATATACGCGGCTCATTACATAGGTATTTTCGTGTAAAGCAGTTGTGTCGGTCACCGAGCCGTACGTTATGCAGATGCGCCCCTCGGTCGTGTTGGGCGGGAGGAGGGTCCGTTGATTTGTTCGTTAAAATAAAGATTTATTTTTGTTTTGTTTATTAAACTTTTCTCTCTATTTTGTTTTAGTGATTAAACCAATAACAGTTGTATAGTTGCCAGTAAAATTTGCTAATAGTGGAAATAAGAACCAGCCTAATGTATGTAGATATACATTTACTTGGATCTACAAATACACAAATGTATGCACTAATGATTGTGTAATTAATCGCAAGTATACGCAAAAATTAAATGAGGCATGCCTCTTTCGACAGTGCTGCTTGTTTCCTGTGCTTGCTGAATCCAATAAGAGTACCATAATAAATTTAAATAAAGTTTTAATTCATATTGTCACGTTTTGACAGTAATTGTTCACAGAAATCTGATGAAACACTACCAACTGGTTAACAAGAGATTTTGCGGAAGACCGGGACTATTGCAACAACTATTGCCACAAGAGCTCATGAAGGCCTAGGCCCATCATCCATTCATATAGTGCATGAGTGGAAGGGACCTACAATTTTATGCCGAATCCGAACGGCAAAGTGAAAAAGCTTTTCTTAGGCAAAGTTACTCTTATGTAAAAATTGTGGAAAAATGTTTTATTCTATCGTTTTTTTATTTAGCTTGTGCCGAGATTTGAACCCGTACACTGCGTAGCAGCCAACGCACTACCAACTATGCCACGGCGACCACACTAAAGTAAATCTGTAAATAGTACTTAGTAGGGAAATAAATACTGTTACACACATTTGATGCTATGAAATTAAAAATAATTAATTTTTTTGGAACAATGTTTTAAAATATATTTATTGATATAAGTATATTTTATACAAAAAGCAATTACTTATTCGAAATGCTCGCCTCAGGCCTTCACGCACGCGTTTAGTCGCACTGGCCAATCATCAATAGCTGCACGCACCTCGTGCATCGGAAGAGAGCTGACAGCACGAATTAAAGCAGTCTTCAGC
Source organism: Palloptera scutellata (assembly GCA_958295655.1). NCBI lineage: Eukaryota > Metazoa > Arthropoda > Insecta > Diptera > Pallopteridae > Palloptera > Palloptera scutellata. The sequence continues at coordinate 36,989,335 of OY282452.1, read as the reverse complement.
GAATCAATGTTGGGGTATCTTTTGTGGCAAACCTCTCAAACTGTCCATAATTTGTAATCCAGTGGATTCAGATCAGGGCTGCCAGACGGTCATTCTTCAGAGCAAATGAAAGCTGGCAAATTGTTTTGAAGCCAGGTCTGGGTCGTCTTAGCCTTATGGGCTGGAGTAGAATCCTGCTGGAAAGTTCACAGCTGGTTTTGGAACAGGGAATGGTTAAGTGGCTTCACAACAGCTTCCAAAACGGAATCTTGGTAAACTTAGGCAGAAGTTTTGACCCCTTGTTCGCAGAAATGCAAGTCAGTGACCCCATCGTAAGAGACACCCCACCAAACCACGACTGAAGCTGGGTGATGACCCTTTTCGACCCGTTTCAATCAGTTCAGATGCTTCCTTAAATGACCGTGCATACCCCCATTAATTTTGCTTGTTATATTTTTCCTGCACGGTAAAATTTTTTTCATATGTCAACAAGATTTTTCTGTGCAAGTTATCAGCGTGTTTCACCAAAAGACGTTTGGATTTTTCTATCCTATTTTTTTCCAAAGCTGCAGTGAACAAATGTCCGGTTCGACGTTTGAAAGCACCAAGTCCCAAGACTTTTTAATATATCGAGTTGGACTTTTCTGTTTTCGGAGTGGATTTGGCTGAATTCTTGATTTGACTTTGATGACTTGCAACGTGTGAACTGTACGTGGACGGCCCGACCGGGCGGTTTTGATATCTCCAGTCTCCTCAAACAGTGTTATGAACCGGTAGACGAACATGCGACTTATCCCGAGTGGGCGGAGCATTTTGAAAATATCGCCTTTTTTATTTTCACACTTAAAAAGTGCTATAACAGCGATACGGTTCTCATTATCTGACCACTCCATGGTGAAAGCTGACACAATTTTTGCATTCCCGTTGCAGACTAACGCTATAGAGGTTAGCTTACATAAACCATGTGATAATAACAGGGTATGTTCAATTCTACTATTGGAATGGGTGTGTTCAATGTTGTAACAATATTCATGTCCCTATTAAGTAATAAATTCAATTTAGAACGTTAGTACAAAATAATAACTAAAATTTTCAAATATTCAACAAAGCGCTTTTTTACTATACTCGTGTACAAATATGTCTCGCAGAACATAAAACTATACGATATTTAGTAAAGCAGCTTTGAGAATTCGACAAAAACACATTTACAGGCTTTCAATTGTATTTACACATTTGAAATTATTAGGCCTCACCTTGTTAAAAGACCAGGTAAACAGAAATGCTTTTTTGGAAGGTAGGTTTGAAAACTATCAGAAAATAGTAAATTTAATTAGGTATGTTGCATTTGAAATCGAAAATTCGTCTTGATAAAATAACAAACTTAATGCAGAAACTATAACTCGACAGATCCTCATATGTTTTTTAGAAAGTACATTTAACAAAACTTTTGTGAAATTTCCAAAAAATATTCCACATTTCGCTGACTTTAACTTTTCATAACTAAAATAATATTATATTAAATTCTCCTTATTTCTTCATCTCTCTAAGTATAGATACCCTGGCAACAATGATTACCGATCGCAACAAATTAAATTTTATTACGGCATGTTGTTGGATAGGTTTACTAACTACTAGCGGAACAATTACACAAGCTACAACAACAGCGGCTGAGGCAACAGCTTCAGTGCAGCAATCGAACAGAGGAGTTGGGAATGGATTACAAGATGGATCAGGTAAGAACACTCTCACCAGTATAACAAAGCAAAACTTTAAACGAGAACAATGTAAAACATTGAACTCTACACCAATTATGAGATATGTCTTAAATTACACTGTGGCGTAGTGGTAACACGTTGGACTGTTACGCAGAGTGTCCGGGGTTCGAATCTCGGCACAGGCAAAATCAAAAAATAAAAAATTATTCTACACGGCACCACCTCTTGGCAGGTAATGGTAAACCTGCAAGAGTAAAATTGCCTATGAAAAAGCTTTTCACTTCTGCGATCGGAGTATGTCCCTTCCATTCATGTACAAATATAACACGCATAGCATGAGTGTATGCGAAAAGCTCTGCCTTTGGCGCTACATGCGGTCATAGTCGACACTGTTAAAACACTGAAGTTCATTGCGGTAAAGGCATAACACTTGCCACAATTGCTGTCTGTCTCTTTATAGATGTCCTGTGATTGCATTCCATCTCTCATTCTTCCCCTTTCTTCCTCCCACCAATCAAACTTCCTTCCAATCACAATACTCTGCATTCATGGAAGGTACACCCTGTGAACAAAAAATATCAAAATATAATTATGTTAAGTTATCAATCTTTCTTCCATTCAACACAATGATCTGCATTCATAGGGGAGGGTGTTGATACTTAGAATCAATAAAAAAAAAATATGGATGGTTCTTGCACACCACTTAACATTTTAATTTAATTTCTTTCATTATTAACAATTATACTTGTTCCTATACACAGTAGGGTTGTTAAACAAGATTTTAGCTACATATATATAACAGCTATAGTTACACATGATATCTCTTCAGCTTTTTAGTATCTTTACTACTTTAGTATAGCTCGTTTTTTGTACATTTCCATTCTTCAACCATGTATTTCCATTTTAAACGAAATTAAGATTTTGTTTACTTAGATTGTATGAAATCACCAGATATCACCCAGATAGAAAGAAGCTATCAGCGGGTGCAGAGACAGTTCGTCAACCTCGTATCCACGTTTTAAAGTTTATCGCAAGGAAATTAGTTAATTTTTCGGTTTCTGCAAAATGGTACTCTTGCTGATACGTGGTGGAAGAATAGAGGTGGCGACATGCAAGTCACTCAATAAATGATTTTTAGTTTGGTGATTTTTATTGCACTGTTTGGTATCACCTTTATTGTATCACTGCTATTTCAAGTTCAAGTTTACCGAGAGCAGTTTATTTTCCTAGCCTATTTTGTGGACCTAAAAACTAAAATTTCCTCCCTAATTGCAAATTAAATTGCAAATACGGAGGAAATGTCGCTAAAAACACAAACACAAAAAACGCGCAAAGTGCGTTGATCCCATTCGAAAGTTGGACAAAACAGAAGGAGTTGTAAAAATCGGATTGAATTTGGTTTCCAAATTGTTATAAGTAATACGCTGGTCTCAAAAATAAAATCAGATTTTTAGTAGATCCTAGTTTACTATTGAAATTATTGTTTTTTGGGAGACTGTCATACATATATATGTAAAGCTTCGTAACTTCATCGCATGTAACGGAAATTCTAAAGAACGTCTACGCATTGTACGATGTCGGCAGTTATATAAGTAACTAAAGATAAACTTTTATAAACAACATTTATTATCTTCTAGATACATCTGTAGACCCTCCTATGGGGTACTAAGACGCGGTAGCCATCCCTACTCCTTATTATTATTTTTCTCTATTTTCGCATCCTATTCTTTCTTTCTACTTCTATTGCTAATCCTTTTGCCTTTCTCCTTTTCGTTAAGTGCTGTTGAATATCAACCGATTTATTAAATAAAAGAACAGCAGTTAACTCGCCAATAATGAGCGGTTAACTATGAATCTACGGAATAGGTAATTGACAGTTAACTGTTACACGTGAGTTAACTGGTTTCTGTGAAATTGGGCTTAAGTGTGAAATTGGGCTTAAGTATTTTTATTTGAAAGTGTCCGGCATCGCACCATCATAAATATGGTAGCTTTAATTAAGACCCATAGCTACATTATAAATGATCTTTGGTTGAAATAAGTTTGTGGCGTAGTGGTAGTGCGTTGGACTGTTACACAGAGTGTCCGGGGTTCGAATACCGGCACAGACAAAGTCAAAAAGAAGAACAAAACAAAAGAATTTTTCTACACAGCACTACCTCTTGGCAGGCAACGGTACATTTTCCTTGTCCTTCCTATCCCTTTCTTTGGCGCTACATGCAGTCATAGTCGACATTGATAAACATTCATTACTCTACACTTGCCACAATGGCTTTCTATCACTTTATCGGTGTCCTGCGATTACCCCTTTCTTCCTCCCACCTATCAATCTTCCTTACAGTCAACACAATGCTCTCCATTCATAGGGGTAAATCCTGTCTGTTGACTAGAATATAATAAAAAATAAAAAAAAATTATTTCATAAACAAAACAAAAATATACCAGCTATGGTGTTGTACATTATTTGTGGATGTATATTCTTGAAAAGAGCTGACTTTATCAATTTCAAAATTGTCCAGACAATCCTGTTGCTCTGCTTCTCATTGCACTGAAAAATTTCTCGAGAACATCTTGGTTTAATTGTTGGGTTGCCAAATATTCCAATTAAAATTTTCTTTGACATATACACAACAAGTCGTTTAGTAGCAATGCATTGTTAACTACAATGCCTTTTTAAAAAGGTGCCAAGCTTTTGTTGTTGTTGAGAATGATGGGTTTTGACATAATCTCAGCCATTCACCGTAGATCACCGTAGATTTCTGCATTAAAATTTTTCTTATAGAATGTGAAATCATTTTCGAGTAATTTTGAGTTTAGTACAACAAACCAGTTTACTAATTCGATTGGTCGATAAATAACTTTATCATCAGCATAGCATCGTCTTATTACGTTTGCTGTGGTACTGCATTTTCTTTTCAGGATTTCAGCTCTAGGAATAGAGAACATGGAGATCTCCTTACCCAATGTACTTTTGCAGAGCAAGTAATTATTTCCTAGCATTTAAAATTTTTAGATTTTTTAAAAAATTTAGAATATCTAGTCGATCGTGGATTAACCAGGCTTAAAGCCACACTGATAAGGTCTAATCAATTTGTTGACGATAGCTTGAGTCTTTCACACAGTAAGCTCGATAGAACCTTATATGCATTATTAAGAATGCTTATCCCACGGTAGTTGGCGCAGTTCGTGAAATCACTTTTCTTATGGATTGGCCAGAGTACACTGGAAAGCTACGAGAAGTGCTCCCTCCATAATACTCTGGACATCTGTCACCAGATTTCCTTCAAGTCCTTAATCAGGCGTCTTATTCTTTCGCAGAATTTTCGGGCCTCATTCCTGTTCCTAAACATCTCGATATCATCGAACTCAAGTTTTTCTATTTCTCTTTTCTTGCGCCTGAAAAGCGCACTGTGTTTTTCGCCTCAGTAGCATCGCGACACTCTTGGTCGTACCACATATTTTTCCTTCGACGCTGGTAGCCTAGCACATCTTCGGCAGCAGCATGTATAGAGCGGGAAATGTGTCCTTAATGCAAATACCTATATCATCAAGCTGAGTGGTGTTTTACCATGGGGAGAGTGAGAGTCGATTGTGAATGCTTCGGCTTTTTGTACTTATTCCTATCCGCACGCGATTTGCTGTACAAAGACGCGTGCGGCCTTGGCTGCAACCAAATAGTGGTCTGAATCGATGTTTGCACTACGCATCGCGCCTACATTTGGTACACTGGAAGCGTGCTTTCCGGCGATCACAACATAACCAATCTGGTCTCGTGTGTTTTGATCGGAGGACAGCCAAGTGACTTTATGGATATCGAGATGTTGAAATCTGGTGCTACTAACTGTCATGTGCCGGGCCGCGAAGAAGTATATCAGTCTCATACCGTTGTTGGTAGCTTTTTCTCGGAGACTGAATTTTCCGATCGTCGTCCTTGCCCACCTTGTCATTACAGGGCGACAATTAATAAGTATATACGACTTTCTTCGCCCTATAGCAAAGGTATTGTAATTTTCTGCAATTTTCTTCATTCTTGTATTATTCTACGTAATCGAGAGTTCATCTGATTTAATTTTTGTGTGGTCTAGATTTCATTTAGTTATTTATTTTACGATTTCAGATTATCGGTCAGCTATTATAAAATTGCACCAGCTAGGCAGCGCAATTGTGAGATTGCGCGACAGCCTCGCTTTGCTCGATCGTTAGTTTCTCGTGCAGTTAAACGGTTTAAGGAGCTGGATCATGAACGTGATCGTCCAGGAAGAAGTAGAAAACCCACACTCAATACTTTCAGGAATTGCAAAATCGTTCAAAAGTGGGTGCAGTGTAATTCAACGGTTTCCATGAGAAAAGTTGCTCACGAAACTGGCATCAATCATGAATAATCAATCAGTCAAAAAGGGCAGTAACTTTCGGATGAAAAAAATCTCGTACGACTCTAAAGAAGTCACCTTCTTCAACGTAGGGCCACAGGAATTCGATGAGAAAAATCATCTTCACAGATGAAAAGCTGTTTACTGTTGAACAAGCGTATAAGCGTTAAAATGAACGCAAAAGCAACGTTGTACGCAAAAGTAATAGAAGAAGCTATAATAGACGTGAAGTGTCTGTTAATAACGGAACTGTGCGGAACTTTGAGTGCTGAAATTTTAAATTTCTTAAAAAAGTGAAAAGCAGTTCAAAGCAGTTCAAAGCAGTATTTTATTAAATAAAATATGCTATTGTTTCTAACATGTACATACATATTTATACTCGTATATAGTAGAAAAAATCATATAAGCTCATAAATGACTCATAAGTTTATGAGTGTATGTATAAACTTGTCAACATTTATTTTAAATTTGAAAGTTTGGTTACGATTTTATAAACTTTTACAGTTTGCGAGGCATTTATGAGTTCATATGAATCCCATTAGTAATGTCTTGCAAACAAAAATAAGCTGTTAAATTGTGCATATGCGACGGAAGGATGTATTATAACTGGCCCTGCTTTTGTCTACGGTAACTTAATGTTTTATTACATCACGTTAATTCACCTCACGTCCATTATAACCAGAGCATTACCATTGGAAAGAAAGAAATCGGCTCGACATAAAATCATTCATAAATTTTCACAGTCCATATGGGGCATTCGTCCACATGAACCGAAAACATACCCCTTCAACTTCATTAGCACAGTAATTGTAGTTATCAAAATTGCTGCAATAGTAAACTACAAAAATAATTTTTTTCTTTATGTTTGCTACTAGTCTTCTTAATTCATTGGTAGATAGGCAGTACATAAGCTGGCTGAAAGCGTCAACAGAAGCAGCAATATAAAGAAGTGGTAGCAAAAACAATTATTAACACTTTAACAAGTTATGATTATACTATATTATTGCATAGTAGGCGAACTCTCAAACAAGATCGGATCAAGCTACAAAGCGGCTAGACAAGAAAACTAACTCGACTACTTTTCGAGACATCTTGGCGTTTATGTTGTTTCTGCCACATGTTTTCATAGTTGTGCACATGAACATGAACAATTAATTATAGCACTCATGTAATAAAAGCGGCTGTTTATTTAAATTTATTTTGATGCATTTCTGCTCTGCATTTCCAACAAATTTCTTAAGATGTACGTATGATTTAGTTAGTTATTCACTTGTTTTTCTTTTTATCTCGTTTCACGCATTCGCACGGACAGTGCGCACATTTAGCCCTCGTATGGATTACAACAATGAGTGGCGCCCAGTGGGACGTGGTGATCCATTGAAAAATGATCCGACTTACGATTACAGCCCACCAGCATTGGAGCGCGTGCGATATTGGGCGGATAGCAAGGACGAAAAGGATGGTAAAAGAAAGGATAATGGAGCTCCCACAGCAGATAATACTGGAGTACGGAAGGTGAATGGTAGTAAAACGGACATAATGTTATTGGGAGTGTCAAGCGAGCGGATTCGTGGCATTGTGCAGACCTTTGGAAATGCCGCCAAAAATTCTAAAGGCGAGACACCGCTGTTGCAACCGAAATATACTTCCATACGGCGCAGTTACTACGCGCATCAAATACCGACACATTTGATGCCGCCTCCTATGCAAACTATTTCGACTGCACAAAGTATGAAGCCATCTACAAGTGATTATAGACAGAGTATTCCAAGTTACATGAGTGGATCCACAATGGGCATGTCAACACATCCGAAGCCTTACTATTCCACTGCGGCGACATCGCCATGGATGCACGCATCTTCTCCTGTAATGCAACATCACACACAGCGTATGCCTGCCGTATATGATTCCCATCACCAAGAATCAGTCAACTACTTAAGTTATTCACGACCTAGCACCATTTCAGAGTTTTACTCCCCGAATTCTATTCGGCCCAATCAAAATTCTCTGAAACAGAACACAACATATCGCAAGCCGTGGCTCCACGAATTATTGCAAAAGGAAGTGATTAAGCCGGTTAAGCCAACAATGTCAGCTACAAAATTTTTGATGGGAACAACGAAACCAATATATGAGTCCATGTCACCAATTGGCATCAGTACAACTTACTCACCCGTATCGTATGTAACCACGCACACAACCACGCACTCACCAAAGCCATCTATGATTTCATATACCACAAGTCCCATTTTTAAAACCTCAACAATGCCAACTGCACCAACATCAATACGTACCGTTTTTTCAACAACAACACAAGCACCTACTACAACTTCATCACGTCTTCTTATACCAACAACGAACAATTTAGCTCAACGACCAACAGTTGCGCCAATGGAAATGACAACAGATTCATTATTCTCGCATTACAATCAACCGGAGAAACCACTTCTAGGTCCAATGTATCTCATCATTGAAGGCCACTCAAAAGTAAAAAAGTATGGCAAGAATGAAATTGATTTACATCAGCCGAAAATTGTTCCCATCATTCCGAAACGTGAACCAGTAGTTAGAATAGCCGATCCGAATGAGAAGCGTGGAACAATTGAGACATTTCAAGTGAAGCATTTACATACGAAGACTCTAGCAACTACAACTATGATGCCCACAGCGCCTACTATCACGAAACCAACAACAGTTACAACGACGGAAGCTACCAGAACAATAGCCACAACGCCTAAATCAACGATATCGAATAATAATACCATAAACGAGCCACCCTCTGGTATGCAAGGTTTACTTAATCTGCTGGATTCATCATTGGGCAACATTTTTGAAGACGAACCATTGGTTGTATCTAAAGCTCCATTGTCCACAAATTCAATGAAAGATGACAATATTTATGTGACCACCTTAAGCACAATACTGAAGCCTGTCACAAAGACGAATGTGAAGCCGGCCTTTCAACTACAAGAATTGGATGCACGCGTTGGTAACACAGCTAACTCCATCACGAGCATAATTAATGACGATGATGATGATGAGTCAAGGGTTGTAACGACTGAACTGGCGCCTCGTGAAGTGCGACAAGTATTTGATTATGATCAATTGCCTGAATCACGACAGAAGGAACTAATAAATGGTAGTTTGGAAGAGGAGGAGGACGTTTGGACAGTTTATGATGATGATGATGTCGTCGATGGAGCACAGGATGTCGTTGGAGACTATGAAGATGATCAATTAATAAAACGGCTAGACAAGTTGGTTGATGACGGCGAGGATGTGGATGATGGCCAATTTGAAGTTTTTGATCTGGAAAGTGATGAAGAAGCCACTGATTTTGGCCGAGCTCAAGCGAAAACAACGTAGAACTTTTGCATAAAGCATATTTAATATTTATTATTTAGTATTTTATGAGATGTTGCTTCATATTTAATTAAGAATATGTAATTGTATTTAGACCTGCTTTAGACCTGCTTTAGACCAAATCTATAACTGTACTTTCATCAATTATCTGTCTTAACTTTAATGTAAATATTACAGCTTTATTTATTGCATGTGTTGCTTAGTTTCTAAGTTCTGTCACTATTATTGTGTGATTGCTTATTTATTTTCTAGTTGATAAGATCAGATTTCATTCTTCTATCTTAATTTTAAGTTACTCTATGCGAAATAAAATAATTTAATAAACACTTCAATAGTTTTACCTCTTAGTTATAATTTACAAGAACATTGAAAATCAATGGGCATGCCAAATAAAGAGGAAGTTGGAATCATCTTTGGAGTAATTGTCGCGTTTACGAACACAATTAGTGTTCAGTTAACGCGTGGTAACAATGAAATTTTACTCGGCGAGCATCATGAAAAGCCAAAAACAGCATCACTCCGGTGCTGTTGAGAATAAATCACAAAATGTCAAACGAATAATGCAATCGCTTATCGGTTTTTTATGTTAAACTACGCTGCAATAGCGTCAGGGTTGAGCCACCTTGATTGCATTTTGCATGATTAGAAAACGTAAATATCGTTAATTCAAAAAAAGTAGAACCCAAAAGTAATGCATTTTCATGTGGTTTTTGATATTTTAGAGGTACATTTCACATTTTAGAGAACGAGCGATCGCAGAAAATTTTATTTTGCCGATGTTCATTCAAATAATTTTTCATGTTACTTTTCCGCAATCAACTTTTGTTAAATTAAATAAAACAAATAAAAATTCAGCAACTAAGGTTTTTTATGTCACATCGGAGCCATTTTCATTTTTTCCTCAATTAATTTGCAATGTTTAGCAAAAATATTGCTTATTCAAAACCTTTTCAATGATCCCCATTTTTAAATTATATAATTTAGCTTTACCCGGAGCACATGTCAAAATGTCAACCGTGGTGACATTTCATTATTTTCGAAGATATTTTTGAAAATTTTTTTTTTTTCTTCGAGTAAACAGTTTTTTTGAATGACTCAACAGAATTGAATGATTTTGGTCCTTAAAAGTTTGTAGCGAGCAGGAAAACCTGACAGATCTTTATGGATTCACTTAACCGAAAACCTCTTTATTCTGCCAAATGACTACCAAAAACCTCGAATTCCCACTCACATTTTATTTGTCTTCTTTTCAATATTTACTCATATCAAAAAATTCGAGTTTCATGGGAGATACCACACCCATGAATAAAGGCCTACGCAGAATGATATTGAAAATTAATACCCATTCTTAGTATCGAACCACAAATAGTTCCTGAGATATCCCAAAATTAAAGTGCAAGTAATACAGGGTGGACCATTTATAAATTGGAATTTGATTTTGGTGTAAATAAGAAACGAATCATTTTTCTTAATGTGGTTTTTATTATTCGGTAGTACAATCCTTTCGGTTAACTGTGAATATCTATTTCATGGAAATGACTTCGTCATTTACCTTGTAGTACCCTATACGATCAACCCAATTTTTCAGTACATTTTCGACTGTATGGAGTTGCACCAATTTCGTCCTTAAGATCCCCAATCGTTGCTGAATCGTTAGCGTCCCTTATCTTTAACGGCTTTCCACAAATAATAGTCCAACGGAGTCAAATCGCAACTGAGTGGTAGCGCACACCATTTACTGCATTCTTTCCTCATTTTCAGAGAAAAATGGCCCAAATGATACCGTCGGTCCAAAAAACACACCAAACAGTTACTTTTTGAGGGTGCATTGGCTTCTCAAAAATCGCGTATGGATTTCCTGAGCCCTAGATGCGACAATTTTGCCTTTTAACGTAACCACCGAGTTAAAAGTGAAATTCGTCAGAAAAGACGATTTTTCGGTAAAAATGCTCATCTTCTACCAAGCGTTCCAGTCCAATAAGCCAACCGAAAACGTTGAGCATGGTCATGTGGCTTCAGCTGCGGACTTTGTACGGCTTCATACCGCGTACATAGACTTAAAAAACTATTAGTGTTGTATGGGCGGTGTCCCGCTCACTTAAAATTAAGAGTTTGGGCCAAGTCTGTAGCATGCTCAGATACATAGTGCATCATTGTACAAATTTGTATGTCAATGTGTGCAGCGGTTTAGGTAGTGTGGACTAGTAGATAGATAAGTTAGAAAATGTAAATAGATCTTTCTATAAAAAGCAATGGGTTTTAAAAATGTTGTTCTGTCGTGACGGCTAGTGGCAGCCAAATGTGCAATCTTATTGAAACCAAAAACGTATGCTTTCAGGTTCGTACAGTTTTTCATTTTTTATTTTTAGTTACGGTTCATTGGGAGTTAATGAGAATGTTATGAGAATAAAAAACCCATAGATTTTTGGTTATTTTTCATGAAAAAAATTGACAGAAGCACAAAACATACTACATTTTATGACATTACCATAAGTCTGTTCCTTTACTTTTTGGGCAAAGTTTGATAAAATTATAGAAACAAAAAAAAAAAGCATTTTCATTATGGACATAAGAATTTTGTATTTAAATACATACGGACCCTTAATTTTTTTTTGATCTGGCAATGCCTAAATATTTAAATTGTTATCATGTTTAAGTTTACGAACAAGCAACGTTTGGAAATTATGAAAAATTACTACCGAATATTCTCAACTTTAAGTTCGAAGAAAATCGTGAATTTAATTGAAAAATCATCTTCAGCGATGAATCGCATTTCTAGCTTAATGCCTTTGTCAATAAGCTGAATATGCGTTATTGGACTGCAATAAAACCACATGTGTTTCAAGAGACTCCATTGCATCCACAAAAAGTGACCGTGTGGTGAAGATTTCATGCCAGAAGTGTGATTGGAACGTATTTTATCGTCAAAATGAAAATAATCTTCAACAGGATGGTGCCACATGTCAAACAGCTGGTCAAACAAGTGATCTCTTGAAGGGAAGTTCGGTAATTGTGTTATCTTGAGAAATGGTCCGGTCGAATGGCCTCCTCGGTTATGCGATTTAACGCCGTTGAATTTATTATTATGAGGTTACGTTAAGACGTTGGTTTATGCCAACAGCTTTGGAGGAACTCAGGAACAATATCGAACGCGAAATTACCAACATTCCGGCCGATATGTGTGAAAGATTGGTGGAAAATTGGCTCTAAAGAATCTACCGCAGCTATATCGAATGTGCACTACAATAAATAAATAATCTCTTGTTATGTCGCTATTGAAAATTCCTTTAATCTACGTGAGACACAAAAATTTATAAACGTACGGTATCGCAAAAAAAGAAAACATTTTTTACCCAAAGCAAAACGCCAAATTAAAACTTGTCAAGAATTTTAAATTTTGAGTAAAAAAATTAAAAAATTTGCAGATACTTGTACCATATACTTTTCAAATATACATATATGGTAAGTACATATATTTGTTGGACATTTTCCGTTCAAAATAATACTTAGTTTTTGAGAAGTTGGTAGTTGTTTCTTAATTTAAAATTTGCAATTTATTTCCACAAACACAACATGCTGAGAAAAACAATATTGCTGGTAGTTTGACACTTTTAACTTTTTTACCCGAAGAAAAAGTACGAGCTATTCCGTGCAACAACAAGACAATTACTCTCTCAATTACTCATCATCGCTCAAAAGACACCTAATTTTTGTTTATCAGAAAGGGGTAAATTTACTCAGGTAGCAGTAGCAGAGTAGGGGCGCTACTTTTGCGTCTTCTGAACACGACCAACATCAAGATTTGCTGACTTTGAGTCGCCCTGTGCAACACATTAAGAATTATAATATTCAAGTTCGAAACATTTTCTTCGAGCCAAACATCGATTTTAGATGAAAATCGCTTGAAAACTTAATTTTCGCCAAAGAAATATTGTCTGTGTTTGTTAGAGAATCGAAAAATTTGCTAAATTATGTCCACTATTGCAATAAAATAGTGCACAAAGCGGTAAAGCTGCTAGTTTAATTACTGTTAGCAGTCAATCTCCTAAGAGATTATTTAAAATAAAATACAGCAAAATTCGTTTAGCTGCGTTTTTTTCTTAAGAGCACATGTAAGATATCTGCACCATCTAGATAGCATTCCTTAGCGGACCTGAGTTAACGGGAAAACTTGTAACGGATGTTAATCAAAACGTTAATGGTTTTCGAAATTAACGTTAAAGTTAACCGTTTGCCACAAATTTAAAGTCGTTAATTAACAATTAACGATTTTTTGTCCAGTTCTGGTTGCCAACGAGCTGAGTGTTTAACTAAGCTATTTCACATGAATAAATAAGTCAACACTCGTAACGTACACCAAAAGTTAATCGTTGGCCAACTTCTTACGTTATTTTAACGATAAGTTGTGTATGTGCCACCAGTACTATATAAGTTGTATACTTCGTGTCAGCGCCTTTACTGATACTGCTCATACTCGTACTTCAGATCGATACGTGACACTGGCGACGTTACGACAAGCTATTGGTTACGTATACATAATCAAGCCTGCATATGTATTTCATGAACCATAATTAAATTTTTTGGAAATAGCAACTAGCTAAAATGATCTATCTGTAATATGAACTACTAAATCCCAATGCACTGAAAACTTATAACGATCGTCAGAAAATGTTTATGATCTATCTACCAAAGTTTAGGTGAGAAACTCCACATCTATTATAACGAAAACATAAAGAGAAACAGAGAGAGGCAACTAATAAATAAATATGAACAATAAAGAATCAAAAGCTAAAAGGGAAATGACGACCGGTATCCAATATTTCTTTTTTTTTCTGTGTTGCCTCTCATTAATTCTTTATTCCTCTTTGTTTCAATCTGCACTGATAGCAGTTGAACACCCAAACACGAGTATGAATTGCAATATCTAAAACAACCAACCCAACAAGCATTGCCACACAAGCATTGTGTTTCATTTGTGCTTTGGAAAAAAGTGTATTTCCAAACGGAACGTAAACGTTTGTGTATAAACGTAAATGTGTTATAATAAACGTAAATGTGTTATAAACCTTTATACCATTTATAACACATTTACGTTTGCAAACGCTCCACAAATGGTTGCGTTCCGATAGTTATATCTTTAATACAAATAACAGATAACCAAAAGTGAACCGTTGAAATAAGTGTAAAAACTAATTAAACAAAAATTAATACTAATATGTTGTTATAAAGTGAATTTTTTAACACTTATAACACATAAAAACATATACTTTGCTTTATTTCTTTAGTTCTGAAGTTATCACTTGGTAGTTATGTTTAATTGCTTCTAGTTTTTACTGAAAAAAACAAACATTTTTTTTCTTTAAACAAAATTAAGAATTACAATTTTAAAAAAGAGATAAAGAACCAAATAATTTTTCATTAATTGTTAATGGTTTCTAATTGCACGATTTTTCAGGAACGGGTCAAGTGTACTTCTAATCTAGAGATTACCATATGAGAAATGTGCCATTTATAAGTGAACTCTCTGGGGCTGGTATAGCTAATTGAATCGTAAGATTCTCCAATAACGTTTTATTCCGTCACTTATATATAGTATACGTACATAAACGCGTTTTTCTGAAAGTCATGTTTCAAGCATTTCGGTAAGTAGAAGTCTTGGAAGTATTTTTAGTATCGCGAAATTTTTTTATTCTAATTATTCAGCAGACTTGCCGCTGGGTCAAGACACAAGCATTTTAAGAAATCTGGTTTTATTTGCCTTTCAAGCAAACAAAAAACTGTTATTTTGAAAGTCGAAAATAGGTGTATTTTTAATTTGTATGATATTTATCTTATTCTAGTTGTGTTGTTATTGAAATTTACCGAAAAAAAGTTCCATCCCTTCGTCAAGTAGCTAAATAGAAAATGGCCGAGCAAGAAAAAATGTTTCGTACACAATTAATTAAAATTACAAAATGTACATAAAAAGCAGTAAACCATTTCGAATTATCATCGAAAGAATGACCTCAATAGTCTAGTGGGTAGAATACTAGACTTTCAGCCGTAATGTTGGGGGTTCGAATAAAACTGTTGGTCCAAACATGTTGTATTACAATGGCCCGTGTAGCCTTCAAAAAACAAAACATCAACGCAAGAAATTCTCAAAAACATGCTTAAAATCAATATTTTCCAAAAATTTTAACAAGCCTATTCCAAACGTAACGGTAATGAACTAATATTATAGTAAACATAATTCCAAATGTTTTTGTTTGTTGGGAGTAGTAGCACCACCAACAACCATATGTATAGGTAAATATTGCAAAACACAGTAATAGCAACAGTAAAAAACTCGCGATCTCAAGTTGGTCCGATCAACTACATCGTCACGTCACTACTTGCCAACTTAAAGTATTGAGAGACCGACACACATCACTTCCATGTTCTGTGATTTCAGTTTTCAGTTGATTTCATTGTGTTGATCGTTTAAGTTCGTTTTCTTTTGTGCTGTGCTCCGTTCCACATATTGCACCAGATGATATTCGATTTATCTTCAAAGTGGTTTTCGGCTAGTGTTTAATTTGTGTGCGTAAAAGTTTTATTGGAACAAAAGAAAGAAGCAAATAAACAAACAAATAAATAAAATATCAATAGTTGATTTTAATTAGGTACGAACATAAAAGTTCAAACTGCATAAATAATGTGTTTCTGTTTGCTTATGATATTTTGCGCAATATTCTTGACCTTTACACAATAATCTGCTGAGTTGTTTGTGGTTGCTACTTTTGTATGGATAAATTTTGTGTTTATTTTTATCTATACATGTAGCCATTCTCTCTCTCTCTCCCTCTATCCTACAAACCGTTGAGTGTTTACTTTTCCTTTCGTTGTGATCTTGGAATATGAATATATGCTGTCATATTGTCGAAAAGACATAATAAGAATTTTTCGGTTTAATGAATCCAGTAAATAATTGTGAGCGAATTTCAAGTAACACTGATTTTTTTATCGATTTAGTTTTTACTTAGTTTACCTTGTCATAAATTCTACATCCCTTGGAAGTAAATAAAATTAATTACATTAATTACTACACAATACAAAATTTGCCGACTAAAAGATTACACATCAAACAAATATGTGTGATGCAAAAACCCGCATAGCTCTACATTTTGTTTAAAGCGCTCAAGAGAATCCCACAGTACCAGCATTCATTTTTTTTAAGGTTCTTGTTTAAAGAGTTTAAAGTAAATATAATATTAAAACCCATCGAGTCTTTATTGAATCTTGAAAGGCATCTGATCTGAATGTCAAATTTTGATTGCCGACTACAGTAGACTAGCAAGTTAATGCAAATGAATCAAATCACTAGTGCAGCTCTTTTATGATGTATTAGATTTTTGGTGTGATCACTTTGAAATAATTGAAAAAGCGAAAAGTTCATTAAATTGAACTATAATTCTACAAGAGAATATTTTTTTTAATTGTTACAATCATTAAATTACTTAAAGCTCAAAACTATAAAACAATATTTAAAAAAAATCTATATGACACCATCACTGATAAATTTAAATTAAGAACGGCTTTTGTGTCTGTTTCTAATGTGTACCATGAATGCGAAAGAATCTGTTTTGATAGATGAAGATTAAAAATCACTAAATGAGCCAGCAAACTTCGGAGTGATGAATTTTGCAAAAACCAATTTTAAATCTCGTGACATAATAAAGTCAGATCTGGCAAAGGGAAAATCATATTTAAGGCTGTAGCACACCAAGTGTTAAGTAGTTATATATTGCTATCTCTATTCTTCAAATACATTCTCAACAGCCCATGGAGGGCCTAGGCCGAGCTTTTCGCATCCAATCATGTTGTACGTGTTATATTTGTACATGAATGGAAGGTACCTAGAGTTTAATGCCGAATCCGAACGGCGAAGTGAAAAGCTTTAAATAGCAATTTTTACTCTTGTAGGTTTGCCATTGCCTGCCAAGAGGTCGTGCCGTGTAGAAAAATTATTTTTTCTACTTTTTTTTTGATTTGCCTGTGCCGAGATTCGAACCCAGTCCAACACATTACCACTACGCCACAGCGAACACGTTTATGATACATTGCAGCAATTCATGTGAGATCTACGCCCACCATAGAAATTAACTATAAAATGGATAGATAAAACTAACTAAAAATTACAGTTTCATTTTAAATCAATTGGAAAATTACCCATAAAAATTGTTCGCCAGCATATTCAAGTGTGCATTAAAGAAACTAGCAACAAAACCATTAGAAAAGTGAATGTGTACTTAAGTATTTATGTACAGTATTGTTCGAAACCTAAGCAACGTTTCCCTCGGAAGCATTCAAAAATGGTTATCAACCAATGGGATTCAAGTGTTGAATTGGCTATCCCAAACCTCTTTGGGGCATGTCGAAGCCTAGGGTGGGTATTCAGCGTTTTAAAAACAAGGATACGCTGATGGCTTGCTTAAAATGAAATGGATAACAATACCAACGACTATACTTTCAAGCCTTATACATAGAATTTATGCCAAAATACCGAAAAGTTGTTCAAGTTTCGAACACCTGTATTTTGAGTTACACTTGTTTTTGTTTTTTCTTCGCCTGAAATGATTTGGAACTTATTTATTTTTGCTACTGTAATTATTTAAGTACATAATGTACACACTCGCTAGAATAAAATGCAATATTTCTATATGGCACAACCTTTTGCCAGGCAATGGCAAACCTACAAGAGTAAAAACTAATTAAATAAAAAATAAGAATCTTTGAATGCTTCAGATGAAAAAGTTGCTTCGGTTTCGAACAATACTGTATGTGCCTTAAGGCGCTTCACGAAAAAAAGTTGTTGGTGTAAACTTCCAAAATGTGCCTCGGCTTATTGCATTATGCTCTAGCATAATGCTAGCAAATTTATCATGGTATGATGCGAGACACTTTCAAATATAAACAATACTTCGTCCAATATCACAGTGGCGAGTTAACTGATGTGAAACAGATAGAACAGTTAATTTCTAAATTTGGCAAATTAACTGCTGATTCTTTAAATTATAAATTGGTTGATATACGACAGCTACAGTAAAATAAAAAAAAAATTAAATTTTCAAAATTTTCAAAATTTTTGGTTTTCTAAAATTAATTGACTGGATTTGAAAGGTGTAGCACCGATTGCTACAAGAAGTGATCAGGATAGGAGTATGGTTGTGGATAGTAAGAGGAAGTGCTCTAAAGTTCTGCTGTTAAGTTTGTTGTGGACCTCATCGTAAATTTGTTTGTTATTTTGTCTATTTTTATTATATTGGTATAATAACTTACTTACTTACTTAGCTGGCGCTACAACCGATGATCGGTCTTGGCCGCCTCCACAAAGCTTCGCCAGTCACTTCTGCTATACGCGCTGGCGCCAGTTGATAAGGCCAAGTGCAGTCAGGTTGCCCTGCACCTGGTCTTTCCAACGGAGATTAGGACGTCCCCTTCTACGTTCGAATAAAACACCCTTCTAGCCGGAGCGCTTTCTTCCATTCGCTCAACATGACCCAGCCAGCGAAGCCGCTGGAGTTTTATGCGTTTGACTATGTCAGTGTCGGCGTACAGCTCATACAGCTCATCGTTCCATCTTATTCGATACACGTCGTCCACGCATACTGGACCGTAGATCTTACGGAGTATCTTCCTCTCGAACGCTCCTAACAGCCTCTCATCATTGATGGTCAATGTCCACGTCTCTGCGCCATACATTAGGACGGGAAGGATGAGGGACTAATAGAGCGTTATTTTCGTCGGTCGAGAGAGGGCTCTACTTCTCAATTGCCTACTGAGCCCGTAGTAACACCTGTTGGCAAGAGTTAGTCTCCGCTTGATCTCAAGGCTGACATTATTATTGTTGTTTATGCTGGATCCTAGATAAACGAAATCCTTGACGACTTCAAAAGTGTAGTTGTCAACAGTGACATTTTGTCCAAGACGCCGTGACTCTTTGTTTGTTGACACAAGGTATTTCGTTTTGTCCTCGTTCACTACTAGACCCACACGACGAGACTCCCTTTCCAGGTTGGAGAAAGCTGCACTGACTGCTCGAGCGTTTTTGCCAATGATGTCAATATCATCAGCGTATGCTAGCAGCATGACACTCTTGTAGAAGATAGTGCCAGAGATGTCGATGTTCGCAGCTCGAATTATTTTCTCCAGCATAAGGTTAAAGAAGTCGCACGATAGGGAGTCACCTTGTCTGAAACCTCTTTTGGTATCAAATGGTGCGGAGAGGTCTGTCCCAATTTTCACTGCGCTGGTGGTGTTGGTCAGTGTCATTTTGCAAAGACGAATGAGCTTTGCAGGGATACCAAAATCAGACATTGCGGCGTACAAGTGATCCCTAATCGTGCTGTCGAAGGCGGCTTTATAATCGACAAATAGATGATGGGTGTCGATGTGTTTTTCTCGGGTCTTTTCCAGGATTTGGCGTAGTGTGAATATCTGGTCGATGGTGGATTTACCAGGCCTGAAGCCACACTGATAAGGTCCAATCAGTTTGTTGACGATGGGCTTCAGTCTTTCGCACAGTACGCTCGATAGAACCTTATATGCAATATTAAGAAGGCTTATCCCACGGTAGTTGGCGCAGATCGTGGAATCACCTTTCTTATGGATTGGGGAGAGTACGCTGAGATTCCAATCACTTGGCATGCTTTCATCTGACCATATTCTGCATAGAAGCTCATGCATGCGTTTTTTGAGCTCTTCGCCTCCGGTCTTAAACAACTCAGCAGGCAGGCCATCTGCACCTGCAGCCTTATTGTTTTTCAGCCGAGCAATGGCTGTTAAGACCTCCTCATAGTCAGGCGGCGGTACTTCAATTGGGGTTTCCGGAGTGGGTTCCGCAGTGGCGGGATTATTGCCGTCTTCGCCATTAAGCAGCTGCGAAAAGTGCTCCCTCCATAATAATAAAGCATAGTATAACTACAGCACCCTAAAGTAAAATATTCTGTAAACAATTTATGAATTAATTAAATTATTTTTTTGCGTCTGCATTTTACTCATTACCAGGGTATACAGAGCGGGTTAATCAGCGGACTCATATAAACTCGTAAATGCCTTATTAGTTTATAAGTGCGTAAACTTTTGAAAATTTGTATGAAATGTCACAGTTTGTTTACGGGTTTATACAGTTTACAAGGTTTAAGAAGCATTTACGGGTTTACATGAATCCGACTAATGTATTCTAGATAAAAGTTCACTTTAGGTTACTTAACATAAAAACAACGTACATAAACAAGTCGTAAACATCGGCTGATCAGAATTGTCGATGTACATGCGATACTACCAAAACACGGAACTAGTTATTTTAACAGGCCTGTCACGCAGAGTGACAGTGAGTGGGTTCAAGTCTCGGCACAGCAAAATCAAAAAGTAAAAAAACTATTTTTCTACAAGGCATTGATTCATTCAACACACAGGGTGTACCCCAATGAATGCAGAGCATTGTGTTGAATGGAAGGAAAATTGGTAGGTGGGAGAAAGATTGAGAGAGGGAATGCAATCACACAGGACACCGATATAGATATAGACAGCCATTGTGGCTGTTAAGTGTTATGCC
The DNA here is from genome assembly GCA_958295655.1 of Palloptera scutellata. Lineage (NCBI taxonomy): Eukaryota > Metazoa > Arthropoda > Insecta > Diptera > Pallopteridae > Palloptera > Palloptera scutellata. The sequence goes on along the minus strand of OY282452.1, from coordinate 36,968,330 downwards.
TTTACCACAATGAACTTCAGTTTATCAGTGTCGACTATGACCACATGTAGCGCCAAAGGCTAAGCTTTTCGCATCCACTCAGGTTGTGCGTGTTATATTTGTACAATTTTATGCAGAATCGGAACGGCGAAGTGAAAAGCTTTTCATAGGCAATTTTTACTCTTGTATGTTTGCCATTGCCTGCCAAGAGGTGGCGCCGTGTATAAATTTTGATGTTGTTGCTTTTTATTTATTTTCAGTTTTATTTTTTTATTTTGCCTGTGCCGAGATTCGAACCCCTCTGCGCAACAGTCTAAAGCACTACCGCTACGCTACAGCGACCACTATTGCCATTTAAAGAGCTTGGCGAATATTACTAGTTTTATTATTTGTATATATTATTTCCATTTAAAATCGATGCAGATAAAATTAACTATTTAAATAATTTAAAAATATTTTTTTTTTTTAAACAGCTGATTACAAATTTTACAAGTTTTCCGTATCAGATTAGTCTCTTTGTGAGAAAGCATTTTCCCTAAGCTCTTGAATTCTGTTAGGCCGGGTTTATGTTGGTGTCACACACAATTTTCGCTTGTGTTGAGCTCGTTGCAAGTTGCTTTTGGTCAAAATTCAGTATTTTTTAATAAGATTGTGGACACAATGGCAACACGCATTGTTTACATACAAACTTTACACAATTTTATCAAGTTTGAGAGTGAAGTTAAAAAATTGTAAATTGTATTAGGTATAAATAAAAATAATTTGTTAGTTTGACAGTTGAAAAGCTGTTCTATTGATATTTATACTAGTAGAAATTTCTACATTAAATATTTGGTAAAATTGTCACGAAGAGAAGATAACTTACTATCCCGTAAAAAATATTAAAAATAGTAAAACTAGCTAGTAATATTTATTACGTACGCGAAAAGAGCTATTATCTAATGAATAATTTTCTGCACATTTATCTTCCATTCATTTCTTTGTGTAACTACCCGTCTAATCATATATGTACTACATGTATCAATAATTTGCAGACAAAAAAATAGCCCCGATAATGGGGTCCTTACCGGCTAGTATTTAATATTCGTGAGCTTATATTTGTTAAGAGTAGCCTAAAGCTTAATTTTCCTATGCGGCCGTGATTTTTAGAGGTTTTTTCAAAACCATCCATGCCACGAACGATTATTACAAGAGCTGAAATAAGTATTTTGGGAACCATCATTAATAAACTAAGGTTAATTTGTAGGAGTGTACAAGAAAACCTTTTCTTCTTTCATGTGCATATGAGACTCGACAGTATGTTTAACAAAACTAAATTAAATTTAAAAAATATAAAAATAAATATAACAAAAAGTTGAAAATGAGATTACATACATATAACAAATATTTATTGGCAAAAGTGTAAAATAATATGGACATATACTTATAATAATTCGAAATACAAAATATCAAAACATATACAAAACCAACTTCCTAACTAACCAAAAATGTTGTGCGGAACGGAAACTTTGTCAACACTGAAACAGACCAAATTACATACTTGTAAATAAAAAAACGAGTTATAAAAAAAATATTAATAAGTATTGCGTATCACGATGAATAAAACAAATAAAAACATAGAAATTGCACTAGACAATATCGAACATAACCTAAAAACCGGAGATCGTTCAAAAGCATGTTGTGCATGAAATACTTTTGAATGATTTATGACGTAGGGAAAGTAGTGAAAAGATTATCAGCAAAATGTCAGGCAGAGAACCGGCTGAAAATGATGGTGTTACAAAAACAATCGCCTGAATAGATTAAGTAGCAATAATACAACAGCAATGACGGAAAGGGGCGCTGAAATATAATAATTTCAACTTGAACGCAATGTAAATTTTGAGTGTTTTAACGATTAATCATTTACTTACACGATAAAGAGAGAAACAGTTATTTGAAACAAAGCCTAAAACAAAAAAGTGCACAATTTACTTAAAATTTGATTTTACAAAGAACCCAAAATAGATAAGAAAACTATATGTAATGTAAATATTAACTGCGTGCACATGTTTATTAAGATTGGAGAGCAACTCTTATCATTTATAAATAGCATGCTGGCGTAAAAAAGTCGAAAAGAAACTGAAAGAATCAAATATTGATAAAAATAAGCGCAATAAAATGTTTGTATTTCTTTAAAACTATGTAAAAAAGGTAAACCAAATTCTTTTGGGACTATATTTCAATGTATTAAAATTTGTTTATCATTACGAGTGCTGTGCCATGATAAGCCCCGTACGTGTTTGACCCATGAAAGATAAGGTTTGGCTTAATTTTATGTATCAGATTAAAGTTGAAAATATTGAACTTCTCTTTTTTGTATGATGACTAGGGTGGTTGCAAGACATCAAAATTCGAATTTCTTTGAAGGGTACCTTCTCCAAGTTGCCAATTGGTGTCAAAATTAAAGTCTCAAAGTTTCAATCGGATAGAGTTAAGACCTGCCTCATCAACCTTAAAGTACCGAAAATAGTTATTTTGCATAAAAAATGAGGGATATGCCGCTATAAAATTAGAACGGTTATTTTAGAACCTTTTTTTAATTATGTAGAGAATGTTTTTTTTAACATTTTATTCACACAACTTGTCTGTGAACCAGTAAAATGCTTTTAAATAAATACATTTTTTACTAGGCAGGTTAAAGTAAAACTGAGTTGGAGAGACCAGTGGATGGAGGCTAGAGAAAATATTGGCATACGAATCAATCATTTATTTAATTTAATTATTACAACATAATCATTAGCAACATCAGTACATGTTTTATATCTAAATTTTCCAAACAATTCAATATGTAGGTTTGGTAGGAATATTTGCCAGGTTGTGTCTACACAACAGAATCAAGTAGGTGGTATATTTTGAGAGGGTAGATTTCGTTGTGTCTGGAAATAATTTTCGACACTCAGCAACTATTTGTAAAACATATTGCTTCTGCTTCATCTTTTGTTATGCTTTTATTGAAGTCCCAGATCAATTTAAAGTATTTGACTGTTACTTCCCCCTTCAAAAAATACAGATTGTCATTCCAAACATCCGGATGGAATGAAGGAAATGAGTAGAGTTGTTGAACCCTTTAAAAAACTAATTGTTTGGGGTGTAATAAAATAATCGATTTCTTTGTTAAAAAAAAATAAGCTTCTTCCATAGCTATTTTAAGTTTAACTATTCTATCGAATTTTCCTTCCTTCCGTGACTTCCTCGGCAATACTTTCTTCGATATGTCGGTTCTTGTGTCTCATTCGTGCTCAATATCTCATTCTTTTATGTCTTCTTGTACTTAATATGGCACTCCACGTGCTTAAAAATTCCATTTCTACATTTCGTCTTCTAGAAAACGATCGAAAGAAAGAAATTAAAAACCAAAGAAAACAAGAACAAATGGATTTGTGATCTGTTTTTCGCCTTGGTAGTCATCATCAGATTGTGCAATATTCTCGGCATCTTTCTCAAAATGAATAGGTTCGTCGTCTTCGGTTGCATTCCATGTTCAATATCGATTTCAGTGTAGGTTTCCTAAAATTTAAAGAGTATCAGTTAAATGAGCTTAACTGGCACTACAATCGATGATCGGTCTTGCCCGCCTCTATAAAGCTTCACCAGTCGCCTCTGATACGCGCGCGCTGGTAAGGCCAAGCGTAGTCAGGTTGCCATAAACCTGGTCTTTCCAACGGAGACTAGGACGTCCTCTTCTGCGTGTTCCTCCACCGTGATTCGAATAAAACACCCTTCTAGCCGGAGCGCTTTCCTCCATTCGCATAACCCAGCCAGCGAAGCCGCTGGATTTTTATACACTGACTATGTCAGTGTCGGCGTACAGCTCATAAAGCTCATCATTCCATCTAACGGCGTATCATCCTCTCGAACGCTTCTAACAGCCTTTCATCATTGATGGTCAATGTCCACGGGTCTACGCCATACATTAGGACGGGAAGGATGGGGGACTTATGGAGCGTTATTTTCGTCGGTCGAGAGAGGGCTCCACTTCTCAATTGTCTACTGAGCCCGTAGTAACACCTGTTGAGCAAGTAGACAAAAACAAAGGTCCGATTTTTTCAACAATTTCATACTTTTCCTTTAACGAAACGAATTTTCTCGAAGACAGGATCGCAATATCAATTTTTTAGCATTCAGAAACTTTTAAATACACATAAAAAACACGCTTTTGCCCAAAACAAACACTAACGTCAAGAAATAGCTGATTTTGTAGCAATCAGCAGCAAACGTACAATTTAGGGGATACCCGCTTTCATTTCTGATTCTTTTTTGTGTTTGGTTTTGTTACTTTCTGCTTGAAGTTGCTTTCAAAATTTTGTAGGTTTTCGATTGTTTAATATTTATTAAGTACTCCATGTAAAAATTTGGGTGTTAACTATAATCAGACACGACTGTATATGAAAACAGCAAACATACTGGTTTAGGTACAAAATTATCGGTTTACCTCCAGGTTTCTGTTTTGATTAATCCAATCTGGCTGCTGCTTTTCTCAGTTCTCTTCGTTTTTCTGCTCGTCTGTATTTTGTATCAGCTCCTCCCATGCAACCACTACGTCACTTTTGTCTATGAAGGAACAGTCAGCGCGTCCTGGTGCGCAATATAAAGGTTTGGCTTAAAAACTTTATTTTTCTGACAGTTTTCACGACTCCTCGTAAAGTTTTTCAAGCTTCACGATATAGTATTTTAAATATTTGTTAGGTATCTAAGCTTTCTGCCTCTATAGTGAGTTTTGAAGCATCTTTGGTTTCTAACTTAATTTGACGTTTATTGAAGAAACATTGTTTTTGAGGTCCACTTCACAAAAAAAACATATATTTTCCGATATGAACGTTTCACAGACAAGTTGTGTGAATACAAATTTAAACTAATCCCAGATGTTACATGAAAAATAACTATTTTGTTACCTTAAAGCTCATGAGGCAGGTCTTCACTTTATCCGATTAAGCTGAAACTTTGCGAATCTAATTTATAAGTACACCAATTGGTAACTTTTAAGCAAAGATACGACTAAAAAATGTTTATCCAAATGTCTTGCAACCACCCTAATGTCTATACTTTTTTATGATTACCACTTAATACACTATAATTTTTACTCGTATATGGTAATCTTAGATTTACTTTATTTAGACCAGTTGTATTCAATCTTTTTCGGTCACGGAGCCCTCTTTGCTGACATTCGATTTCGTGCAGCTCTTACTTAAGGATAAAATCACAAATAAAATAAAAAGTTCGTGTTTTTAACTTTAAACATGTTTCAATTTAATAGAAAGTAGCAGTAGTAACTTTAAAGTACTGTATCTAATAAAGTGAAATAGGTATATGAATTTTAAATTTAAAACACTCTTTTAAAAAATTAGATTATTCCCGCGGAGCCCCTGGAAAATTCGACGGAGCAACCAGGCTCCATGGAGCACTGGCTGAAGTCATTAACATATTATCGTCGAATGTGATTTTTTTTTACTTTTTACAAATTTTGGCTTAAATGTCACGATAACTATTAAATTTTGGTTAATTACAACCTAACTAACTAACACTCCAACCGATGATCGGTCTTGGACGTCTAAATAAAATTACGCCAGTCGCCTCTGCTGTGCAGAAAATTTGAAATTTTATATATATAATATTTTATGCTTTATTGATCCTACTCCATGCAAGAAACATAAGTTGTTTGATATGGTAAAGCAGAATTGGTCCAATATTTCTATGTACATGGTATGCATTATGTATATACTATGTACATACATATGTCGTTTCACATGTCGTAGTTTGGTTAAATTATTAGCAGTATTCACGATCTGAAGTAAATGGTCTTGCATTGTGTATTTTTGATAAATTTAATATTTGCAGTAAATTGTGATTCTCAATACTGCAAATATGTAAAACGGCGAGAACCCATTACAACTTTTGTATACTATTTGTGTGTTCGGCAATTTGACATATTTTTGCACAAGTCTGGGACATAACTACTTCTCCCTCCTTCTTCCTCCCACCTATCAATCTTCTTTCCAATCAACACAATGCTCTGCATTCATAGTCAATACCCAGTGTGTTGACTGCATCAAAAAAAAAGAAAAAAGTATTTGGAATGTGTAAATGTGTAAAGAAAAATATTATTTGTTCATTAAACATATTAAACAAACATTAGACGGTAAATATATCTTACATCTAGAACATTGATAATTGTTTGAAATTGCAGGTAGATTAGGGCTAAGAAAATATATACAAATAGTAACAAAAATCAATAGTTAAAAAAAATTTTTTTTAAATTTCTGTGGATTTAAGTTTTTGCTATGGCAGCACTTCACTCCACTTCAAATTCATTGCAAACAAACATATGATGAACATTGAGGGGGGTTCGGGCTGTATTGTACATTTTTTACGTTCTTCTTCTGCTAAATAAGACCACAAATATCACAAATGCAGAAGTTCACAATAACAGCGTTCACAATCTGTAGTAAAATTTGTAAATTTTTTAGAGAAATACTACAAAATATAATGTATCTACATAATACATATGTGTAATATGTTTATAGTGAAGGACAAAAGTTTTCTTGATATAGAAAACTTTCGTCACGAATAAACCGAAAACAGTTCGAAAAGCAATAAATAAGAAATTTCCTACACATATTGATAACGATTTTTCAAATCTATGAATTTGATCCTCCTCCGGCATCAAAGCACTAAATCCGGCTACCTAGCATTGCTAACTAAAATCAAACCCAAATATTTCTTACAAAAATATCAAATTCGTCTTAAACCGAGTTTTTCGCATTCATTATATTGTGACACCTATGGTTCCCAACTTCAAATCTTTGGTTTCCGGGAATACAGTGATTAAAATAAGTGATATAGCCCAAAAATGCGGCGATTTTTTCAAACTCATGTATAAAAGATTTTTCGTGTCCGAAAGTTACAATTTATTATCGAAGTAAAACCATTTTTGCTGTCGCATTGGCCTGCCACGCAGAGAATCTGAGGGTAAAATCTCGGCACAGACAAAATAAAAAGTAGAAAAAACAATTTTTTTTACATGGCACCACTCCTGGCAGGCAATGGTAAATCTACAAGAGTAAAAATTGTCTTTGAAAAGCTTTTCACTTCGCCGTTCGGTTTCGGCATAAAACTGTAGGTCGCTTCCATTCATGTAGAAATACATCTAACAAGCACACATGAGTGAATGCGAAAAGCTCGGCCTGGGCCCTCCATAGGCTTTTGTGCCATTAAATGAAAAAGAAGAAAATCATTTTTTATTTCACACCATCCCTCCTCCCCTCTCTTTTTGAAAGATGGTAAATGGCTTCAAATAATAATATATTTTATTTGGAAAAAATGGCCCACATAACACAATAATGGATCATTACGGGACTTGTAAAAATTACCCAAATTCCGAGACATCTCGCGAAATCGGGGACAGTTGGGAACCCTATGTGGACCTGATGATAAGTACAGTATAGTCTCTCATTCTCTATGAATGAGAGGCTAAATTTTAATTGAAGGGTTTAAAGGTTGTCCAAATCTGGTAATACAATTTCCGTAGGTTCTCACGTTTTTGTGATACATACATATGCATGTCATTTTGTTTGGAAAAATCCACTTTTTTCAGCAAATCCGATGTGTCAAATGCTTCCTTGAATTAAGAGCATTATACTGGGTATGATTCCTGGTTACAAATCCTTCGAAAAATTTTATATTTCGAAACATGTATTCCAAATATAATGACCTATATCTCTTGGGAAGCTACGAAATGTTATGACCTGATTTGGATTCACCACACATTTAAAGACAGATAGTACTGTTTGTGTAAATTTTACATGTATTTATGCAATTTTGGAGTGGATGTGCCACACCTTCCTGTTACGTGTTCAACCTGGTTTTGTGCAATACAAATTATTGTATTGCAGTAAATCAAATATTTCTTATGGGAGTTACAGACGAGATTTCACAATAACAAAATTACAATAGAACTAAGGTACACACTAAAAAAAAAATTTTTGAATTAAGTACTACTTAGTATACAGAAATAGCTGTTATTTAGTGCTCAATCTTGTTACAAAAACACCATATGAACACTTCACGTGAGACCAGCAATTGCATGGATCGACAGGTAAATTGAAAAGTGTACGAGTATATGCGTTTCTCTCACAATTTATGTTTTTTGAGTTACGACAGTCTTGCAGTAAACGAGCGATATGTCTAAGTTTTTTTTTTTTTTTTTTACGACATTTGTAACTACATATTATATTTCAATTAATATATTACCATACAATACATAACTGGTTCAAGCGAATAATATTGCAATTAATAAAGTTCAGAATAATAACAGACTTTACGAATAACGACATATTCAAATTGAAGTTAATATACACCTTGTGTAATCAAATACCTTGAGAACACCGCAAAAAAACATAAAAATACAATATTCATTCTAAATATTGATTACATTGTGCGACGAATTTTAGGAAGATCATAGTTGTTTAAATCGGATTCTAACATTTTTTATCCGCGTTGCACCAACTTCACAATAAATATTTATTATTTTTTATTCACTTAATTGCACTAGTCAGCTCAAAATTTACGTCCCCTGATGACGCAGTGCTTCTTCTTATTACACAACATTGCAAAGTTTCGCAATGTAAACGTCTTACATCGTCTCAATAAATTAATTGGATTTGCATTTTTAAAGTAACTGAAGAAACTACTTCTTTTCCACACACGCAGATAACTTTATTTTCTTTGGAACTGTGCCATCAAGAGGAATTTTTTAACAAGCAATCAACGCACCAGGTACCAGGGGTTACCTAAGTTCTCGTAAATGCAGAATAGTGACTAATTGAGGAAGGAAGGTATTTAGGAGGCAGGAGAAAGAGAGAAAGTATTGTATTTGGAAAAGGTCATAACTAGGGTCTGGATTATCGTGCAGTAAAAAATAAAAAATGTGGACATAAAATATGGTACTATGGTATAGTTGTAAAAAAAAACAAAAATGCTTTTGAAAGTATATTTTAAATATTCATTTACAAAATGTAAAAACAACAAGGTAAACATAAAAACATTCATGTACAATATATAAAGAAAATGTAATTATAATAATTATTGGATTAATTTTACTTGTTTAAAAACAATGTTATTCAATGTATTAATTTAAAAGTTAAACTTGTTCATGTGTATTTTTTAAAAAATAGATCAAAAATATAAACAATCCCATATACTTACTTATGTATTTAGGCACCTCATCTTGATATAACGACTTGTTGACGTGGACAATACAATTTGGTTTAAAATGGCTAAAAGTAAAATCTTGGCAATTTAGCCGCAACAAATTTCACAATACAAATATGAAAATTTGTAGATCTGATCAACTATAGTCAAGTTCGAAGGTCGATCCAGATTTGCAACAGATTTGGTCCTTTTCTATTTTTGACAGTATTTGAAAAAAATTACTGTGAAAAAATTACTCAAGAAATTTCTTATACAAAATTGAATGAAAAAACCGTAATCCGAAATAAAATGGATGACGTACTAGAAAAAAACTGTTAATGCCGTCGGGTTAAGCATATCTTAATTATGTATATAAGATCATCTTTCAAATCACTTGCGTGTTTTCTTGAAGTCAATTTTGTTGTTCTGTGTAATTAAAAAAAAAACACAAAAAATATACTGTTTTAAATACTTTTTAAATGCAGTTTATGTACAAAGTTATCAATAAATTTAATTTTGAATCATAAAATCAATTTTTATCAGAAATAAACGAAAATGTCATCTAGCGCGGGATAGAAACTAAAATTTATTAATATATTGTGTTTTTATATATTGTTACGGTTATCTAGTTTTTAATGTTTATTTATTCTCAACAAATAAAATGGTTCGATCACTGGATTCTGGTAAAATCTTAAAAATTACTTCACAATTATATTACATACTCTGTGTCTACACTAAGACTCTCGAACTGTGACTCCCCGCATTCCGCTGCTGCAGCCGTATTATAGCACGGATTTCATCGCCGTCACTAACATTCCAGAGCTCTTCGAAGTTTCCAGATGATGCTATGTCTTATGATCTTAGTAAACATAGCCACGAAGTGATTGTTCGTAGTTTCTATTCTAATACATTCCGAAGTCGTTAGATGGCTTAGATGTGTAATAAATACACGTGAACACATGGTGTATATCGCTGAAATTCACTACACATATACAGAGTGTATATTATAGTTTGGAATTTGATTTTGGTGAAAATAAGAAACAAATAATTTTTTTTCAATGTGATTTTTATTATTCGAATGTACAATCCCTCTGGTTAATTGTGGAACACTCTTGGCCTTCCAGTAACCCGTACGATCAACTCAATTTTTCAGTACATTTTCAACTGTATGGAGCTGTACTTGACCGATGGCTGCACCAATTTTGTCTTTAAGAAACTCAATCGTTGCTGGGTCATTGGCGTAATACTTATCTCTAACAGCTCCCCACAAATAATAGTAAAACGGAGTCGCTAATATCGCGATTTTCAAACTTCCCACGAAAAAGATCGATTGTTGCATAGTTTGTGTGCCACGGCGCTCCAACCTGTTGGAACCAAATGTTGTCTAAGTCCATGTCTTCTATATTAAGCCACAAATAATTGGCTGTGTGCTGTGGTCCAGACCATTCACTGTAACTTCTTCTTGCACATTCTGAGCAACTACAGCAATTTGTTTTGTTGTGCGCACTGTAGGCTTACGGGAACGTGTTGTTTTATCCAATAGAGATCCAGTCTCACGCACACGTTTTAAACGCAATTTTCTTACACTTTCGATATAATATTCACCATTTTGCAAGTAAAATTTTAGAATTCCCCAACGTTGTTCAAGTTATATCGACCCATTTCTTTAACCCCAAATATAAAACGTATTTTCCGTCATAATACGAATGACATTACAATTGCCACACTCAAAATAATCAGTAGTTCAAATTCCAAATGTTAGATAAACCACCCATTACATAAACATGAGCGCTTGTCATGATGCATGCATGCGAATGCTGTTGTTCTAGAAATATCGTTACACTGCCCTCCACTTAAACTAGTTCGTCCCAAGCAAGTATTATACATAATTGTTTTCTTGATAGGGCGCTTCCACGTTATCATTACTTCTACATGTTGGTCCTTTTGCCTCGCCATGCACTGCTCACAGCGATGAATCCAATCTACAACAGAGTCTTGACAGCCAATCCAGTAGAATCGCTTTCTGATATTTCCTACTGTTTTCGTATTCGCTAGATGACCACCACTGCACCCATTGTAGTGACTTCAATGGTTCGGTTTCTCGGTATAACCATCAGATTACTCGTTCGATTATCATCTTTGCTTTTCCATGTATGATAGAAGCAACCGTTATGGAGGAGCAACCTCCGCCATTGGAATGGGACTTTCAATACGCCTTTGGAATGGGACTCTTATCTACTTTTTCCAAGTGGGCCTGACGTAATTACAGCAAGAACTTCATCGACCTTCTGGTTTTCACAAGCTTTCTCAGCTGTCGAACCTTCTTCTGTTTGGTATCGCGCTAGCTGACCTCCTGGGGTTTTGAATTGTAAAAGCCAGAAGTGGTCAGACATCAGCTGGAACTGCTGCCTATACAAGAACTTATGAAAAACTTTGACGCACTCAACTATTGTTAGTAGCTTGGAAGGAATTTTTTTGATACATTCAACACTCAGGGAAGATTAATATGTGGGAGGAAGAAGGTGACTAAACAAGTGTATTTCACTAAATGTGATTATACTTAAATCTATTATAAAAAAAAATTTAAATTTTATTAAACATGTATTAGTATTTGGTTTTCTTAATTTTCTCTTCGGGCGAGAAATTTCTAGATTTAACGAGTGTTTTTCCGAGTATGTTGTTGTTTAATGATATTTTGTTGATCAACCTGAGCCCATAGTATAACTTCTGAATTTGGAGGGATTCTCTCTGCTTCTTCTGCCGTTGTTAACTTGTTAATGGCAGTTCCATGTTTGCATAATTAAGCAGCTTCCGGCGAATCTAGTATAAAATCATGGCGTATCATAAAACCCACTCCAATGATAGCCTCATCAACGATATCTGCCACAATAAAGTCGTGCTGTAGCTCTGTGTTGTCCATGTTTATTCGCTTTAAGACTTTCCCAAGTACTTGTGCATCCTCACCTGTTGCAGTACGTAATTTTATTCCTTCCAAGGGCCTATGTCCAATATCAGCACGTAGTTACCATTTATTGTCTAATTTCCCGTTGATGTTTGAGCTATTTGACTGTAATTGTATTTACGGTATAAGGACCTTGGGGCAGTCAGTTGCTGAGCTGACTCCCAAAGCTCATGCCTCTCTGAACTGGATCGTTTCAGTTTAACGAAGAAGGCTCAAACTTAAACATTTCCGCTGCTTGCTTACTCTGATACTCCACAGGGTTTGACCTCTCAGTGGATCGTGACCTAGGACGCTTGCGGCGCAAACGACAATCACGCGCCATATGTACTTCTCGTTCGCAGCGAAAACATTTTCTCTTGATGGCGGCGTGTCTTCGTCCTGGAGGTATTCGGTCTGCCATATTCTTAACAGGTTGACATAATGCTTCCGCAGCTTGCACCATGTCGCTAGGTTCTTCTTCTAATCTGCGTACTTTCGACATGGGGCGACAGTGATGTTTCACTTGTTAATGCCTATATTACTTCCTCTTTGAACGATTGGTTCGGTCACTTCTGTATCGGCGCTGCAATACTCCGATAATGGCCATGTTGTTCTTGTCTACGTCCGGAATTGTTTGGTATACCTCTGCAGAACCATCCTTCACAGAAATAATAAATGCAGTAAGTCGATCTCTGTCTTTTCAGTTATTTCTAGAAGCTATTGTTTCAAATTGCATCTGAAAAATGTTGAAAGTTGTGGTACTATTGTCTGTTTTTGTCACATACCACAAAGTTCACAGCGCAGTATTATTGCAATTACTATGTACTTTATTTACTAATCCGTTTGTTGTAAGGCTTTGTGTAGGTCTTCATCTATTTTCGTAATTCGCTGTGACATTTCCTCTTCCAGCTTTTCGAAAGTAGAGCAGAGCTTTTCTCTGCTCAGCTTGTCGCCTTTCAGTTTGTTGCTCATTGAATCTGCCTGACCCTCTTCTTTATTCGGATTTACTATGCTTACGTCTTCAATGAATTTGTGCTCATCTGCGCTGTATCCGTCTCCTTCCACAATGCTTCTTAAGCGCAACTTTAATTCTGATTTATTATCACTTGTTGGCGTTCAAGCATGCCAACTCTGTTTTAAGTTACTCTACTTTCAGTTCGAGCTTCATCATTTTAACACAATGTTATTTGTTTTTATTTTTTATTATTTTGAACGTACGAATCCCAACACACCCTTATACCGCCCAACACGACCGAGGGGCGCATCTGCATAACGCACGGATCGGTGACCGACACAACTGCTTTACACGAAAATACCTATGTAATGAGCCGCGTATATCCAAATAGGCATTCTTTGCACTACAGATATAAAATCATCAGCTGTTTATTGCTTTAATATGATAAGTAAGTTTGTTTTGATGTGTTCCAGAGAATCGGAAATGCTGAAGAGATTGTAATGTTCATTAAAATCTCTACATATTCCACGAAAGGATAATTTTGAGTATAGTTTGTTCTGCATATGCTAAGTTTAATAGGAATAAAATAACGTGAGCTTCTACTGGCTATATTAAAGTTTATTTCGTTTAACTAATACGAAGATGATAAAAGCCATTCAAAAGCTTTATATTCAGCATTTTTCTTCGGCTTATCAATGTCGGTAGATTAATAAGTTTTAATTGATGTTCATACGGTGGAAGGTTCAAAAGAGGATTCCAACGAAAACTCCTCAGTGCAAAACTAAGAAATTGTTATTAAACCGATGTCATAAACTTACATTTATCCAGATTGAGTAACATCAAGTTTAATAGGTAAGTTTAATAGAGTTGTAAGATAAGAACAACTTTACATCATCAGCATACATTACAATTTTGCAATTTTGAATAATAGATGGCAAGTCATTGATAAACAGAAGGAATAATAAAGGTCCCAGATGGCTCCCTTGACGAACTCCGGAAGTAACAGCAATGCTTTTTGATATGGCATTTCGGAAAATCACATTTTGTTTTCTTTTAGTGATATATGACTCTATCCATCTCAAAAGCAAGGGCGGAAATCCAATCAAAACTTGTTTTTTAATAAGGAGGTCATGATTGACTTTATCAAATGCTTTGCTAAAATCGGTATCGCAACTCTTGTTGCGATGTATTGGTCAATGTTATAACAGATTGTATAACTTGGGTAGTGACAATTAATTCAAATAACTTAGATATCACAATTAATTTAGGAATACCTCTATAATTTGAGATATTAGATTTAACATCATTTTTATGAAGAGGAACAACAAAAGATTCTTTCCAACAAACAGGGAAATAGCCTAAAATAATAATTTTAAACATTTGTCAAAGATTATGGCAAGAGGTTTATATAAAAGTTCGGCACAATTTTTTGATATGCAACTCGGAATATTATCGGGCCCAGATTTAAATGACTGCTCAAGAGACTTAAGGTGGGAAAAACATCTAGAGCATCTATGGTTGGAAAACAAATACGAGTAGTATCAAACAAATCAATGGCGAAGGGGTAAGAGTCATTGTCATTGAAGCTAAACGTGGAATATTTAGATTTGAAAAAATGAGCAAGTTCGCAATTACAATGTCATCACTAGAAACAAGATCATAGACGGAGAGAAATCGCTGGCCTTTACGTTTCGAATTAACAAAGTCATAAAAAGATTTAGGTTCATGATGAATTTTAATTTGTATACTATTTAAATAGTTTCTATATCATTTATCATTCAGCTCTATATATTCATGACGCAGATTCTACACTAAGACTGTCGAACGCATTCCGCTGCTGCAGTCACAGATTTCATCGCCGTCACGAACATTCCAGACCTCTTCGAAGTGTCCAGATGATGCTATGTTTTATATTATTAGTTAACATAGCTACGAACCCGGAAATCGTTTTCATTGTTTCCATTCTAATACATGCCGAAGTCGCTAGATGACGTGGATGTGTAATAACTATATACAGTCATGTGAAAAATAATAGAGACACTTACATCAAAACAGTTCAAAACTCATTTTCAATTTTCATAAATTAATTAGAAATGGCACATTAAACTTTTGCAGAGATGTCGATGAATTAAGGAACCGTTATCAGAGTAAAAATATTATGCGTCGTTTCGCAATTGTTATTCATTTTGTGAAGAGTGCCCATTTTATCGTATGCACGATAAAGGTATTGAATCAGATGGAATATAACTATAAATTGAGAAAATAACCATATAATATAAATTAGTCATTCAAATCAGTAAAATATACTTCGACCCAGAAGAAAACGGTCCGATATATCGAATTGAGGACAGAATGACAGCAGTGACTTATTGCTGCAATATATCCAATGAAGTTATGTTGTCTTACGCGGAGGATAACTCTTCGACCCGAAGCACACATCAAAGCTAGCAAAGAAATGGTTCTCGGATAACAATATTGACTTAGCTATCCGTAGGCTACTCAATCTTTACTTATTAACTTAGCTGGTACTACCACTGATGATCGGTCTTGGCCATCTCTATAAAGTTTCGCCAGCCGACGCTGCTGTGCGCTTGCTGGCGCCAGTTGATAAGGCCAAATGCAGTCAAGTCGCCCCTGGTTTTTCCAACGGAGATTAGGAGTCCTCTTCTGCGTGTTCCTCCACCGTGGTTCGAATAAAAATCTTTCTAGCCGGAGCGCTTTCTTCCATTCGCTCAACATGACCCAGCCATGGAAGAAGCCATATGTCAGTGTCAGCGCACAGCTCATACAACTCACCGTTCCATCTTATTCGATACACATAGTCCATGCATATTGGACCGTAGATCTTAAGGAGAACATTGGTTGTCAATGTTCACGTTTCGGCCCCATATATCAGGACGGGAAGGATGAGGGACTTATAGTCGGTCGAGAGAGGGCTCTGATTCTCAATTACTTACTAAGCCAGTAGTAACACTTGTTGGCAAGAGGTAATCTTCGCTTGATCTCAAGGCTGACATTATTGTTGGTATTAATCCTAGGTAAACGAAATCCTTGATGACTTCAAAAGTATAATTGTCAACAATAACATTTTGTCCAAGACTTTATATGTGGACACAAGATATTTCGTTTTGTCCTCGTTCACCACTTGAACCTCAGGCCCCCAGCCTGCTCAATCACCGTACTTAAATTCCATCGAGAACTTGTGGCAAGAAGTGAAAATAGCTTTCAGGGGTAAAAAAGCAACAAACAAAGAAGCACTCTGGCCCTTAGTACAGGAAGTCTGGAAAGCTGTTCCCGGGCCAAGTGCCAAAAATTGGTTGACTCTATGCCTTGCCGATGTCGGGCTGTTATTCCCAATAAAGATTTGCAATTAGGTATTAAAGAATTAAGATATCAAAAAATTAAAAGCTTTGTAAAAAAATTTAATGTAATCTTTTTTTCATAATAGAAATATAATTTCTTTAAAATTCAGCAATTGTCTATATTTTTTTCACCTATTAAACCTATATAAGCCTGTTTAAAAAAACATGCACTACTCCGAACTTATCAACATACTCGTATTTTTTTTTCTTTGTATTCTTACGAAATACCGCAGTGTGTACCTATTATTTTTTACATGCCTGCATGTGTCTACTCTACTGCAGATCACTACACATTTACGAGTACTTATACATCCATACATAACATGTGCTCTTGCCTTTATGCATGCATGCGAATGCGTATGGTCGAGAAATATGGTGACAATATGTGTGTTAAAAGGTTGTTTGGTGGATTTTCAATACATATTTCAATTAAACCCTTGTTTGTTTTCGTGTATTTTTGTAATAAATAAGTTTCACGTTTTTTTTTGAATTTATAGAACGAAAAATAGAATATGCCTCACAAAGAACAAACTGGAGGCATTGGTATCATGCGAAAACTGCGGCGTTCCGCATCTGCAACTGAACACAACTTGAGTGAACTACGCAACAGAAGATCGACTGCTAATCTTTTCGATCAGAATGGCGTTCCAATAGATTTGCGTCAATTTCGAAAAATACTTGACAAAGATGACAGCGGACATGGAAATTCAGAAAAAAAATCGCGCTACCGACGCACACAGAGTGTAACTCGGGCAGAGGAGATACAAACCAAAGAAGAAAAACAACGCAAGCAACAACCTGACAAGGCGTAAGCATTAAAGTAGTAGTACAGTAGAACGTAGACTCAGAACTTGTACATATAGATATGTATTTCCTTATGTACATACCTATATACAGTGTCGGACAATACAATAAGAACACCTTGTTCTGAAACCAAAAACCTTAAAAAAATATTTCTTTAGACTTATGATAAATTTAAAAGGTATTTACTTTTATTCATTTTTCCGTAAGTTTAATTTTTTCTTAAAACAAAAACAAAATCAATTCAATGTAAAAAAATAAATTTAAAAGTTTTACATAAAATCACTTTTCAAAAGGACAAAAACATAAGAACACTTCAATTAAAAAAAAAAAAATATTATAAAATATTGGCTCAAATTGTTCACTAGTGCTAATATTTTGTGGAATAGCCTTTGTTAATTAAAACCGCCTTACACCTGCTAAGCATTGATTCCACCAGAGACGCGCAAGTAGCCTGGGGTATGGAATACCACGCTCTTTGAATGCTTTTCCACAATTCGTCTTTGTTTTTAGCTCTGGTACTGGTGTCAATCTTCTCTTTGACAATATTCCACAAGTGCTCGATTGGATTAAGGTCAGGTGATTGTGAAAGCCAGGTCATAACGGGAATTCCATTATGGGAAAACCAATCTCGCGCAAGGATTGAGGTTTGCTCTGGGTCCATCGTTTCTTTTATCTAATACAGAGGGCCCACACCATACCAAGAGAAGCATCCCCATACCATGATGCTTCCAGCTCCGTGTTTAAACGTCTTCCTAGTATATTTTGGGCTCAATTCTGCATTTTTCGGGCATCTAACCCAACGTTTGCCATCACTTCCAACAAGATTCACCCTGCTTTCGTCTGTCCATAATACGTTAGGCCATTTTTTTACATTAATTGAACCATCCCACTCAATGTGCGCTTCAGCGAACTCTATGGGACACTTTCGATGTCTTTGTGTCACCATTGGTACTTTTCGTGCTGTTCTCCCATACATTTTTTCCCCCACCAAACGTCTCCTTACTGATCGAGCACAAATTTGAACCCCTGTCTCCTCTCTAATTGCGGCAACTTCCATAAATGGATCGCGGGCCGCCAAAATTTTTATGCGATTGTCATCTGCACTTGTAGTTTTGCGGGGCCTACCTCTCTTGCAATGACATTTTTAAGGTAATAAAGATTGGTAGACAAATGTCGAGGATCTGCTAATAGTTTAAGTTTGATAGTGTTAAAAAGAACATTCGATAAGGTCGTTTATTCTTTTTTTTTGTACTTTTTCATTCCCATATTAAAAAAAGAGTATTGCAAAAAAATAAATATTATACTTTGCCTTTCAAGAATTAATTTCTCTAACAAAATTTTATTTTGTTTTAATCTTGGTCGCTGTGGCGTAGTTGTAATGCGTTGGACTGCTACGCAGAGTGTCCGGGGTTCGAATCTCGGCACAGGCAAAATAAAAAAAATAAAAAAAGTAGAAAAAAAATAATTTTTGTACACGGCACCACCTCTTGGCAGGCAATGGCAAACCTACAAGAGTAAAAATTGCTATGAAAAGCTTTTCACTTCGCCGTTCGGATTCGGCATTAAACTCTAGGTCCCTTCCATTCATGTACAAATATAACACGCACAACATGAGTGAATGAGAAAAAGCTCGGCCTAGGCCCTCCATGGGCTGTTGTGCTATTAAAAGTAAAGTAAGTAAGTAAGTAATCTTGGATAATATTTTGTCGAATTTTTTCTCCGTTTTTTTAGTTTTCTTCAGTTATTTATTGGAGCTAAGGGCTTATAAAAGGCAGTTACTTAGTACTTGGTCAAGTACCAGCGCGCTAGCTGATAGTGGAAAGTAAGCTGATAGTGATAGTAATTTTATTTTATCAAATTTCACACTTTTTATCTAGTATCCCAAATAAGTATAATTTTAATAACAACCAGTCATGACTTTTATTTTAATTAAAAGAAATATTTTTAGTTTTCTAGAATTTTTAAAGTTTCAAATAAAAATTGTCTTTACTTTTGTTAACTAATTTAGATAAACTGTAAATGCAGGATAACTCACTAGAACTTTCTCTATTTGAATCGAAACAAATTTGTATCAAATATGTGTCTACAAAATATTTGAGGTATTAACTAAAAATCAAGATTTGGCGGATGCTTTGTCCCTCATTTCGTAGTTTTTTCATCAAATCACGCTCCTCCTTGCTACAGCGCTTTGCTCGACCCATTTTGCTGTGACATCACGGAATAGTTTACATTTAATTTATTGAATTACCCTCAATGCTACCATTTAAATGCTTACCAGTACAAATTATAAACAAATTTAAGTTTTATTTTTAAATATAAATTTTTGCGTCTGCTGTTCTTATTGGATTGTCCGCCTTCGAATGCTTCGCTTCAACTTTTTTGTTTGGGAATCCCCAAAAAATATTTAAATATAGTGTTGCCACTTAGAAATTTATAAAGTATATAATATACCATTTTCTTCTCTATAAAAATTGATTGCCATAAGCAGTCCGATAAAAAAAAATCAATGGAAGTTTTATAGTGCAAGGTGTTCTTATTGTATTGTCCGACACTGTATGTATGTATGTGGTTGCCAATAAAAAGGTTTTTCTTCACTTTCCAAATTACTTGTATTGCATCACTTTGAGTATTTTTTTGTAGGCCTGTTTGAATACAACAACTTCAATATTTATACTTTCCGTGGTTCTCCAAAACTTAGCCTCTTGGCAATTATGGCAAGAGGGGTAGGGGGTCAAACCCGTGCCTTCTGGCCATATCCTATTACAAAAGGCGGTGAGGGGGTGTGTGACGACGACTTGTGCGGTTATAATTTCTATATTAAGTTTCAAATGTAACGTATATAAATTTACTACTTTTTGTTGATCTTCCAAACAAGCATATCTGTTTACCTGGCCTTTTAGTAAGGTGAGAAATGTAATTTGATAACTAGAACACGATTAACACAAAAAAAGATTAAAATGTATTTATAACGAACTTTCAAAATCGCTGTCCGACAAATCGTATAGATGTCCAAAATGGGTTAAAAGTATAAAGCCTGAGAACTAAGCTGTATGTGCAAGGACATTTCAAAAATAAGGGGCCAGTAAATTGAACATCTTATTTTCCGCTTTAACTTTCTCCTTTAACTTTTTGGCTCTTACGTCAATCTGACCAAAACACTGTATGACAAAAAAAAATCCTAAATTTCTAAACACCGTCAAAATTTGGACTTAAGCCAAAATAAAATGATGAAATGTTCGGGGTCTAAATCTCGGCACATGGAAAAACTAAAAAGAAGAAAACCAATTTTTCCACACGGCACCACCTCTCAGCAGACAATGGCAAACCTACAAGAGTTAAATTTTTTTTAGAGTAAAAAAAGATTTTCATTTTGTAGGTCCCTTCGATTCATGTACAAATATAACACGCACAACATGAGTGAATGTGAAAAGTTCGGCCTAGTCCCTCGATTCTCTGTTAAGAAGTTCAGAAAATAATGCTTTTCCATCATATTATCGTTTGTAACTCTGTTAATTTTTAACAGAATTTCAAAATGTATTGCTATTACCAGTGTTTCGTAAAGTAAAAAAATATAATAGGCGCCTTCAAGTGGGCCTTAAAAGTAGAAGGAAATGGAGAAAAACGTTTAATGCCGAATAAGTTAGAATTGTTGTATATTAAATTTTTCAATTGTGTTCAATTGTCAATTTTCATTTTAAACTGTTTAATAGCTGCCATCGTCCTCGTGACTCACTATTTTCTTGGAGTTCTGGCTTTAGCAATTTCACCGGTTTAGTAAATTGGGGCTTCCTACTTTTGACCATAGGTGGTTTCCGTTTGTGTTTGGAAAATTTACTGAAGTAAGTGAGAAAATTAAAAATTAGAACATAGAGTATGCATTTGAATTGCTTTAATTTCTATTGATAGGTATGGAATCCGAATAAATCCAATTGAATGGTACTTCTTTTTGAGTGGCAAAAATGAGGGTCAGGAAGGGCATGCCTCATTATTGTTGATTCTATGTAAGTTTTATTTTATGAGACATACCAACCGTTCTCGTAGATATGATTGCATAACCATATTAATTATGTTTATCCAATTTCTCATCAAATAGACTCGGTCGTGCACATCTCGTTGTGCCTAATGGTGGAGAAAGGCCTCGCAATGGTATGTAAATTTTGATTTTTATAAAATATAATACCAGGACCATAATATCTATGAAAAGAAGCTTCAGAAAATGTATGACAATATGCAGCATGCAAAACTATGTATTATATTTACTTTTTAGATTGCCACACACATTTAAAACACAACAGAAAAGATAGATAAAGCGCAGAAGTATTGGAACTTGGTCATTTGCTACATTTTTTGAACTAGTGAAAATATATTGACATGGGGGATCGATTGCACTTTAACTTTCCCCTTATCGCACGTTTGTTGCAACACTGCCATAAGAAAAAAACTGAAAAAAAAATTATTTCATGAACCCTTCACCTAGGAAGAGTATTTGTCGTTATCAATTGCACGAAGTGTTACGTAAATTGAAAAGTTTAAATTCGTTTTTCTCCAAAACTATTTTTTTTTGAGTTAAGACAGTCTAACAGCAAGAGAGATATGTGAACTTCAAGACGCCTCACAAAAATTTGTTTTTGTATCCTTGATTCCCCGGTTATTTTATGATGATTCCCAAAATATTTCGGCTCTAGCGATAACCATTCATGAGGTGGATCGATTTGAAAGTTTCGTGCAATAACATTGTTCGCTAGGATATTTATGCCTAAATAAAACCTCAAAACTAAAAGATACTCAATGATTAGGTTTGCACTAAAATATTTAACAATTAATTAATTAATTATTAAAAAACAACAAAAGTAAATATTTGTGTTCATGATGTTATTTAACATTTACAACCATATTTGTCTGCCGCTTTTATCAAGTGTAATATCACAGAATCCGGCGCAATTCTCTTAAATATCTAAATATATTATTAGGTGTTATTAGATTGAGTGAAAATCCTCCTCCTAAACCACCAAGTGATAAAAAATTCCCGCCCCCGCCGTTCGCAACCAGCGTTAAAATATAGGTCTAACCACCTGAAGGTCACAATGGACCCTTCTGGCCTAAGTGTGTCCCTGGACAGCTACAGATACTGTGTACAAGAACAGCTACAAAAACAAAGTACACTTATTTCCGTGTTCATTAACAGTCGCCTTTATTTAAAATTCTTTTTAATTTTACAAGCAGATACTAAATTTTTATCATTACAAACTCAAAAACCATAAATAAAAAAACTAAGTGTAAAAAGTGTAAGTGTAAACAATTGTTGCCAGCGAAAAAGGAAAACCTAAATCTTAAAATATTTAAATAATTCGTACGCCTGCTTGATCGCAATATTTCTGCAAAGCTTGTTTATGATTAACGCCTATAACATCCACCAATGTGGGCACTTCGCCAGGACGTTGTTGTGATAGTTTCGCCAAACATTCGGCTAAAAACTTACGGCCATCTGGGATATCAGCCAAGAAATCTTGTGATTTAGGTTGAGCATAACTGAGCTGCGAAAAGGCCGCTTGATAACCAGGTGCATCATCTACTTCGACAAAATGATCACCATCCAGTGTGGTAACATCAGGTGGCAATTCAAATAGTTCCACTAATGCCTGCAACAAACGAGACCAACTCTGAACATAAGGTTGTGTCAACATAGGTGGACATTCGGTGAGTATTTTTGAGATGCCAACAGCAACGATTTTCCGATCCATTTCAGAACTAACTTTAGCCATGTCTGGTATGAAAACGCGGTCGACGACCATTCCGAACATAGACGCTTGAATTTGATCAATGAGTTCGACTAACGCAGGTGCTCCCATTTTGGCCGTATAATAACAAAAGAAGACCATAATTCCGCGGACATATTTTGTTGTTTTCGACAATGAGAGTCGTTGAAACAGTAATGCGAATATTTGGCGCATGCTTGGTTGAAGTTCGGGCAGCGGGTAGTAAGAAAGTAAATGCTGCATTAGATAGAAACCTTCATGATCATTGGATTTCGAGGCAATCATCTTTTGGAAGATACCCAAAACAGCATTCTAAACGGAGGAGAAAATATAAGCCAATTAATGAAAAGAAAGCTAATGATTAGTCAGCGCGTGTTTAAAATATATTACCAATTTTCCTAATGCTACAATTTGTGCTGATCCCTGCTTAATAAATGCGGTGATTAGCCTTATTAATGGAGTAACGTTGCCTGGTCGATCCCATAAAGTAGGTGCCAGTAAACAAGGGAAAAGTGCCCAATATGGCTCTGGTATGGAACCAGTACCTTCCCGTATTTCCAAAAGTAGAGAAAGCATTTGAAAAACGTAAGGCATGAATTCTAAAATATCCTGTTGCAGAATACCCTGGAAAACAGGAAAAAGTGCTTCTTCGAAAGATCTCACTGCAGAAGGCTCTGCTTTGCACACAATCCTGCGAGATAAATGAAAAAAAATGTTAATAGCACCAATACAAATACTACCATCAAACCTACTTTATTGCCAGCGAGAGCGTTTCAAACAGATAATGATTAAAATGTGGTCTTGAAGGATTTTTAGCTACCATCGTTAAAATTTCGGTGAGACGCGGTAATGCAACTGACATGTAAGGCATTGTTGCCTCTTGTAGTGTAGAAAAACTGCGCATAATTGCTGTAGAATAGGATGTTTTTAAAATCTGTGTATATATTTGATTTGGAAGTATGATTAAGATACCTTTCATGACGTACTCATTCTCATTTGAACCGGCCAACGATAAAGTGCCAAACAAACCACCTAAAAGATCATTTGTAAGCGACATCAAATGCTGTGGGCCAATGCTATGAAGAAATCTATATAGAACTTGTAGAAATAGGAATGTATTTAAAAAACTCACAGTAGTCCGTTGCTTGAATCACGCATTACTAGTACCTTCTCAATTGCGCAAGCAGCATAACTATGCACTACAACACTCTCTGCGGGAAGATGACGTATCAAGTGCGGAATGCAAGTGAGCAGTGTTTGAGGACCCAAAAGACTACGGAATACCATGACAAATTTGATAGCCGCCGACTTCAAAACCGGCAACTCATTTACTACAAAGAAGAATAGAAACAAACAGCAATATGTAAAAATGAGTTTCAGAAGGTGAAGTTAATATACTACTCACTATTAGAACGCTCCAACTCGGGCATAATGTGTTGTGCGCAAAATTGTGGCAACGGCACTAATTCCGAAGCTTGAGTTATGCCGTGTTTCTGTGTACCACCTCGTGAAGCCAAAGAAGTGACCAAATACATAGCGGTGTCCTTAGCGCGCCAGTTTGCCATTGGATTTTCTTTATATTTGGCTAGTAAAATTTGCAAATATTGACCGAAAATAGCAAATATTTTAGATTCGAAGTTTTGACTCAAGGTCTTGACCAAATCGCAGGCAGCACGACGTCGAGTATCTATATCTGACCCCTCAATATCGCGTCGTATATACTCTTCGGGACTGTCTTCGAAAAGCTCTTCATCCGACTGGCGGAAATCAAGATTTGGAATGACAACTTTTTCGCATATGTTGGCTAGTATTTCGGGATTTTCAAAAATTTTTCGATAATGGTTGCGTTCTGCTACGATGGACAGGAATTGCAGAGCATTTGATACCAACTACAAAAGAAGTAAAGAATGGAACCATTCAAAATCATTTGAGTGTAACTGCATAAGAAATCCTTACCGCATCGTACTTTGTTTGAATGCCTGTTTTGACCAACAACTCCCAGACAGCTGTTACAAAAGTTTCCATATAAGTTCCAAATTCCTCATCATACTTCTGCGCATACAGCCCGATATTTTCACATATTTGCGACCGTAAATGTTCAAGCACACCTGCATCCTCATCGTCACCAGTGTGCAAGCAAGCGACATCAACTGTGAGCAATTCATGGAATGCTTTCATCCATGTTGGCATATTATCCTCAAAGAATTCTGGCAAGTCTTGTGAATTCAGAGAGTAGAAAACCTTGCACACCAGAACCAGTGAACCATAAATAACCTTCAACGCTTCTGTATTATTCTCATGCACTTTTGCTAACTGCATTGTGGCGAGTAGTAGATCGGTGAGAGGCTTCGCCATTCGATCCAAGACCAATTTGATTTCCTCCCATAAAGTTTGCGATTTAAATTCGAAGCGGTAACGCTTAAAAAGTGAATGAGCTGTCTGCAAGACCCCATTGATGACATTGAAATCACCAGTGGCAAATTTCTCCACCATTTCATCAATAAGCTGAGGCCATTTCTTTGGGAAATCATGTTTTCCAATGATGCTCACTGCATTACTGAGTTGTTTCTGTAGGGCGGACGGCGAGCGTAACATAAGTGTGACGATTAATGTTTTAATAGTAGCTCGATCATCCTGGTGAATTTTATCAATGCCATCCGTGTCCTATGAGTGGAAACCGAATCAATAATGGATAAAATTCATTTTGATGTAAAATATGTAATATTTTCACCTCGTGCGCCACCCAATTACGCTTCACATAATTTTTAAAGGCTATTGCGCCTGCAATGCGTATCGTCATATCAACTTCTTGCTTGTCAATAAGATTCAAAAGCAATACAGCGTAATTGTGTTGCACTTCAATTGATTCCAATAATTTTTCAGCTGCAGAAAACACTAAATTATATTAATTATTTAAGTGTGGTTTTATACTTTGCTTACCGGGTCTTCGCACATTTGGGTCAGGATTCAATGTCTGCTGCAGATAGCCAGCCAATTGCTGCAAATTTGCGTCATTGATTTCCATGTTTTATTACTTTCGATAATGTAAATTTGAAAAATTTTATTTTCTATTTTTTTCTTCCAATTTATCACTTAATAATTTATTTTATTTAATTACACATTAATATGAAATACCAAATTCTTACACACTCTGACAAAGTAGTTGCACAAAGAAGAAATGAGAAACGAATGATTAACGTACGAATGTGGAGAAACGCAACGCGCGATTATGAAAAAACCATTTTTTTCTCCAATTAACGCGAGCTAAGTTAGCTGCGCTAGCACTCACGGTTGCCACTCTTCACAATTTATTCATACCAAAATTTCTAAAAAATATTGCAAATGATACCAAATTTTTTTTAATATATTTTTTATTAACAAAAACAAAACCAAATAACATGCAATTTGTTTTTTAATTTGGCGTGTTCATCTTATGAGATTATATCTAGTGTATTAAACAGGCTTAATGAAGTTAGGTTTGCCATACAGAGATTAACAACAATGTATGTATATAGAAAATACATTTGATTTGATTTTGTTTATTAAAAATCAAATTAAAGTAACATAGGAGAGGGGCACGCTTCAATAAGTGTACAAAACATTTTTTAATGTATTGGTTATATAACTAAAAACTGACTACAAACATTAACTCTTATTTCAGAAAATAATTCTCACCGTGTGCTTAGTAATGAAAAAAGAATAAAAAAGAAATATAAGTACATATATGGAACAGAGTGGTATGTCTGTTCAATAATACCATGCAATTAAAATATTTGAAATAAGTATATGGATTATTGAAACATAGAGATTTACCACAAAATAAATATTTATGATAAGATCACTGATGAGGAACCATGTTGTTATAACTAGATATGCCGTTAGCTACATTTCATTGCCGCATACTTCAAAATTTCACATATGTATCTAGTTTCCAGACGAATTTAAAACTTGGTGCCATTTTGATTAAGAAGTGCTGAATTTATATTAGTTTTATTTTTAAATGAAACAACTTAAAAAAAATATTATATCATTCTAAAATAGTTATTGTCTCCGTTCATGTATCATGATATTTCTGTTATAAATGAGATAAGGATTCATTAAAATAAATTTACGATTCGAAAAATAGTAGTTTTACACTAGTACCTCTAGTACTAGTACCAGACGTTCCCTGCACCTCTTAGAGGTTGACTTATACTTATGTATGTATTTTATATATATATATTATGTTTAACTTACATATGGTACATATTATAAGTACCTATATATGTATCTGTGGCCACATGGAATAACAAATGAAGTCAAATTACGAATAATAAATACTTATTGCATATTTTTCATTATAGATCCTAAAATATTGAAAGTTTTTAACAATTATTGGAGTTTAACTAATAAAAACTATAAGAATTGCAAAATTGGAAAAATTTTTGAAGAACTATGCCATACGTTTTTATTATTTCCTAAGTCGACTTTAGCTGTTATTTCTTGTGGCCACAGATATAATAGTAGATTGAAAGTTTGGAGTTTTAATTTAGTTCTATGCTTTGTTTTCCAACAGCAATACTAAAACTAATAAATTAATGTCAACTTCTTTTGTTTACAGGAAATAATATCAGAAAGTTTGGGTATGATTATTCAGATAGCAAACATAATTATTGTAGTCATGCTGCCAGTGGTTATCATACATTTTAAAGGACATGTGTTTAGTTTAAGTAATATATTCAACTCATTAATATATTTTAAATTGACATTAAACACACTTTTTTAGTGGGCGCTTCAACTGTTTGTTTCTTCTATTCTATATTATTTTTGAAATTATGGAGCTATGTGCAAACAAATATGTGGTGTCGTCAAACATATTATCTTAAGCAATACAATCCACGAGAGAGACGACCAAGCATCACTGTTGCTGAATTACGTAAATCAAATTGCACTTATTGTTTGCACTGAATAATTTTATAATTTAAATAATTTAGAAAACGGTTATTTGGATAATGAAGAGGAAAAAGATGAAGCTATACCCGAGTTGGTGCAGTACCCAGATAATTTAAACTATAAGGATATCTTTTACTTTCTGTGTGCTCCTACATTGTGTTATGAATTGAACTTCCCAAGAACTACTCGGGTACGCAAACGTTTCTTACTAAAACGCCTTTTAGAAGTTATATTTGGTGTCAACGTTATTATGGCCTTATTTCAACAATGGATCATACCTTCAGTTCGTAATTCCTTAGTACCATTTTCAAATATGGATGTTGCTTTAGCTACAGAACGTCTGCTTAAGTTAGCTGTATGTACTTTTTCTGGGTTGCTTAGTATGTATTTTTCCTAAATAATTCTTCTAATTTTTAGCTACCAAATCACTTAGTATGGCTATGCTTCTTCTATTTGGTGTTTCACTCATTTCTTAACCTTGTTGGTGAACTACTACATTTCGCAGATCGAAACTTTTACTGTGATTGGTGGAATGCAAATAACACTGATACTTTCTGGCGAACATGGAATATGCCGGTGCATAGGTTAGAATGAAATAAAACATTGCTCACCTTTACAAATATACCACACATTTTTCATTGCAGATGGTGCGTTCGGCACTTGTACATACCCGTTGTACAAATGGGATATTCTTCTCCACAAGCATCAACTATTGTGTTTTTGATAAGTGCTTTCTTTCATGAGTATTTGGTAAGAGATTTATATACCTATGTATTTAATTTTGGTTCATTAAAACCAAGTTTTTAATTTCAGGTTTCAATTCCATTACAAACCCATAAAATATGGGCGTTCCTTGGCATGATGGGTCAAATACCACTATCAGCAATATCCAAATATGTCGAACGTAAACTTGGTCCCCGCATGGGAAATATCATTGTGTGGACATCGATTATACTTGGACAACCATTGTGCATAATGATGTATTATCATGACTATGTTGTGACTCACTTTAAGGAATCACTAAACAGTACATTGTACAAAGAGACTTAGACAAAACGTGAATATGAAACTGTACTTATATAAGACGCAATTGGGTACAATTTTATGAGAAATTGAACAACGATTACAATAAATTAAGCAAAATTAAAAACTTTTAAACTAAACTTATAACTTTAGGTAAAAATATAAGTGAAAAAATATTTTTTTTTTATAATTTTTGATATTGTAATTCAGGCATTAGTCAGATTCATGTAAACTTGTAAATGCCTTCTTATAACCACTTAAACAAATTGTCAAATATTATACAATTTCCGGCACAATACAATACAATACAATACTTATAAACTTGGAGGCATTTACAAATTTATAAGTCCGTTTATTGTCCATAATGAAATTAAATAATAAATGTATATAAATAAAAGAACAATGTTAATGAAAATTCGAAAAAGGAGCAAGTTATTCATTTAAAAAACATATCGAACTTATGAGTGATTGTGGAATTATAAAAATCCGAATTTGTATTAGCGTGATGAAAAGGGAAAGCGTGGAGCAAAAAGTTGGAAATATCGTTGTGAATGAAATATATGGTCGCTGTGGCGTAGTGGTAGCGCGTTGGACTGCTACGCAGAGTGTCCGGGGTTCGAATCTTGGCACAGGCAAAATCAAAAAGTAGATAAAATAATTTTTCTACACGGCACCACCTCATAACAGGCAATGGCAAACCTACAAGAGTAAAACTTGCTATGAAAAGCTTTTCACTTCGCCGTTCGGATTCGGCATTAAACTGTAGGTCCCTTCCATTCATGTACAAATATAACACGCACAACATGAGTGGATGCGAAAAGCTCGGCCTAGGCCCTTCATGGGCTGTTGTGCCATTAAAAGTAAGTAAAGTAAGTATGAAATATAAACATCACTCATAACAATTTAGGAAACTCAGAAAAATTAATTACAGCGACCAAAGGAAAATTACAATGCATAACATTTTGAAGCGGCAAATTATAATATATTTCAACTGCATTCTAAGCACTCAAACTTG
Source organism: Palloptera scutellata (assembly GCA_958295655.1). Taxonomy (NCBI): domain Eukaryota; kingdom Metazoa; phylum Arthropoda; class Insecta; order Diptera; family Pallopteridae; genus Palloptera; species Palloptera scutellata. The sequence goes on along the minus strand of OY282452.1, from coordinate 36,938,335 downwards.
CTTTTCACGACTCTATTTTTAAAGACTAAAAATATCTAAAAAGTTGCAAATGTTTGTATCAAATGTTTTATTTTTTATCTTCATTGTATACATATGGTATAACGGCATCATCATTTAGAAAGGCCGTAAATAACATTTTGGCATTTTCAAAAACATTTTATAAATAATTTTTAATTCACTTTAGAAAGGCGCTAACAAATGCAATGATGATGACGATTTATATGTTGTTTCAATACGAAATAACAATTTGTTACGAATGTAAATCGTTGACAATTTAAATTAACATTTTTAAAATCTTGAAAATATATTCCTGTAATTTTTACAACTTTCCTTTATATACCCAATTTGTTTGTCTCTATTTATATTTTCTATTTACAATATGGAAAGATTAGGCTAAATCTTAAAAAAAAAAACCAAGTTTGTAATGGAATTAAAGTATAATTAAGTGGACGTATACTTTATTTTTCGTTTCACAATATATGCTTGATTATAGTGATTTATTTATTTAGTACTGCACTATATTTTAACTGCAACTAAATAAATTAAGGGTGTTTTTTCTAGAAGTGTGGTTTTCAATCTTTTCGGAGTTGGTCTTTTTGGCAGCTGTCACTTGATTTTTGCTCAGTTTGGTTTGCCATTTCATAATGAATAGACTTGCGCCTGAATAATGTTTGCAAATTATTGAAATTTATTATCATTCATGCGCTGTGAAAAAAATGTTTCGCAAGCTACGTCCATTTAGCGACGAGGTTCATTTTTGGCTCAATGGATACGTGAATAAGCAGAATTGCCGTATTTGGAGTGAAGACCAGCCACAGGCAATTCAGCAGCTACCAATGCATCTCAAAAAATGCACTGTTTACTTCTTCAAAGACGATGAGGCAGCAACGTTACGGTCAATGGAGAAAGGTACCGTCCGATTATAACACTTTTTGTTGGCCGAAAATGCAAGAATTGTACTTGGCCAACATGTGGTTCCAACAGGATGATGCCACATGCCACACTGCACGCGAAACCATGCATCAATTGAGAGGCGAATTTGGTGAGCAGTTAATCTCACGTTTTGGTGCAGTCAATTGGCCACCAAGATCGTTTGATTTGACTCCGTTAGACTATTTTTTGTGGGGCTATGTGAAGTCTCTTGTCTATAGGGACCAGCCACAAAACACGATTACTGCTTTGGAAGCCATTCATGTACCAATATAACACGCACAACATGAGTGGATGAGAAAAGCTCGGCCTAGGCCCTCCATGGGCTGTTGTGCCATTAAAAGTAAGTAAGCCCCAACATTGAACGCGTCATTGGTGAGATTCCGGCCGAAATGTGTGAAAAATGTGCCAAAATTCGACCTTCAGAATGGTCCACTTGAAGCGTAGCCGCGGGCAACATTTAGGTGAAATTATATTTAAAAAGTAAATGGCAGAAATTGATTTATCGATTCAAATAAAAATTTCATTCACTTTTGTAAAATTTCTGTGTTTTTTTTTTCATTTTCATAATCCAATTTCTTATAAAAATCAGCCTTTATAATGATAGAATCTGATAACACTGATATATTGTAGTTGTGCCGTGGTTATATTAAAAATTTTGCTCGGCTAACACTTTGTGCTCATGGGTGATATCACACTGGTAACAGTTGCGGCCGTCGATATAGAATTGTTGTTGTTTCTCATGTGAAACGAAAGAAGGAGGTAGACATAGTAATTTTAGTCACTCGCGACAGATTTGCATACGTTCAAAAAAGCAAAACACATTTGCACCCGTGGCAATTGTTGCCAGTCTGATACACCCAGCATCTCGTGTTCGGTGCTACATCTATTATGGTGTTCGCCGAGCTAAATTTTCAATATAACCACGGCCTTGGGTCGTTGGAATCGCTCAGTGACAATTTATGGGGACAAAATATTTTGATCGCCGGTGACTAGTACGTTTTTGCATAATTTTAGTACTTTTTTACTGTTTTTTATTTGCATTTCGAGGTTATTCGTCATTTCTTACTACATTTCAGACAAATTCATGTTCCTGGAACTGAGTGATTAGCTTTTTTTGTGCTGGCATTCTAAACAAGTAATTCTAAAAAAATAATATGACAGGTAATATAGAAAAATATCTTTTCCTGATGAGCCTCCCAGGTGCATAGATATTAAAACGAGCAAGAGTTGGGGCACAGTGCAAGACCATGTTCTCCAAATAGCGAATACCGCTAATATTTTATTATCATGGCTGAGAAAGCCGCATTTGTTTAATTTGTGAAAAAATCACTCGTTTGAGTAAAACAAATGTATATAAGTATTTTCAGCATCACCCATATGTATGTACAAGGTGTTTTTTTTTTTAAAGTGTAGTTTTCAAGAAGAATTAAAACGCGTATAATTTAATGTTATGGCCAAGAATTTAGCTTTATTATAAAGATAAGGATTTGCCATTATGTTTTATAAACGATTTCGGTCAAGTGGCAACCACGGCTGGTTCGATAAAATTCCAGCCAAGAGGCCCAATTTTCGACAATTTTTTGCAGCAATTGGGGCCGTATGTTAGTAACAACGCGCCAAATATTCTCTTCCAAAGCGTCAATCGTCTCGGGCTTATCTGCGTAGACAAGCGATTTTACTTAACCCCACAAAAAATAGTCCAGCGGTGTTAAATCGCACGATCTTGGAGGCCCCGCCACAGGCCCACGGCGCGATATAACCAAAAGTTTCCATCAATAAATTGATTGTTTCGTTGGCTGTATGGCATGTGGAACCAAAGGTCGTTCACATCAACATCCTCTAATTCAGGCATTTGAAGCGAAAAAGTTATTATCATTAATCATGGCTCTATCGCGTTCCCCATTGACTGCAACATTATGACCGGCTTCATCTTTGAAGAAATATGGACCAATGATTCCATCTGCCCATAGAGCACACCAAACAGTGACTTTTTGAGGATGTAACGGCGTCTCAACAATGGAATTATGATCACTCCAAATGCGACAATTTTGCTTATTAACGTACCCATTCAACCAAAAGTGAGCTTCATCGCTGAACAAAATTTTCTTGTGGAACCGAACCATTATTTTGGTAATAAATTTGCACGATTTGTAAAAGTTGTTCAGGAGTAAGTCTATTCATTATGAAATGACAAACCAAACTAACCACAAATCAAGTGACAGCTGTCAAAAAGACCAACTCCGAAAAAAGGATTGCCAGAGTATAAACCACACTTCTATAAAAAAAAACCACCTTTTATATGTAGTATTTTTGTATTTGCAAATAATTTTCTACACATATCTTTGGCAAGAAATGGTTTTAGTTAAAAAAAATATTTAATAAAATTATGTGGATTTGCGAAAAGTTCGGCCTAGGCCCTCCATGGGCTGTTGTACCATTAAAAGTAAGTAAAAGTGGATTTGAATTTGTTGCTATGGCAGCATTTCAAATTCATTCATTCATCAAATGAACATATGAAAATCTTGGAGGACGATTCTGCCTGCATGTAACTTTTATTTTTAGATAAATACTAAAAATACTCAAGATTGTGAATGCCGCTATTTATTTTCTCTCCACCTCTTATTCAGTATTTAAAATTTTTAATTTCTGGATCATTGATCTTCCGTTTTTGGTTAATATTTTTTAGTTTTTTTTGGTTGGCTATACTTTAGTTTTCGAAATTTCTATCAGCATATTGAAAATCGTTTCCGGAAAGTAAATTAAACTTGTCCCATATGGTTCTCTTTTTTACAATTGCAAGTTATTGTTTTTGGGTCAGAGCATATAAACAAAAACTAAATCTTGTTTTCCAATTAATTTCATACATTAATGACATCTGCAAAAAATGCAACTATGTGTCGTCTGTCTGTGCGAATTGGCATCGGTATCAGCCCCATTTCTTCTCATAATTTTCGTAAATTTTAGAATTTAATTTTTTTGCTATAATTAGATTTACCTACCTAGTTATAATATTGAAAAGTGTTTGCAAATAAAGTGTAATTGGTAATCATTTTAACTGCGGAAAAAAGTGATAGAAGTAAGCGCCAAATATACCATTAGGTGAGGTTAATTTTCTTTTTCGATTCTTTTTTGTATCGTTTTTCATTGCTGCTAAGTATATAGGCGGTGCTAAAGGGGTGAATCCCGCGACAAATTTTTATTCGCATGTGTTCAGAAGCAGTGTAGAAAAATATTGCATTATAGACAAAATGTTATTAATTTCCAGAAAACTTTGGCGAAGTAAACAAATATTAAAATTGAATAGTCTTGCAACATTTGCGGTACAAGTTAAACAACCAATAGCCGAGACACCGGCAGATTGTAAGCAGCGCGTAAGTTGTTTAGGGGTTGTTTTTTTAAATTATGTTTTTTATTTTCTTTTTATTTCACTTTGAGGTTATCGCATATCACATATTTTTGGAATTTTGATTAAATCACTTTAGCTTTTGCAAAATTTACAGACAATAATGGGTGGACGAAATCGTGGTAGTGGACGATATGGTGGTGGAGGCGGTGGAGGTTATGGTGGTGGAGGTTACAACCGTGGTGGAGGCTATAATGATAATTACGGAGGAGGAAATGCTATGAATCCATACAATAGTAAGTTCGAGTTATTTAAAGCGTATATAGTTTTTAATATTTAATGTGTATTTCATTTTTATAGTACCTAATAATATATCTAGCAACGATCTCATGCAATTGATGAGTGCAATGGCAAGTAATTTCAACATGAATCCTCCGCCACCGCCACCTGTTCGTATGGGTTGTGGTGAACTGCGTTCTCATCACAGTGGTATTGCAGTAGAGCTGACAGGACGAGTAATCAAGAAACGCGTATCGCGTTTTGTTGAACTGCGGGATCGCAATGGAGGTGCTTCACAATTAGTCATATTAGAGGACAAAGTAAATTATTTTTCACAATTGTTATAACATTGATCCTTACAAAGAGTATTTTGGCAGTACCCACGTGTTGCCCGTCGTATGTATAACATGCCGGAAAACACCGTACTCACTATTGTTGGTATGGTAATGCGTCGTCCGCCAAACTCGTGCAATCAAACAATGCCAACTGGTGAAATTGAAGTCGAGGTGCAGGATATTTTGAATATTGGTTTTCCGTCAAGCTCTAAACGCCCGGGCGATAAACGAACTTACAGCACTATGGCACAACAGCATAATTGTGGCATCACCAGTACCGAATATAAGATTGCTAGTATATATTTTATCATTATTTTCCATGTGCACATATGGACTTTCTGAATTTTATTTCTTTTTACAGAAAATGAGAATATTTTAAAATATTTTGAGAATCGTGAATTAACTTGCAATGATTTGCGTCGCGATGATATTGGCAAAACTGTGTCGTTAGTGGGTTGGATACCATCAACAAAAAATAGCAAATTCATGCAACTGAAAGATGGTTACGGACAAACTCAAATTATCATCGAAGACCAATCGGTGCGTTATCTTTTCTCTATTTACATATAATTGTATATTTAAAATATTTTATTTGCCACAGCTTCAAGATACTTGCTTGACGGCTCCCGAACAAACTGTTATTCAAGTCACAGGCAAGGTTTTGGGTCGGCCAAGAGCTAATATTAATTTGGTGAGTGCAAAAGTGACATTACAAATTCATTGTACTCCTACTTACGTACATAAAACTCGCGTAGAAATATGAAACAGGTGAAGTTGAAGTAGTGGTCGATGCTGTCAAAATTCTGAATCCTGATGATGCTTACGATGGGCCTATCAAAAATAAAGAGAAAGTTCAAAAAATGTCAATCGATGACCTTGACTTAGAAAATAGCCACATCACAGCTGGTGTTGAAACTGCTGAGGGTGCTCCCAAAAATGGTAACTTAGCTGACGCAGGTGATGTAGCTAATGCCAACTCAATAGTACCAACCACAGCCGCAGAAAAGGACAAGGTAGCCGATACAAATAAATTTGCAGATCGTACACATAATTGCGGAGAATTAACTTCCGCTGACATTGGAGAGAAAGTTGTAATTAGCGGTTGGTTGGAGTTTCAAAGGATGGGAAAATTTTTTGTTCTCCGTGATGGTTATGGACAAACTCAAGTTTTACTCACCGATAAGGCAAAAGGCTTAGAAAATCAAGCTGAAAGCTTAGCACTGGAATCGATTATACGTGTAGAGGGCACTGTTATTCCACGACCTGCAGCCACTGTTAATCCCAAGATGAAAACGGGCCACATTGAAGTTGAGGCAGAGAAAGTGGAATTATTAAACGCAGCTAAAAAGAATTTACCATTTGAAGTACGAAAATTTAATCGTGCTGGTGAACGTTTGCGATTAACCCATCGTTATTTGGATTTGAGGTGAATTCAAACGGTACTAAACTAAAGCATAGACACATTATAGGTATATCCAGTGTTACCAGAACGTACTGTTTAGTACGAAACGGGAACTTTTCGATGGCCTGTCGTTAAATTGCCCATATTTCGTTAGATGATGTACTCTTTTGTTGTCAGTCTAGAGCAATCATTTTCCAACGCATGCCCTCGGGCACAACGCTGAGCGCAAGCGTATATATATTTAATACATACCAATCGAATGTTCTCTTCAGTTGCCGCTGAGAATTCAAGCAGGCGAGGTCCATGTCGGATCGTGTGCTGAAAAACAGACACATTAAGCAAACATGCGTGGATCTGCTTCGTATGAAGTTTCAGCGCCAACTGAAATATAATAGAATGAGAGCAAAAAATACATTTTGCAAATTTTTGTAAATTTTCTGGTTTCGAATGTTAAGCACGGACTGGTTGTTATTGGTTGCGGATTTTTTATGGTTCTCTTTTGGCTTTTAATTGCTAGTTTTGACTTTTATGACTTGATTTTTAATTTTGTACATTGTATAGATACCTATTCTCTCATTGTAACGCTCTCACATCTCACGCATACTCTATCAAATGAATGGAATTGTATCAGTATTTGTTTTGGAAATGACTGGTCTAGAGTTTCTTAATCAGAACAAAGTAAATTCGTCAGAATATTTGTAGTATCTTTCGGGGCAGTCCTGTCGCAGCTAAGGTTTTAATTAGTAAAGAGATAAAATTTGAGCGTGTTACAGAATTTATATAAAGAAGACGAACATAATAAAGTTTATTATTTTGAAGTCTGAATATGTTAATTTTTCTCGCCATTGTTCTAACAAAAAGACAATAGTTATTGCGGGTTGCTAGACATCAATATTACACAAACTTTATTTGAAATATCTCTTAGAAATCAGGGAGTTTCCTTGGGAGGGTTAATGAAGGCTTTCATGTGCGATATATTTTCTACACCGATCCCATACCTGAAAAAGGTTGTCTAGTCTATGATGTTTCTGATACTTTTGGCCGAGGTGGTAATGGGCGAAAGTCTATTAGAAGCCACGATACAGTGTCCAAGATGGCACTAATCGGTGTATTATTAGTTGTAGTGGTCTTCACCGAGATGGTATTGATAAAATAAAACATTTCTCGATTGTTTTACGTATTTTCCATTATTTCGTACCTTTTTAATTAATTTCGCACTATTTCATAAACGCAGACGTACTTATGTACAGTGTCGGACAATCAAATAAGAACACCTTGCACTAAAACTTCCATTGATTTCTATTTTTTTTTACGGATTGCTTATGGCAAACAATTTTTATAGAAAAGGAAATGGTATGGTATATACTTTATAAATTTCTAGGTGGCAACACTACATTTAAATATTTTTTGGGGATTCCCAAACAAAAAAGTTGAAGCGAAGCATTCGAAGGCGGACAATTCAATAAGAACAGTAGACGAAAAAATTTATATTTTAAAAAGAAAACTTAAATTTGTTTATAATTTGTGCTGGTAAGCATTTAAATGGTGGCATTCAGGGTAATTCAACAAATTAAATGTAAACTATTCCGTGACGTCACAGCAAAATGGGTCGAGCAAAGCACTGTAGCAAGGAGGAGCGTGATTTTGTGAAAAAACTACGAAATGACGGACAAAGCATCCGCCAAATAACTAAAACTATTAGCAGATCCTCGACATTTGTCTATCAATCTTTATTACTTTAAAAATTTCATTGCAAGAGAGGTAGGCCCCGCAAAACTACAAGTGCAGATGACAATCGCATAAAAACTTCGGCGGCCCGCGATCCATTTATGGCAGCTGCCGCAATTAGAGAGAAGACAGGGGTTCAAATTTGTGCTCGATCAGTAAGGAGACGTTTGGTGGGGAAAGAAATGTATGGAAGAACAGCACGAAAAGTACCAATGTTGACACAAAGACATCGAAAGTGTCTTTGTGGGCCCTCTGTATTGGATAAAAAAATAGATGGACAGATTTCTTTATGTAGACATACTTCAGGAGGTGATGCTTCCTTATGCTGAATGGGAAATGCCCCTTAAATGGCAAATGCAACAGGATAACGATTCAAAGCACACCTCAATCCTTGCCACCTCAATCTCCTGACCTTAATCCAATCGAGAACTTGTGGAATATTGTTAAAGAGAAGATTGGCAGTACCAGAGCTAAAAACAAAGACGAATTGTGGCAAAGCATTCAAAGAGCGTGGTATTCCATACCCCAGGCTACTTGCGCGTATCTGGTGGAATCAATGCCTAGAAGGTGTAAGGCGGTTTTTATTCCACAAAATATTAGCATTTGTGAACAGTTTGAGTCAATATTTTATAATTTTTTTTTTTAATTGAAGTGTTTTTATTTGTCCTTTTGAAATGTGATTTTATGTATAACTTTTAAATTTCTTTTTTAAACTGTATTGATATTGTTTTTGTTTTTAAAAAAAATTTAACTTATGGAATAAATGAATAATAGTAAATACCTTTTAAATTTATCGTAAGCCTAAAGAAATATTTTTTTAAGGTTTTTGGTTTCAGAACAAGGTGTTCTTATTTGATTGTCCGACACTGTAAGTGCAAATCACTGCTGGCAACCGGCTATCGATCGGTATAATTCGAAAAGGATATCAGAGTGTTTTTTATGCTAATTAGCGGAAGGCACAATAGATTCTTTAGGTGGTAGTGCCTGATAGCACGTGTAAAGGGTATTAGTGTTATTTGGGAACGACAGATCATTAGACAATTTCGCTAAAATATATTTATAATTGTCTTCCAACATTATCCATATTACGTGCATTCAAATACATAACATGAGATGTTGCATAAAAATGTTGAAATAATATAATTTGTGTCTCTGCTTAGTCAAGTTAACGTTTCTATCTACAAAATGTCAACAAAAACGGCTTAATCTATATTATAATTGTATTATTTTATTTCCAGATTCACTGACATGCAACACAATTTACGTATGCGCTCTGCTGTCGTTATGCGCATGCGTGAATATCTCATAAATTATTTAGGTTTTGTCGACGTTGAAACACCAACGCTTTTCCGCCGCACACCTGGAGGTGCACAGGAGTTTGTCGTGCCCACTCGTAGGCCCGGACATTTTTACTCACTTGTGCAGAGTCCACAACAATTTAAGCAAATGTTGATGGCTGGCGCGATTGATCGTTATTTCCAAATTGCACGTTGTTATCGTGATGAAGCCACGCGTCCTGATCGCCAACCTGAATTTACTCAGCTCGATATCGAACTATCGTTTACTACACGTGACGGTATAATGCAACTAATAGAAGAGCTTTTACGTTATTCTTGGCCCAGAGAGTATCCAAGTATACAGACGCCCTTCGAGCGTATCACATATGAAGAGGCTATGGAGAAGTATGGCACCGATAAACCAGATATTCGTTTTGGTTTTCCTGTAAGCATTTACTGGAGTCTCCGCATTTGCCCCTTATTTTGCGTGAGTTCTATTATCATAATCTTGTAATTTCAGTTAAACAACGTCACTGATATTATTGAGCAAAATGATACCTTCAAAGATAAGTATACAGACTTGGGCGCCTACGCTATTGTTGTTCGTGGCGTAGAAGCATTTTGGAATGGCGCAGCAGGCAAGCATTACGAAAGTTTAAGTAAAGATTTTGAGGGCACTTTATTTGTACGTAAATTTAAGGTGAGCCAAATGAAAATTTGTAATTATGTAGTATTCAATATGCTATCAGTGAATGAGCCGATTTACATATATGTATAATAAGACTAAGCATTATTAAAGACTGCCAAAATATCAGAACCACACCTGTGTATTAGACAATTTTTAATGTAGTGAGACATTTAACTAAAAAGTGGTAAAAAATAGGCACACACGCACATTCGTGGTTCTGGTACACGTACTTTTTAGTATTTCTAACCTAATGCACATATTATTTTTGTAGCAATACACAGACGTGCTAGAATGTTTGACAAATTTGTTAACTACAGATGTGGCCAGAGAATTGATTGAGAAATTTGATTTGGAAGAGAATGATTTGCTCTTCTTGGGTATAGGCGAAAAGGAAGCAACGGTGAGTAGCAGCATCAATTAATTTGAATGCCCTAATCATGCTAAATATTATAATTACAGCAATCTCTATTGGGACGCATACGGGTTGATTATCATGATTTTTTGCTGGAGAACAATAAGGCTAAAAAGAATTATGAAAACAAATTTCTTTGGATCATTGATTTCCCTATGTTTTCACGCAACCCAGATATGAATTCTTTAGAAAGTGTCCACCATCCGTTCACTGCGCCACATCCCGATGATTTGGAAAAATTCATCAATGCCAAGTCCGAAGACTTGGAGAGCGTACGTTCGCAAGCCTATGATTTGGTATTGAATGGGCAAGAGATTGGAGGCGGCTCCATACGTATTCATGATCGGGACATGCAATACTTTGTGCTCGAACAGATTTTAAAAATACCACATGAACATTTGTCGCATTTGTTGAATGCTTTGGAATCAGGTTGTCCACCACATGGTGGCATCGCCTTGGGTTTGGATCGCTTAATGTCAATTATATGCCGTGCTCGTTCAATACGCGATGTTATTGCATTCCCGAAATCGTTAAATGGTCGCGATCCTCTTTCATCGGCACCTGTACCCATTTCAGACGAGGAGAAAGCGTTATATCATCTGAAAATCTTGGATGATACTAATGCATCTCTTGCTCACACGCAAGAAGATGACGATCCGGATGCGGTTCGTGCTCCACCATCGCCACTATCGGCAGATGCTCACAGTAGTGTTGAAGATACTGAAGGAAATCTAACTGCAGATGTAGAAATTACTTCAGCGAAAAGTCCCGTCAGAGCCAAACGGGAAGCAGCAGCTGCTAAAAAGAAGTAAATCAGCACTGACTGGGCTGTGTGATGGTATTTTTGAAAAGTAATTCGCTTTTAAAGTGATCTTACTTTTACTTCATGCTAAATAACTAAAATACATATGATGTTTTAAACATTTTTGTTTTATTTTTTATGAAAAAGATGTGCATGTATTGCAATGCAACGTGAATTATTAATTTTAACTTATTGCTTACATTAAATTGTATTTATAGTAAAATGTAATTTCTTGTTTACAATCTTTTCTAATTTAATGTTTTATTTTTAATACTTAGCAGCCTCCTTATAATTTGTATTGTAGGCCAGTACATTTAAGATAATTATTGAGAAATAAAAAGAACAAATTATACGGAAAAGTTAACTAAATTTTACTTAGATTTGGACAATTTCCATTAAGAAGAATAAATGGAAAAATCTGCGACGTCATAAATATTTATACATGAAGCTCAAAATCAGAGTGGTGGTGGGGTCAGATGGAGTCGGTGGGTAGGATTAAAAGATTAAAGTTCAACAACTTTGGCATTTCACCCAACACTCCATCCCTTTTTCGGAAATATAATATTTAATATAAATTTCTGCGAAAATGTTCATATTGGATAAATGGCTTGGAATAATGATCTACTTTCTTGGGTAAACGTATTTCGAATATCAAAACTTTCTCCTGAACCACTGAATAGAAAAATTCTACTGACATTTGTAACATAACCTAAATAGAGAGAGAAAACTCAATAGTCTAATTTTAATACTTAATTTATTTCAAATATCTTTTTATATCGACTTCTTCGAATACGTGGCACTTTAAATATACTACTTTCTATGAAACCTTGAGTTAAATTTCTTCTATATTCGCTCCACTTTACTGTTGAGTTTTCCAATATATTTTCATTTGCTGCTGTTTTGTTACTCTCATCTAAGTCCTGTTCCTCTATTGAATCATTATTTTTTGAAACATTTGTAATTTCGTTGGTTCCATCACTTCCGAAATACGTCCAATTATTACCGTAAGGGTCTTGTGAAAAGGGAGTCGGTGAGTTTTGCAAATTATTGAAATTCGAATCCAACTTATTCCACTGATCTATTTGTGTGAGCAGTGGGTCGTTGAAGTGTGTTACTGGTGGTAGTGTTAATGTTAAAGTTGGTTTTGATGTTGGTTGTCTTGCACCCAATGTGGGCAAATCTGTCCATTTTCCTAGTGCGTAAGGTTCAGAGTCATTGGTTTCTATAAGGTACATTCCTTTTGCCGAGTGTCTTACATTTTCACCAGCTTCCACGAGGTGATTAGTGGGGGGGCACATGCCAAATACGTAAGATATGTACGAGCTGCATGCCCAACCCCAAAATCCTTTTGTTGAGCGTATGGATTCAAGAAAATAGGCTGCAGCACGTTGATGACTGCACGCAAAAGGGTCTGCAAGTTGAATAATATTTATAAAATTGTTTAGCCAACACATTATATGTTCGTATTACTTGAACCTTGTGAGCTGCAACCAGGTTGCATTACACCTCCATTCATATAAAAGTCAACATGGCCACACCGTTCAATTTTACCTTGTACAAAAGCATTTGTATGTAGTACGTCAACGTAGGCAGCATCAGTTGGATCCAATTTGTCATTAGCGGAAGCGGTTATGAACAAAGGCATTGCAGGATCGAGACCTAGTAAAAGTTAAAAAAAGCATAGGCATCAGATATACAATTAAAATTTTAAGTTGAGCGTTAATTTTTTCTTGCATTCTTGGGAGGAAAATATTACACACTTATTATTTTATTTCAATGTGATGTATTTTATTTTCAGGTTATGATTATTCAAAATTTTTGGAGTTTAAAAATCTAGCAATTTTCAATTACTGAGTGCTCATAAACAATTCCATGTAGGAAAAATTTCAAATAATAAAAGTTCGTATAAACTTTTCGGAAAAATATTAATAAAAATGGTTTTCTACCTATGAATTCTGAAAATTTTATACACAAATAAAGTTTTCTCAAATTTGGACCTTTTATTTTTAATTTTTTTACTAAGTTAGGAAGGGTTTGTATCAATTTTAGAGTGGGCAGAGATAGTTTTTTTACCCCCAATTGTTTTCTATTACAAAGATATTGAGTATATCAAGCATAAAACATTGATCATCATTTCAGAGACTAAAAAAATGATGCTGAGGCGGTGAGTGTATGTTTTTTCGATGGCTTATAAATGACTTAAAATGATCAAATCACTACTGCACGAGTGGGCTAAGCGTGATTCTTCGTTGGGTAGCGTTTCAAAAGCAAAACTAATTATGAAATAATAGATAAATTTTTTAATGAATCTCTAAGCGAGAGCTGCAAAACGATACGCGAACTCGGAAGTTACATTGCATATGTATGCCAGGCGAGAATTGTAAACTGAAAGTGAAAACTTATTCTTACACGGCCTTACACGGTGATCAAACCGAAAATCTAATATTACATGATCAGTAAATACTGTTTGTTCTTTTATTTTTTGCAATGAATCTACGAAAAAAGCTTGTATTACATGTATATGCATAATTTTTGCTCAATACCTCATTTGAAATATTAAATTAAATTAGTAAATTAGTAGAAGTCTAATTTGGTGAATACTGATTAGTTTACCTACACGGTCAGTAACTCTGTCAGTTTTACAGCATTTTAAAAGGCCACTGCAAGGAAGAAGACGGAAATATGGTGACAGATGTCCAGGTTATTATGAGGTTATGGAGGGAGCACTTTTCGCAGCTGCTTAATGGCGATGACGGCAATACCGTTACTGCGCAATCAGCTCCAGAAACCCCAATCAGTCACGGCGTTGAAGTACCGCCGACCGACTATGAGGAGGTCGTGTGATAGTCAGACGATGCAAGATCCGTGCTTTACAGTGGATGCGTTAAAATTTCCCAACCAAGTTCGGTCAATTTATTCCTAGTCACCAAAGAAGTGTATGGCCTGGCTTTTCCTTGATTACTTTGTACAAGCCATCGAGCAAACTACTCCTGGGTCCGGCGTTCACTCACAGCATTTTCTTTTACTTTACTTTTAATGGCACAACACCCCATGGAGGGCCTAGGACGAGCTTTTTGCATCTACTCATGTTGTGCGTGTTATATTTGTACATGAATGGAAGGGACCTACAGTTTAATGCCGAATCCGAACGGCGAAGTGAAAAGCTTTTCATAGCAATTTTTACTCTTGTAGGTTTGTCATTGCCTGCCAAGAGGTGGTGCCGTGTAGAAAAATTATTTTTTCTACTTTTTGATTTTGCCTGTGCCGAGATTCGAACCCCGGACACTCTGCGTAGCAGTCCAACGCACTACCACTACACCACAGCGACCACTACTCACAGCATCCTCACCGTAAACCGCACAAACTTTTCGGCACGTTTTTTCAGCTGTGTTATCTTTTCTATAGTAATAACGCATCACATAGAATATTTCTTCAGGTATTTCACTAATTTTGAAGTCAATGTGATGTTGGGAGTAACTTTTTTTCTTACATAGAATAGTTTTTGAGTAATGAGTTATTGAAAAATGTTTAAGTTTATTCAACTCCAAAATATTAAAGCATCGTAATTTGAAAGGTTGAAATAAGTAAATACGTGTCTATTACTTTCTTTTCAAAAATGAAGAAACATTTTCGTTCATTTTACAATTTTAGTTGTAAATCTGATGTAGATTTGCAGCACAAACGATCTAAATTAGTTTAATGAATTTTGAATTCAGAAATTCTGCACCTAATTGCAATCTATAGTAAGTGATACAAATTATTTCTATAGTAAAAAAATATTTAATAGATCACTTCTTGGTAATACTTAGAAACATGAACTGTGTCGATTTGCACATTTGTATGTAGTTCAAGCAAGGTTATTACTACTATTACCTGTTACTCGTGGTAATAAGAATGAGCCCAAATTCCTGGCAATATAATTCGCAAGTTGTGCACCTAATGAAAATCCAATTACATGTATGTCTGAGCTGCCAGTATCTAAAATACGTTCCACGAGTTGAGCGACACAGGCTCCAGTATGTTTGGTATTATGCACAGCGCTCATGTAGCAGGGTCCCGGGGATAAGATGCTCCAATCAACGTATATTATGTTGTATTGACTTTTAGATAAATATTCTGAAAAATTAGGCTTGTTCATTAATATTTTTATTTTATTTTTAATAGTTGAGTACATTACCTTCACGCATTACATGCAGCGGATGCAAAAACATATCAGAATTATATCCATGTATAATGATTTTCGTTGGATAACGTGGATTAAAAAATGATGATGTCAAGTTAGATTTCTCCAGGGTTTCGTCTATGTGCACATACTGACGATCCATCATATTTCTGCGTGTATATAAATAAAACTTGATATCTTGATCTGGACAGTTCCTGCCAATTACCCATCTGCATGGACCGATAACTATGTCTCGCATTGGGGATGGCGATTGTGTTGTTGGTGAAGGTGGCGTTGTTGTAGTTGCTCCGCTTGAATTTGCCAAGATACTTTGACCATGATTAATGAATACTTTAGAATTGCAATTGGAGATTATTGTGACTGTAAGAAATTATTGGAAATCATTGTAAATGCGACAACATCTACGGTAAAGTTTTTATCTAAAACATAGGTACAGTTGAACTTCGATTAACCGTGTTGGTCTGGTCGGGATGGAGTTCACCACGGAAAATCGAAAATACCGGCTTCGTAAATCTGTAAATCTGACTCCTCAGTGGATACGATATTTTCGAATCACACATCTACATATGTAATTTAATTGATTTGCAATAAAGTGATCCAAAATATTTTAATGAATTTTGAATTCAGTAATGCTGTGCCTAAATGTATAAGTAATCTGTAGTAAAGTATACAATTTATTTCTTTAGTAAAAATAAACTATTTCTTGGATCACTTCTGTGGAATGCCGTCTATTCGTCGGTATGCAACCAGAACCATGAACTGTGTCGATTTTCATAGGGAAGAATACAAAACAAAAGACAAGCAATGCAAACAGTCACAGCAATTTGCTTTTTACTAAATTTGGGGGTTCTTCCTATTATTTTAATGGCGCAACATTTTTTATATGAGTGAAAGGGGCGTACAGGTTTATGCTGAATCCGAATGGCGAAGTGAAAAGCTTTTCTTAGGCAAGTTTTACTCTTAGAGGTTTGCCATTGCATGCCATGAAGTGGTAGAAAATGTTTTTCTCTCCTTTTTGGTTCTGCCTGTGCCGAGATTTGATCCCCGGACCTCTGCGTAGCAAACTACCAACTACGCCACGGCGACCATTCGGTGGTTAAACTACAAAAATTTAATCATATGGTATAAATATAGAAATTTTGTTTTAAGCAAAAACCAACTCTTAAAACCTTCCCAGCTATTAAAATCCCAATTCCCATAACTTAGACTAACTATCTGCATTCTACACCATGATTTTGAATTCGTCGACATCTGCATTTGAAAAAATATATCTGTAATTGACAAAATAAAGTTCATTGTTGTTAACAATCCCATTAATTTCATACAAATCATGGTATCATAGACTCTCCTCTTATTTTAAAATAAATTAATTTCAATATACCTGAAGAAGTTTGCGGAATTTTAATTATGAATCAAAATATGGCTATAATATAATATTTAATATAATAACTAGGCACATACATGGATTTAATTTTAAAAGAATATAATTCACCAGAACTGCCCAAAACTGAATTTTATAATTTTTTTTGTAATTTTTATAATACATACTCATATATCGCTACCTCTATTCTTCAACCACGTATTTCGATTTTGGGCGAACTTGATGCTTTTTGCTTATATTGTATAAAATCACTTAAGAATTCAGATAGAAATAAGTTCTCAGCGAGTATATATAACAAAAAATGTTCAGCTATCTTCAACCTTGTAAAGTTTATCGAAAGATATTTAGTACTTTTGGGTATATGTGTTTGCAGAATAGATGTAGCGACATGAATGTACTTATTTGGTCTTTTATTGTGTAGTTTTGATAAAGTTGTCATAAAATGTATGAACAAATTCCAACTTCATAAAAATTTACTATAAGTAAAAGACCAAGTATACCACATCGCGAATTGGATTTCATTTTCAAAATTTATTAATTTTATTATGTTTATTTTAAATTATATTAAATTTCAGTTTTTTTTAATTTTAATTATTTTTTGTTTTTGACGAATTCCACTCTCTTCTTCTGCCCAGCCAACCGAGGGGCGCTCCCAACTACGTGTAGGTTGCTGTAGTAGAGTGACACGGATCATTCTACAGAAGCCCTAACGGATGCAACATCGCGAGGGGAGAGAAGCAAAAAATGGCTGGATAATGGTAACTCTCTCCATTAGAATTCTATCTTCAATTGATTTTGATGAATCGGAAAAATCTATTAAATGATAAACTTTATTGAAATCTATACAGGCAATATTGAAAAATTAAAATTTTAAGTAATTACAATTTTAAGTTTTCAAGCAAATCAAATCATAGTTCCTTGTAGCATGTGTAGGTATATTGATATTGAGCCTACTTAAAAGATAAGTGCTATTTATATTGCACTGAAAAAGTTTAAGAATAAATGTAGAATTCAATATAATTCTACGTGAGTATAACGATGGTAATGAATTTCGAAGCTTCATAAACTGCTACAAAAATAATTTAAAGCCGTTCTAATCACTATTTTTCATCCCACAAATGACACATTAATGATTATCTAGCGTAAAACCAAGCCTCCCATAACTGGAGCCAAGCCTGCCCTATAAGTGGGAAATTGTGAAAAAAAATTAAAATTTGTATTTCTAGTCAGAAAACTGTTATCCTATTTGGCTTAATAAATTGAAATTGACAAGATTATAATTAAATGATATTGATATCTGCAGTAAATTTGAGATACATATTATACGTACCGATTATACATAAAATAAAAATTCTATTTTTATTTGTAGAATATCGGCTACCACCTGAACATGACATTTTCAACACGATTGATGATAATTTGCACTATTTTACACAAAACTTACATCCGATTGTATTAATTTGTTAATAACACCTTCTATAGTTGGAGTTCCTTTATTACAATCACTTAACAAATCATTCTTGCAATTCAATGTAATTCAATCAAGCAAAGAATATGTATAGGGTTCTAAAGGAAGTCAATATTCTGAACTTTCTTCCGAGATATTAATTAAACTTAAATTAGCAGATGGAAATTTCTAATTTAGAATGTCTCTGCGAAATACACCTATTTCACTACTAGAACATTTTGTTATGATCAGGAAAGGTTTTTCAAGCGACAATTAAAAACCTCATCGAAGTAGTAAAAACGATGTCTTCAACTCGGCAACACGTCAGTGAAACTGACGCTAAGCAACATGACCACATATACTCGTATGCATAGTAGGTACATAAATCGATTTTGGTCGAATGCAACGTTTTTACCTGACCGCAAGTGAGAGTTTAGGTTGTACCTCAAGAAAGAAAAGAAAAGGGAAACAAAAAGCAGACTTTATAATAAATAATTTAATTTAAACTCAACTCATAATTGCAAGCAAGACAAGCGAGCAAGAATTTTCACAAAAGTAAAATGCTGTTACCAACTTTTCGAAAGACGAATGGATAATAGGTACTTTCGCACGCAGACGATCCACTATATTGTACGTGCGTGCTGGGTTGAATCATTTACATACTTTGGCACTTGCACTGAATGAATGAACGAAAGAAGGTATTGAACTTGTAGTACTAGGAATATTCAAATTAAACCGCGGGCTAATTTACAATTAATAGCGCGTAGCGAAATCGCAAATGCAAAATACAAATTATTTATCTTAAAATATCTTCAAGTTGAATTTGAGTAAATATAAAGAATATTAATTATTGTTAAACTTAATTGCCAAACAAACTGCGTTGCAGTGGTTGCAAAGCTATAAAGAGGTCAATATAAAATAAAAACAGTTGCAAGTTGAAGGCATTATTGATTTTTTCTTTCACTGCACATTTATTATTGCATATTTTTATAAGTGTTTTGTTAAATAAATAAATTGCAAATACTTGTAATATGGTACACTTTTTTAATCACAATTTGCGTCTCTTTTTCAACCATATTATTACTATTTCAACACAACCTTTTTCTTCCGATATTCACCCGAAACTAATTATTTTGATACGAACACGTTATTTTTATCACTTAACAGAAAGAGAGAAGCAGAAAATATTTCTATAATTTCTCTCTTCGAATATATTTCTGTTCACAGTCATTTTGTGTTGAGGCTGGTACTGGTATTCTTTCTTTATAAACTTTGGCCAACTAAACTGAAAATTCGACTTAAAAAAGTTTTGTATGGATAGGTTTTCGAGACATGAATTTAAAAATTTTTTTTTTACTTTAGCAATTTGGACTATATCTCAAGTAAATGGATTAATATTAAATTTTATAAAATCGCCAATAAATATTATGTACATACTTACATACTTTATTTTTCGAGTCAATTCAGTAGTTTAACTGCAATATGAGAAAAATTAGGAAAGAATGCTCATTTTTGAAATATGTAAATCAAAATTGAAATCGTGGAAATATGTCAAATATCTTCTTTCCCATCAATTTAGCAAGAAAGACAAAAATTCATTTTGTCTATGTCTCCATTATTAGTTTTATTTCATCTGTTCATTTTTATAGTAAAGGTTTTCCAATTGGGAAATAACAATTTTGTACTACATAAAAATGTAACAATTTATTCCAGGTGTACACGTTACATTTAAATATGGCATTCGATAGTGCTCATATGACTACCGCGAGCAAGTTGGCAGCGATCCATTCTTTGGAGGCAATTTTCCACCACTCTTCAATACATATCGGCCGAGACGTAGGCTATTTTGCATTCGATGTTGTTTCTAACTTTTTCTTACTTAACGTAATCTCATAAAAATAAATCCAAAATCTAAAAATCGCATGAATGAGGTAGCCAATTCTCGATATAATACGATTACCGATTTTCCTCTTCAATAGATGTGTTGTTGGAACCACATATCACTGGCTAAAAATAGTCTTCCAACATGGCACGACAACGAACTCCATTGACATTAACATGACGATCATTTTCATCGAACAAATAATACGGTCCAATGACACCTCCTGAATGATATCCACACCACCACAAGGTCATTTTATATGGATGCAATGAAGCCTCTTGAAGCACATGTGGATTTGTTGCTGCCCAGTAACGTATATTTTGCTTATTGACAAAGCAATTAAGCCAAAAATGAGCTTCATCGCTGAAGATGATTTTTCGATGAAATTCAGGATTTACTTCAAACAAAGTTGGGACCTCGAACTCAGAATTTCGGCAGAAATTTTTAATAATTTCCAAGAGATGCTCGTACATGAACTTTACCATGATAAAAACCTTGAATGAAACTAAGGAATCGTTTTTAAACACCAAATTGTTATGTCCAGATTGTAAACCCCTTTAGGTAGTGGATGTACATATACTCGTATGAAAAACTATGGGGCAAATTAGAAATTCTTCTCTTGGGCATGAGGATTTTCATATGGAATGGAAAGGATACATACCCATAATGGTCGTTTCTAACTCGAAATATGGTCCAAATTGTTAAAGTTCCTTTAAATAAGAACAACCAAAAAAATTCATATCACGCTAACCTATCCCTAATAATTTGTTATATACGAGTTTTATTTAATTTTGAAGATTTGAAATTCTGTATAGTACTAAATGTTGTACATACATATGTATAAGTATACATATATGTATAAGTATACATATATATATTATATTTTGTTGTTCAAAATTCTGAAATTACTTAAAAGAGAAACTAGATATATATAGTGGCCGGAGCGCCTTCTTCAATTCACTCAACATTACCCAGCCAGTAACACCGCTGGATTTTTATACGCTTGACTATGTCAGTGTCGGCGTACAGCTCATGCAGCTATTGGTTCCATCTTATTCGATACACGTCGTCCACGCATATTGGACCATAGATCTTACGGAATATCTTCCTCTCGAACGCTCCTAAAAGCGTCCACCATTGGTGGTCAACGTCCACGTCTCTGCGCCATATACAAGAACGAGAAGGATGACTCAAAGTATTTTTTTTTTGCCCTCGTTCACCTCTAGACCCACTCGACGAGACTCTCTTTCCAGATTGGAGAATGCTGCACTGACTGCTCTAGCGTTGATGCCAATGATTTCAATATGAACAGCGTAAGGTAGCACCATGACACTCTTGTAGAAAATAGCGCCAGACAATAGCACGTCTCGTGGCAAACTTTTCAAAAAATTACACTAGTTGTCTTCATTAAATCTCGCAAGCTCGCAATCTCGCAATCTCGCATATTAATATTTGCGAAAATTTGTATACACCGTTTCATGACCACACTGCAAATTTTTAAATCACCTGTTGTCCAAAAGTGTTGTCAAAATAAAGAGAGAGAACAAAGTTGTCTATTTACAAGATTTTGCATACTGAAATGGCCTGATAAGTTTGCGAGCACCTCGCAACCTTTATATATGGAGAAAGAAAACAGCTGATATACGCACTGCAAACTTGCGAGTAAGGTAAGTTTGCAAAGTAATATGGCAGTAAGTAAGGTGGTGCTACTAGCGACTCTTCTTCCTTTGTTGTCAAAAGTAGATTTTGACATTTTTATTACACCGCCATTATAGCCGCAATATTACAATATGTGTTCTTATTGTTTTTTGCAGTTGTTTTACTACTGCTCTCGTTAGCTGATTTTGACATTTGAATTATGCCACCATTATGGACGCAACAAAAAAACGTTGTTCTTGTTGCCCTGGTAAATTTTGTTGCACTACTGTTTTCACCTGATATAAATTCGCCTTGCTTGCGAGGTTTACGAGACGTTTATTAATGTGTACATATATAAGTATGTACATATGTGTGTTGAATTTCTCTAATGCAGTGCTCATCAACGACTTTTTGTCGAGAAGCCCTTTTAGCTGGCATTTGATTTGGTGGATACCTTAACTTAACTTAAGAATAAAATCGTAAATTAAATAAAAGGTTAGTGTTTACAATTTCAAACATGTTTCAATTTGATAGAAAGTAGTAGCAAGAATTTAAAGAGGCTAGATGAATTTTAAAATTAACTCATTCTTTTGAAAATAAGACATATTGATGTGGAGCCTTTGCAAAAATCGTTGTAGCCCGGAAGCTCCTTGGAGCACCAATTTTACACTTTTATTGTTTAAATTCACATAATGTACGATCCAAGAAGATTTGGATAAACAGAATTTTATTTTTAAACACACAATTTTTCATAACCAGAATTTTGTATCACCATACTATTTTTTGTTTATAGAATTAAAAAATCACCAACGCAAGTTCAGGCACGGCCAAACTTTACATACCCTATACACCCTCTGAAATAAATCACATTTGTGCATACAAAGGCGGGTTAAATTTGCGTCACATTTTATTATCCTTGACTCACTTGTATTTTGTTTGGAAAGTAGGTGTGGTTATTGCCAAGTGATCGCATCAGTTATTTTTAAAAATATTTTAACTGTATATATCAAATTTGGTTCCACTAGTTCCTAGCTTTTGCCCAATGTTGGGAATTTTTTAGACCAGTTGTTTAAGGGCGATGTTATACAACGTATCTTATGCAGACGGTCAATTGATCGTCGGTCACTAATACGTTTTTGTATACTTTTAGTACTTTTTTACTACCATTTATTTGCACTTAGTAGTTACTAAAACTATTATTTTTTGTTTTTATTCCTGAAAATAAAAAACAAATATAAATATAAATTTTGCTATTATGGTAAGCAGTTTAATTTGTTTTTTGCAGACATTTTCACCAAACGTGTACTATTTTGCTCCTAGAAGTGAATTAATGCGAATAATTACACAACGTAACCCTGATTTGATCGCGTAAATTCATATCGAAAGCCAAATTATTTGGTGACCGTTTTCAAATTTTATTCTCTCGCTCTCTTACTCAAATTTTCGTTTTATATTGAAGCAAGAACAACTCGTGCCCATGATGTTACCGTGACCGTCTGCATAACAAAGCACTAAGAGACTAATACTACTGTTATGACTCATCGCGAGGGAAGATACACGAAAATGACGTCCGATATAAAAATAGAGAGAAATGTGAAAAATCATTGCACGATGACATATCAAAGCACAGAGTGCAATTGTACTTATCATACTTTCACGTAAAGATTTCTGCCAAAAGAAGTTTTAATTTTTAATATTCATAGATACACAACTTTTCTGCTTTCTTTGTACAAACAAAGGCGAGTTTCAATCATGGATTGTCACAACTGTAGGGTAAATCATACCACTTTTTTCGACAGAAAAGGAAAAAATGAGCGGTCATGTCGACGTAGTAATTATTCTACATCGAAACATTATTATTGTTATAAATTCATTTGCATTTACTTATTTGTACAAAGAAAGCAGAAAATTTGTGTATCTATATTAAAACTTTAAACACAATTTCTTTGCTTCTGTTTTGACAAAAATCTTTGCGTGAAAGTACATTGCTATTTCTTTCATGCTTGGCAAATTTTTTTGCTATATATAACGCACGTAAGCAACAGCAAACAAAAAAATTGATCTTTCGTTTTTTTTACTGTATTTTTAACTCTCTTGGTTTCCTCACTCTCTTGCATTTTCTTTCTGCATTAACATAAATTTTTATATATGTATTATTAAGATCTTTGCTCGAACACATCAAACTCAACTTACTTAGCTGCTGGTTATACTGGTGTTCGCTGTTCGACGAACACATCATATTTTACTCTCATGCTGGGTGTAGTGGTTACATTGGTGTTCGTTACAGAGTTGGTCTTTGTCGAAATTCAGTTTTTTTTGTAATACTGTATTGGTCGCAACGGTAACACTAAATGGTATACCAAAAATCTTTAAACGATTTTATTAATATGGAGCGTGAAATTAACAATATAATTGAAAAATTATGAAAATAAAATGATTTTTCTTCAATAGTTTTATGAATAATATATTTAAAAACTAAAAAAATACGCAACTTCGCTTTTCTACATATGAAAATAGTGATGTACATGTTTTCATTAAATTTTACACACATTTTTGTTCCTTTTTGTAGAATAACTCATTGTTAACCCTGAATACTCGGCGTGCTCTGTGTACATTTCACCCAGCATATCGTGTTCGGTGTTAGAGTGAGTAAAAGCTCTTTTTTTCGTGTTCGGGCAACAAAAATTGCATGGTGTTCGCCGAGTAAACTTTGAATATAACCACAGCTTTATCAGTCTAAATCGATAAAAAAAACTGTTGACTTTATGTTTGTGTTTGTATATGAATACCTATCCCTATAATAGTTTTGCTCTTATTTAATCCAACTTAAAATTGTTTGAAACGAAACTTATTTATGTAATTTAAGTAATTTTTTAGTAGTTTAAGAATTTTTGTATAGTCTGTAAGATATTATCAGTAGACTAAATAAATACCATACCTTATATATATATCTGCAGTCAGTAAGGACTTGTATCCAGTTGACTTAATAATAATAAATAATAAATAAATATATACAATATATTGATGTATGTACATAAATTAACGAGTGCCAATCAGGACACTCGAAAAAATTAAAGTTGCGAGCCAGCCACTGGCTCGTTTAGTCTATCTCCCAACTGCAAATAAAATACTTGTAAATATTAATGTTATAGTTTTATTACCAGCAGCGATAGCTACGCTGCCGTGCCTTTCATAGCGGAGGCGCGTGCGGATAATATTGCATAGCGTTGCTTAACCCTAAACTTAATTCTACCTAAAATAAATTGCTGCGTTAACGGTACTCACGGCAGCAGCGATAGTTGTGCTGACGTGGCTATCGTAGCGGATGCGCGTGTGGATCGTGTTCCACATCGCAGACGCGTTGTTAGCAGATTATGGCAGGTGAATAGCTTAGGCGGTTGTTTTAACTTGTATATGTTCATACCTACCACGCCTAATTGTTGTCGGTACAAACAACCTTTACTCGATCAAAACCAATATAACCTGTACACAGAGAGTGTATGGTATAAAAATACAGAATTTCAGGAATACAGGAATTTGTATGGCATTTTTTACACAACGGGTGCAGTAATAACTTCTAAAATATTGGTATAGTTTCTATAATATTTTCGTTCAAATTTATCAAACTCGCGTAGCATCGACGCGATCAATACACTTAAGTTGTTATTGCGTTTTATTCGTTCTTCTGCTTCTTTTAATGGCACAACAGCCCGTGGAGGGCCTAGACTGAGCTTTTCGCATCTACTCATGTCGCGCGTGTTATATTTGCGCATGAATGGAAGCTACAGTTTTATGCCGATTCCGAACGGCGAAGTGAAAAGCTTTTCATAGGCATTTTTTACTCTTAGAAATAGAAAAATTGTTGTTTCTACTTTCTGGTTTTACTTGTGCCGAGATTCGAGCCTTGGACACTCTGCGTAACAGTCCAATGCACTACTACCAGTACGCTACAGCGACCACTACAGCTTTTTATTTGTTAAAGATACTATTTTTTTGTTATTTTCATTTCATATTTTTCAGTATTGCAATTCTATGAAGCTCTTATATGTAAAGTGGTGTAAAGCGGTCAGAGAGAGAGAGTCAGTTGTCAAAAGTTGCCGAAGTCGTACATTAGTTGGAGTCGCGGTCAGAGAGAGAGTCAGTTGTCCTAAGTTGCCGAAGTTGAACATAAGTTTCAGTCGTTTTAGGAGTAATCACTCAAAAGCCAAGAGGTACGTCGTGGTAACATGAAAAGAGTAGCGATGAGAACGAGTAGAGTTGTCGTCGTGAACAGTGCTTTGAAGCATAACTTTTTTGTTTGTTTTATAAATTATTATTAATATATTATTAGCTATTATTTTATTACTTGAATTTAATTAAATTGCCAATACGTAAATAAAAATATAAACAGTTCTACATATATTTTGCGCATATATATGTACAGTGCTGTGCAAAACATTTGCAACTGAGAATACATGGAGCTAAATCATAGATTTTCGGTCACTTAAAAATATGCAAATAGAGAACTTTGTATGAGGCTTCATGGCATATAAGTATATAGACGTTTATTAAACAAAAAAGATCTCATTAAGATCTTTGCTTAAAGTGTTTATCTACATACTACAGTGCACGCTCGAGAACGTGAACTAATTAAAACCAAGGGAGATCACGTTAACAAAAGTGTTTACGTTTTCGAACGCCAAACAAGTATCAAGTGAATTCACACGTTTAAATTCACATTTTATAGTTGTTTTGTATACATAATAATTTGAGAAAATTTGAGAATTTTTTTTTTTAAATCATCTTTTCATCTTTTTCTGTGTCTTCTGTTTTTCTATTAATTGAAACACAGCTTTTCCCTTAGTCGTTTCCGTACATTCATATCATTTTGATCGACGCACAGTGGAATGAAAGTCCGATAGTCCTTTTCATTTCATCCTTAAGGAAAGCGAAGATATCGTTAAACTGACGACAATTTGAGTTTTTCATCACCTCGTATGATGATGCATTTGATCTTGTTCCTAAAACAAAACCATTCATTTTAATTACAATGAAAATAATCGCAGTTATTAACCTTTACAACACCACCAGCGCAGTGAAAATTGGGACAGACCTCTCCGCACCATTTAATACCAAAAGAGGTTTCAGACAAGGTGGCTCCCTATCGTCCGACTTCTTTAACCTTATGCTGGAGAAAATAATTCGAACTGCGAATATCGACATCTCTGGCACTATCTTCTACAAGAGTGTCATGCTGCTAGCATACGCTGATGATATTGACATCATTGGCAAAAACGCCCGAGCAGTCAGTGCAGCATTCTCCAACCTGGAAAGGGGACGAGGACAAAATAAAATACCTTGTGTCAACAAACAACGACAAAATGTCACTGTTGACAACTATAATTTTGAAGTCGTCAAGGATTTCATATATCTAGGATCCAGCATAAACACCAACAATAATGTCAGCCTTGAGATCAAGCGGAGACTAACTCTTGCCAACAGGTGTTACTACGGGCTCAGTAAGTAAGCAATTGAGAAGTAGAGCCCTCTCTCGACCGACGAAAATAACTCTCTATAAGTCCCTCATCCTTCCCGTCCTAATGTATGGCGCAGAGACGTGTACTATACATTGACCATCAATGAGGAAGATAGTCCGTAAGATCTACGGTCCAGTATGCGTGGACGACGTGTATCGAATATGATGGACCGATGAGTTGTATGAGCTGTACGTCGACACTGACATAGTCAAGCATATACAACTCCAGCGGCTTGCTGGCTGGGTCATGTTGAGCGAATAGAAGAAAGCGCTCCGCCTAGAAGGGTGTTTTATTCGAACCACGGTGGAGGAACACGCAGAAGGGGACGTCCTAATTATTTTTTTTGTGATTTATTTTTCTTCAGGTAAATCAAAATCAACATATATTAAAAAGTTTTGTAATACCTCGTCATAAGCTACAGACCTTCTTTTTATTTCAGAGTGTAAAGTATCACAAATTGAGTAAAATGTTTTAACTTTGAATAGTTCTTTCCCACGTAAAATTGTGTCATTATTTGAAGTTTCAACGAATTGTATTTTTCTTTTCCTGTTTCGATTTTTTGCTGTTGAGTATTCTGTACTACCAGCTAATTCGATTGCTTCTTTCTCCATTTCGTGAAAATATGTATCATCAGTTCGAATATTGGGTATGAATGCTGATAAAGATTTCAATAAATTAGTTCCTTTTTGTATGTTAGTACATTCTTGGTTTTGTAACGCTTTATTGATGGTATTAATTCTTTGCAATAGTGTTTGGTTGAACAGCACAAAAATAATAACGAAACGAAATCGAAATATCGCAACGACAACAACACGATATGTAGATTTATTTATTATTATTATCTACAGTAAACAATTCACTTAGCAAGCTGACTATATGTTTATAATATTTAAAACTCTTCGGGGCAAAAACGATCAAAACTTTTGTTCAGCAATGTTGTAGATTCGGGTTTGTATTATTATAATTAAGAAGCACTTAAGCTTCATTTTGCTTCATTCACAGAAAAATTTCTTCTTATTTATTTATTATTGTTCAAAAACGCATTTTTTAAGACATTCTTAAAATTTTTTTTAAACTAAACATCATATATTTTTTTAAACATTTTTATGTTAATTACATTTCAAAATACCTGATGTTCAAGGATCCATCATAAAATTTTAAAAATATTTGTGTTAAATCGCTTTTCAAAACACTTAAAAAAATCACTTTCTGACTGAGCGCAAGCAAGCCGAAACAAAAGTTAACTTTGAAAGCTCACTGAAAAACCCCCGAAGGCAGTTCAGCTTCATCATCGTTTCCCCCAAAATGTAAGATATTGTTCCAACACCTAGCTAAAGTTTGTTTGCCGACACGACTCCAAGCGGCATCCAAAAGATTTATAGCTTTGTTCAATGTTATTTTCTTCATCGCTTCTTATTAAAGCTAGAAGGCTGTTTCTGAAGTGCAGCTTCGTGATTTTTATTGCATTCTGATCCATCGGTTGAATTAGTGGAGTAACGTTTGGTGGCATAAACATTGCAAAAATTTACTCATCTTCCGTTGTCAGTTCAGCTTCATTTGGATGGGAAGGAGCGTTGCCGATAAGGAGAAGTGCTTTAATTGGCAATTTTTTTTCTTTTAAAAAAGATTTCACCTTAAAAAAATCTCCCTGTGGGACGAATGATTCGTGAAACCAATCTTTGAAAATAGTCGACGTCATCCAGGCTGGTTTTGAACTATTGTAGTCGGTGGGGCACTTGAAGTTTTTAAAGCAGCGATCATACTTCACCTTTCCAATTTCCAAAAGTTTAAGCTTATGAGATCTTGTAGCGTTTGAGCAACACAAGAACGTAATTCGCTGCATCTCTGACTTTCCACCTGGGGCTCTCTTTTCCGAACTGGACTCGTAAGTTTTTTCTGGAAGCAGTTTCCAGAATAAGCCGAACCCGTCAGCATTATAAAATTAATCGTTGCACAACTCCAATTCAGCCATTTTAGATTTAAGTCAAGCACATTGGTTTTGAGGTGTTCACGTTTTAGAGTGTTCACGTTATTGAGCGTGCACTGTAGTTAGGAAATTTTGTAAGTATCTCTACAATTTTGTGGAGATGTACAATTGCTATTTCGTTGCTGTGCCCTTAATTAGTGGCTAAATATCAATTATATTTAAATTCTAATTTTTGCATATCTAATATTTTTTTGTCAAAGCAATTGAAAACGAATATTTTTTATTTTTTTTATTTCAAAATTGTTATATTGGTGAGGAGAAGATCTAGAAATACAATAATAAAAACCGTTTTTCTGATTTATCACTACTTTGACAGTAATCTGGTTAAAAGCTTTTAATAATTTATTTGGAAACTAGAAAAGTGAGAAAATTTACATCTGTGATTTGATCAACCTCTGTGTGGTAGATCCAGTGGGTGTAAGTGCTTTACACATCTTCGAGTTAGACTGTTGTCCCGTGGGCTGGGGTGCAGGTTCAGTTTGTCGATGTATTTGCCGCTGTATTTGTAGAATTCCTGACGAACCAGGCGGCGTTAACCAGGGTTCGCAGCGTTATGTTTTGGTATGCCTGTATAATATTTACATTATAGTTGATGGCAGTCCCCAACAACTGGATACCATAGGACCAGGTGAATATCCAGGAAATGTATTTTTGAGGGCATGTACACTCCCATTTCAAGGAAGCTTTCTATCAATTTGCGGACAAAGTCTTAATAATTTTAGGGTTTTTCGTTTCCTAAGAAATTTTGTAGTAAGTTAATGTCCAAATTAATTTTCTTTGGCGGGTGTTAATTAGTTCCCAAACTGCTCTTCGAAAATTTCGAATCAGTTCCCATTTTATGTGCAGAGGTGTTATTGTAGCATTAGTTTAGATGACGGTATGTTGAGCATGTCAAATTTGCATGATTAATATTTTATTCTCAATGGTGAAAATATTTTAGAAGCTATTTAAGTTTTGTTTAAGTCTCACTGGAGTTATCGTGTCTACGTACGGAAAATAGTTAATAAGGTGAAAAAGTGTAGATGTTAAACAGAGAATATTTAATTTACCGTTTTCGCACAGTGGGGTGCAGCAGGAGCATCTTCAAAATATAAGTTTTTTACAATTTGAGAATATATGCAATTGGAAATGTAAATGCCATTGAAAATTTCTAATAAATAGGCCAATCAATCTAATTTTGATTTTCCACTTTCCTTTGTATCGATACCAATTTTCGATACCAATTTATATTAAATTAACGAGTTTAATCTATAAAAATTGAGGTTGTCCATTCTTTTAAAGAATGTTATTTCCATACAGAGTTTGCCAGACCCACTATAAATACCATTAGTTTCTAATTTTGTATACAAAATGTAGTTTTTCCAAAATTTTGATTACATAATTTTTATATCTGATTTTAGGGTTATTAAAATATTTAGCTCAAAAGTTATTTCTTTTAACAACTTTTTCACAGGTGAGGTTTTAGTGGCCACCCGAAGAGTAAATTCATCAATTGTATTTTAAGAAAAAAAAAGAAATTTCCATTACTACATTGAAAAGATAATAAACTATTTAGTATCAATATAATTTTTGCATTTTTAATCAAACAATCAGAGATTCATCGCTCTGATTTTAATTTCATTATTTAATAATTCTACGGATTTAGTAATTTATTTGCCACATTACATTCTGAGTTTTCTAAAATATTACCACAACATGACCAGTGTCGACTACCCGGATGCCCGGGATGACCGTGACCACAACCATTATAACCAGGCATTCGCCCTGCGCAAGAGCATTTCACAAGTCTGCTACCTTTGCTAGAGCAGAAAGTGCAACAGTGATATGCACCGCTATGTGGACGCACAGTGCGAGCTAGAAAAGTGAATGGATTACCCTGGAAAGAAATAATTTAAAAAGAAAAATAAAATAATTTTTAAGTAAGTACTTGCATACATATCGCTACCTTAACTTGTTAAAGCCCTAACAGAAAATTTTACAAATTCTAGTTATTATTGGATTAATTTAATTTAAATAATTTTGAAATTAAAAGATACGTGATTAGTGGGGCTTTAGCAAATAAAGATACTTACATACCCTGTAGGGAAACCAACTGCTTTAATGTTAGTCGATAAAATGGTTTACTGAACACCACAACTAGTCCCACAACTAGTCCCACATTTGGTGTTTCCTCATCGTGAACTTTCTTAACATTGTGTTGTCTTAGGGACAAGTCGAGGCTTGCATACTTTTCAACTAGGTGGTAGATAGATGTTTTTGGTATAGCTGGTAAACCAATCAAACTTCAACTAGTTGAAGATAAATGTTTTTCGAATAGTTTGTAGACTAATCGAATTATTTTAGTTTTGCAACCAGTTGTATATGGAAAAATTAATGAAAATTTTTGTTTCGGGAATAGTGCCTACTATAATTTAAATATATTTGTTATCGTATTAGAACTAATTACTAATTTGTAAAGGAATTGACATTTCAAAATCGAAATAGGTGAAAGATATTGTAAAGTACAATTAGATGAGAATTACGCGATAATATTATTAAAGTGGTTGATCACTGTATTCAACTTCTATAAAAACTAGATGTTGCACAACTATTTGAGAAACTAGTAATTTTGGTGGACTAGATTGGTTTGGCCCAACTGGGTATGTATATTTGTATGTGTGTATGTAGATCTTCATCAAATAAAACCTTCACCTTTATTGGTTTATCATTAGTAGTAACTGTTAATAATAAGGTACCCTGAGAATCTGGTGTAAAGGAAATGCCGTAAGTACCATCACGATGATCAGATATCTATCAAATAAAAATAAAGTAGAAAATTATAATAAATCTGTGTGTTAATGGGTATTAATATTCAGAGGATACATATGTATGAGAATAATCATTTCATTCAAAATTTAGCCTTGAGATATTTACATTAGGTGAATTCTCTGAGTCTAAGTAGCATATGTTATTGCATGGTGCAAGAGTAGCGGAAGTGCAAACCTTTAAAACCCGTAAAACAAAGAAACAATATCAAAATTTGCTATTCAAGGGCATGTGCTAGACTTAGAGAGGCCCCCTATTGTTTCATGATATCGCTACTGTTTGGTTTTGTACAATACGTGTAATACGTTATTATATACTATATATTATAAAAGAATCCAAAAACCACTTAAGACAACCGATAGTTAGTTTAAATATATCAGAAACAAAGTAAGAAACTGTTGTTAAAATTTACTAATTTAGGCATCTATGAATCTGAGCTCAGTTTTTAACTATTAAATAACAAAATAGCTTTAAAGTAACCAATTATTGGAAGGAAGGAATTACATATATAAATGTATCTGTGGCCGCTTAACAAAACAACCTCTTTCTACATACGATGTTTCACCTTTTCTTTTAAATTGTATGTGCTTTTGCTTTTTCAATCCTGTGTATCAAGTCCTATCTTACTTTACTTACTTTTAATGGCACAACAGAATTTTTCGTGTAGAAAAATTATTTTTTCTCCTTTTTGATTTTGCCTGTGCCGAGATTTGAACCCCGGACACTCCAACGCACTACCACTATACCACTGCGCAATACACCAAGTCCTTTCAGTTGGAGATAAGTAAAAGCAGAAAATTCTCATGCAAACATCTTTCGCATGTAGAAAGAGGGCATTTTGTCAAAAGGCTAAGATAATTATTTATGTAAGTATGTCTGCATAATTTACAAATTTATTTGTGAAATATATGTAGATAAGTGTGGGCAACGAGGGCATACACTGGTTGGAGCTCAAGTATCACCCCGCTTCCGAATGTTGGGAAGGCTTAGGTATGTACATATGTGGGCTTTTATTTGGCCAAAAGTTTTTCCATGCAAAAGACGATTCAGCTCACGAATTCTAGGTTCAACTTTCTTCGTGATACGCCAAAATATATGCAAAAATGATCTTAAACGATCGTTTTCAATTTTCATTTATGTTGACTTACGTGAGCTAACCACTTTAATTTAGCGACACATATATAAAAACATTTAGATTAGTACCTCCACTGGTAGAAATTTCGAATTGTATTCTTTATATTTGACTAGAGCATTGATTTGAAGTCCACCGTGACATAATGATGCGCCGTCGGCATCACGTGATAACATTAATAATTCGATTTTTTTATGCAGACGTAATTGTGAAAATCCTAGAAATATAAATATAGCAGTTTTACATAGCTTTGAATCGATTTAACAGCACTGTACCTTCCCATTGCAGCGTGCAGAGTGACGGTTCCACTGTTTGCATTGTAATAATTCCAAATAGTGGTATATTGTTTTGGGCCTTATTAGTTGGAGCGCGTATTTCCGGAAGGAAGTGAAGAGAATCCGAAATCTAGAGATTTATTTGAATTGCTAGCGATTTAAAGCAAACTTTGTATGTTGTAGGTATACACAACCTTTGGATCAACTGGTGTTTTAAATTGTTGACAATATTCAAACCGCTTAAGCAGAATATTTACAAATGACAGAATTTCTACATCTGAGGCAACGTCGGATAACTCCTGACTAAAACGTACAGCGTCCATTGCTTCATTGTTACGTTTCTCTGTAAATAAATTTTGGTACATAATATTACATACGTATGGGGTCATATGATTACAATATATGCAATAAACATAACTACATATATATACGTAAAATACAGGGTGGATCATTTATAATTTGAAATTTGTTTTTGGTGTAAATAAGAAGCGAATAATATTCGAAAGTAAAATCCTTCTGGGTAATTGTAGAACACTTTTTCATTGAAATGATTTCGTCGGTCATGCACTATACCCATAGATCAATCTAATTTTTCATTACATCTTCGACTGTATGGAGCTGTACTTCACGGATGGCACAAAATTCGTCCTTAAAGCCTCAATCGTTGCTGGATGGTTAACACTTATCTTTAACGGAGTCATATCGCAACTGGGTGGTGGCCAATGCAATGCAAAACAGCTAATAACACGATTTTCAAACTTCTCACACAAAAGATCGATTGTGCGTGGCTTGTGTGACACGACGCGCCATCCGATTGTCACAGTTATCGTTATGAGGTAACGCACACCCTTCACTGTCACTTCTTCTTTTGCATTCTGAGCAAAGGCAGCATTTTTTTCGGTTGACCGCACTGTTGGAGTATGAGAGCGTGTTGTTTTATCCAATAAGGATCCAGTCTTACGCACACATTTCATAAAATTCTCCTCTACCGAATTTTGAACGTAATTTTCTTACACTGCAAGTAAAATTTTAATATTTCCCAACATTATCCAAGCGTATATCGACCCATTTGGTGAATCTAAAACTAATATAAAACTAATTTTCCGTCATAATACGAATGACATTAGAGCTGCTACACTCAAAATAATCAAATTCCACACGTTAGATGGACCACCCTTTATATGCATATGTACGAGTATCTAAATTGGAGATGGGTGTGCGAGCCCTTTTTAACTCACGTTATGCACACTTACGACTTTTATATTTCACGATATTTTTCAAAAATATATACACCATAAGTGTACATATATTCACATGCGTTCACATATTTCCAAAAAAAAACGTTACACGCATTTTTACGTATTAAAAACATATCGTCGGCTGAGAATTGATTTGCCGTATACGCCAAATTTTCATTTCGTTTTATTTTTTTTTATAAATTTTCACCGCTACTTTAGGTTTATCTGATAGGTGATCGGTACGCGATGAACTGGCGTATAAGACAGAGCATTTCGATTAGTAGATAAAAGAAAACGGGTTGAAAATTAAAATTCTATACTAAATTGTTTTCTTAATAACATTTCTCGAACCATAAATGGATAAAATACTCTTTACCGATATCATGAATTTGATTCCAATATGAACCATTTTGGCTAAAACTTAACCAATGAGCGAGCTACGCACCAGTTTAAAATAAATTTTATTAAATATATCTGCATTTAAGTATGTATGTAAGTATTTTTAAAAATGGGTACAATGTTTACTTATATATTGTAATAAGAGTATGAAAATAGAAATAATTTGAATTGAAAGAAAATGTTGACTCATAGTCACGCTCAATCACGTAAAAGTTTAATTACGCTCCTGCTCCCCGAAATTAGAAGAAAATAATTTCCATTTCACCCCTGTTCACGTGTGACACGTTAAATTCACGTCACGTGCCCATCTCTAATCCACATGTATGTATGGAGGTATACCTCTACTTACCTAAATCCATTTGTTGCTCAAGTATCATTTCCACTTTAGACTCGCGTGCTCTATGTATTTGTTGCAGTAATGTCTTTCGGTGCACATCAACCGCTTCAAAATATTGGCTCATAAATATTTCGACCTCAGCTTGCACATCATCACATTTGTTATTGATTCTCTTAGCTATTTCATTTAATCGTCCTATGGAATGTTCTGCATAATTGCAAAGTGGGCGTGTTTGCTCCGCAGATTCGCGCAAAATTTTTGAAAAGCTAGTTGCTGCTTTTGTAATGGGTTCATGTTTGTGCCCTTTATGCAGTAGAACTAAGCAATCAGCACATGCAATCTGCAATTGAAGAGTATATTATAAAAACATATTTTGTGGTCAAACGTGTTTCAGTTATAAGGCGGTTTCGACGTAGAACAGACGGCAGTACGAACTTGAATCGCTTGGAGAAATTTTAGATAAATGATGGTATGTCATTATTGAATTATAAAATGGCTCAATGTGCTCAAAATGTTTCTTGTATCACTGTAATCATCCAAGCCATTCATATTCCCCAGTTGTAGGTCTCTTACTTGAAGACAAGTACTACAGAATGATTTCATCTCAAAACCCGCATGCATGCCACACTTTAGAGTGAATTTTGCATTGTCGCCAAGCATATTTTGTTTCTGTTTCCTCGCTCTACGTAGATCCATAATGTTATTGATGTTATGATTTGCTGTATTACGTTGTCTTTCATGAGACTCTTTGCAGAGTGTACATAGGTTAAGAGTGCAGCTAATACAGTGGTAGAGTGCCTTAAAAGATAAGTTGAAATAAATACTTTGAGTTTATAAGTTATATTAAATCTTACACTAGTTTCGTCGATACATAAAGTACACCACACACGCGATATAACTTCATCTCCAACTTTTAGCTTGATTTCCTCAACTTTACGTACAAGTAAGAAGTTTTGTGGCAACTGCCGTATACCTCCAAGTGGCAATCCGGTGGTATAGTTACATACTTTGCACACTATCATGCGTAATTTATCTTCAGAATAATTATTGAGCCGCACAGATGATGAACTATCGGAGCTCTTTCCTTCTGATCTCGCCTAATATAATTATCATTGATTTATTTAAATTTTTTATTTTAGTCTAGTGTTAGGTTTACCTTCAACAGTATTTTATCTAATGACTTCTTGCGCTTAAAACTAAATGATGCTCTTCGTTGACGTAATGGTGATGTCGAGCCACTTCTCATTGACATGTCAGGTGATGAGGATCTAATGCTATAATTCGATTTGTTGGAGGCTTTAAAGAGATTGGTTAAAAGAAATATTCATATCAACAAATAATAATTTATAGAATTTAATAGGATTGATTTATTGTCTCCATTACTGAAACAAGGACAACATGTAAAATAAAAATAAAACATATAAAAATTGGAATAACTAGTCGAAGGTGTAATCGGAATACAAAAGGTCGTCTAGTAGAGAGCTTTCCAACTACAATATCAAACGATCGGACATCAAGTAACTAAATTATGACAAAAATAAGATACCCCCTACCCTGAGATCCCTGCTCTGAAATACTATAGGGGCAATCTTTTAAAGTAGGTGATGAGACATTAAACTTTTTCCCCCATAGACCACGACCCTGTCTAATATACATATGTACACAATATACCCGTTCCAATAAACATAATTTTATTCAAGAGGAAGAAAATTAATGTACTACCATTAAAATAAAATGTAAAAATTTACTAGGCCCAATATGCATGAATAATTGTCATGAAGTTTGACTGCTGAAACATTAAATTTAGTTAAACGGAAGTGATACAGTAAAAAACGTATAAA
This sequence comes from Palloptera scutellata, assembly GCA_958295655.1. Lineage (NCBI taxonomy): Eukaryota > Metazoa > Arthropoda > Insecta > Diptera > Pallopteridae > Palloptera > Palloptera scutellata. The sequence goes on along the minus strand of OY282452.1, from coordinate 36,901,075 downwards.
AAGTCATATTTAGAGATTTTCTTGTTGTATTTAAAACAAATATAAATGTTCTATTGTATTGTTCAATATTAAAAAATACATAAAATAATGAAGAAACATACAATTTACTGAGACTATAAAATTCAGTTCAATAGATAGCAAAACTTTGTTCGTTTGCCAACAATGAAGGAATGGACCAGATTGAAGAGGATGAGTTGATCAAATACAAATTAACGGATGTTGATAGTTTGGCTGTAGGAAGCTACATATGTGCCAACAGCAAGCAACCATTTTATAAAGAGTCACGACAAATATCCTTTTGAAGTCGTCAAAGAATTCGTTTACCTAGGATTTAGGATTAATACCAACAATAATGTCTGCTTTGAGATCAAGCCGAGATTAAATCTTGCCGAGACTGTTAGGAGCGTTCGGGAGGAAGATACTCTGTAAAATCAGTGAGGGCTGTACGCCGACATTGACATAGTTAAGCGTATAAAAATTCAGCGGCTTTGCTGGCTGGGTCATGTTGAGGGAATGGAAGAAAGCATTTTACTCGAGCCACGGTGGAGGTACAGGGCGACCTGACTGAGCTTGGCCTTATCAACTGGCGCTAGCGCGCGCATAGCTGAGACGACTGGCTAAGCTTTATAGAGGCGGCCAAGACCGATCATCGGTTGTAGTGCCAGCTATGGTATGTAAGTAAGCAATACAGAAAGTACTTCTGTACTTCTACTTTCTACTTTCTGCTACAATAGCAGAAAGTAGAATTTCATAAACCAACAATCAAAGTTTAAAACAAAATGTTAATATCATAATCTACTGACAAATGTTTACCCAATAGCCTTATTTGGCTATCATGGCTAGGCTGCATTTAATATAAACCAATAGAATACACGATATTAAGAAAAAAGTGACAAATATGCCCCAGTTTCCCCTATATACCTACATCGCTACGAGCACATACATACATATGTATCAATATACCAGCCATGCGCAGTGCGCAGTACGCGGTTCTCAAGAAATCACGATGCCAAAGCAAAATCGTAAACTAAAACAGTAAACAGGAAACACATGGTACACATACACACACACACACACACATATGAGTTTTGAAAAATGTGAAATATAATTTTGACAATAGTAGTCTGGACAAGGACGAGAGAGTGCCACTCAGCATAAATAAAATAAAAATAAAATGATGTAAAATGACACAAAATCACAAAAATGATACTCAAAAAATATGTGAAAAACAGAAAAAAGATAAAGATTTTACTTTTGTCAATGATTATTGCGTTGATTGTTATAACACTCATTTTACTTAACAACAATTACAATGTGAATTCATTACAAAGTGAGCTGCATGAGCGTTTTGCTGCACAAGCCCATTATGCTAATAAACCTCCTAAACTGGAACAAGCACCACTCTTGAAATCTCCTAAGGAAAATGGTGTTATTATACCAGAAAAATTTGATGAACACAAAATAAAAGCGCGCATCATACAAGAGAAAATAAATTCTTTAAAACAACAACAGCAAACCCCTATTGAATCAGGAGCAAGTGGCGAGCATGCTGCATTGGACGCCATTACAACTGGCATACATATTTTCTATAATGCACCTGTGCAATGGTATAAAACAAAGAAACCACAATCAGCCGCCAAGGAGATACTAAACGAAGAGGAGGAAAATGAGGCCGTCCCCCAGACAACACCCAAGCCAACACGTATTCTAAACACGGCATTCTATCCGGCACTGGGCCTGTATAAGCCGACGACAAGCCTGCTACAGAAACATTTTGACAATATTCGCAATTGTGGCATTGCTGTGATCATTTTGAGCTATTCTGGCAAAACTGGTGAAAGTGAGCTCTACAATCAAATACTCGACTTAGTGCCCACTTATAATTTAAGCGTGACATTTGAGATAAGCGTTGCTGGTAACCAAAGCGTGGACTATTTGCGGAAACAGCTACTAGCAATACGAAAGTTTTCCTCATCAGATGGATTTTATCGAGTGAAATCATTATCGCGTAACGCAATGGTGCCTTTGTTATATGTGAGCAACGCCTATAAACTGAGCGAGTCGGTGGGTCGTTTATTGTGCCACTCTCATCCAGATAGTTTGAGGCGCACATATAATGCATACTTTATTGGGCACATACGGTAAGATGATTGAATGTATCAGTTTTGTTCTTCTTCATATTTCAATTGAATTCCATTGACTTAGACTTAAAAATCATGCGGAAATAATGCGTCGTTTGTGTTTTGAGGGTTTCTACAGTAAGTTACCTAGCAATGGTGCTACATTTGCGAGCACGTGGAAGAATTGGTCATATCTCAAGTCATTCGCTCTGACATACAGGATGATATTCGTGCCAACGGTAGGTCCTGGATTTGCGGAGCGCAATAAATTTCCTCGCCACGGCGACATACAAAGGCATCGCAGCAATGGCAGAGTAAGTAAACTCAAACACTAGTTTGGAGAAAGCTTTAAATAATTATACTTGAATACTTTCTGCAACTCACAGTATTATGGCGTGGCTTGGCGTACGGCAATAATTAATCATGTGGGCTTTATTAATGTCGCCAGCTATAACAATTGGCCAGATGGCAGTCAAATAGAAGAAGTGATACCGAAAGCTGGCTTCCTCGATTATAATCCAGGTTCCAAAACGAAATATTTGGATTTGACTACACATTGGGTAGGCAATTTCTTAAAGACACGACACGAAGCTGCTGCTGTTGCTGTGAGTGGTCGGCAAAGTTGTTATGAATTTTTAAATAATTCGATTTGTTAATCGAAAGACGAAGCAAAGCAATTGGCAATTACAGAGGAAAGATACTTTTAACATATTTAAACGAAAGTACAGAAAATATTGTTACTTTTCCAAATTACTTTGCTAGTTACTCGTAAGTAAGATAAATATATAAGAAGCCATTTATATACATACATACACACATTGCTGTATACATATGTACATTTATTTACTACTGCAAATGGTATACATATACTCGTACATACACCCATAAGTATATAGTATGTACTTCCATATTTATGTATTTGCATTCATATGCCAAATAGTTGATAGGATCTTCGAGTTAAAATTTCAAGCAGACTTTTACTATTCTATTGTATTGTAAACTTATTCCCAACTACCTATATCCGTATTAGACTTGAACAATAATCGTTAACAATAATAATTAATATTACTCGTATCACATGTTATTTGAAAAGCTGATAATTTATTTATTATAGTATTATTAAAATACATACATACTTACTTTTAACTTATTTTACTTTCGTATATGTAGTGCATAATTATAGCTTTAAATAGTGATAGTACTAATGACTCAAATAAAAACACCATAAGTATAATACATATAATATTAAGTGCCTCTAATTATTTACAAAAAAAGAAGAAGCTTTAAGTGTAATTTTCGAAGGATTTTGATGCGCTGACTACGAATTGATTAAAAATTTAAGTTGAAAGTAATAAACTAAATATGAAGCTACCATATAAAATATAACTGTAGATCTATAGTATAAAAAAAATTCTCATGAAAATAACGAAAACGAGACTTTTGCTTTTACTTTTTAGCCAATTTTTTTCAAAAACCTATCGAGCTAGAAAAATGTTTGACATAGGTACTCACTTTTCCAATCACTTTCGTCATTGGTGTCAGTGCCGGGTTGAGACCAAAATGGTATACTTGAATCTTGTTTAAAATTTTCTTCGACGATGCATTGAAAGCAAAATGAATGCAAGCAATTTAAAGTTCTGGGATCACGGAAAACCTCGGCGCATATAGGACACTTTAGTTCCTCTGGATATAAGGATGCATCAGGAGTAATCCGTATGGTTATGCTATGGCTGGGTGATGGGCTTCTGAAAAATTAAATTTAATTCAAAAATATATTAATCTTTTAAAGAATATTTAAAAGTTTATTTAAATTGTGTAATTTGTACTGGCCCTAAAACAATTACAACATATAACGGTAAAGCGGTAGACTACAAGTAACCGATCGGTGTTATGTTTAATTACGACGGACGATGACAAACAGCTGCCATTTTTAAGAAGACAATTTTTTTTACTGTCAGTACTTGGGCGTTGTAGAATTGTATTAATTTTTAAATTGTTCGTTGAATTTAATTTTGAACTTTAAACATAAAAATTATCAGATGTAACCCAGTGCGCGACCGAAATTTGCCTAGGCAAGATCTTTTCAACGAGCCCTTATTTAACTAAATTAGATGAATGTCTGATATACGAATGATTTTAGTGATCGATCTTGGCCGCCTCGGTAAAATTTCACCAGTTGCCTCTGCTATGCGTGCGCTGGCGCCAGTTGGTAAGGCCAAGTGCTGACAGGTCTCCTTGTACTTGGCCTTTCCACCGGAGATTAAATCATCCTCTTCTGCGTGTTCTTCCACCGTGTCTCGAATAAAACACCCTTCTAGCCGGAGCGCTTTTATCCATTCGCTCATCCATTCGTGACCCAGTCAGGGAAGTCTCTGGATTTCTATGCGCTTGACTATGTCAGTGTCGGCGTACTGCTCATACAGCTCATCGTTCCATCTTATATGATACACGTCGTCCACGCATACTGGACCGTAGATGTTACAAAGTATCTTCCTCTCTAACGCTCCTAACAGCTTCTCATCATTGATGGTCAAAGTGCACGTCTCGGCGCCATATATTAGAATGGGAAGGATGAGGGATTTATAGAAAGTTATTTTCGTCGGTCGACAGAGGGCACTGCTTCTTAATCGCCTACTGAGCGCGTAGTTACACCTGTTGGCAAGAGTAAATCTCCGCTTGATCTCAAGGCTGACATTATTGTTGGCGTTAATTCTGGTTTCTAGTTAAACGAAATCCTTGACGACTTCAAAAGTATAATTGTCAACAGTCACATTTTGTCCAAGACTCCGTGACTCTTTATATGTTGCCACGAGATACTTCGTTTTGCCCTCGTTCACCACTAGACGCACTCGACGAGAATCACGTGACAATGATGTCATCACCATATACTAGCAGCATAACACTTTTATAGAAGTTAGTGCCAGAGATAATGTCCATGTTCGCAACTCGAATTATTTACTCCAGCATAATTTTAATTTTACTCCAGAAATCAAATCTTTAGTGTTTCAGTAAATTTTCTTCTACTAAAATTTGTTTGCAAAAAGTAAAATTCTTCACAGCATCCAGCTAACGAGGAGTGTTCGCAATTGAAAAACGGTTTATGGCGCTAGACTCCCAATGACCCAATGTATGAATCGCGGAGCAAAGACATGGACCTCTTTTCCGCCCACTCAAGGTACATAAAAATAAGCAAAACTATTTTTTTATCGTTTCCCGAAAAATATACAATTTTGAGTTGTGCCGATTTTGTAGTTAGGATACAATATTTAATATTTAACAAGGCTCACTAAAATATTTATTTCCACATTCATTATATTTATTATGTTTAAATATTTTTAAGATATGTAAATCAATATTAGCGCAGATTATCTTTTTTCGTAAATATTTTAGCAGAATTTTCGCATTTAACTGGATAAACAAAATTGTAGGTGGTATCATGATCAATGATTGAGTTCAATATTTAATAAAAATATATTCTATTTATATACGTGTAGTTATGTAGGTACTATGTACGTTCTGTGTAACAGCTATTTCATTGCGTTTGCCGAGAAAAATATTCAATGTAACCGCTGCCTTTAAAGATTCGCTCGGTATTCTATTGAAGAATAGCCGAATAAAATGTAGGTGAGGGAAAGAATGTGTGGCCATTTACGAAACAAAGCTTCAAGTGTATCAGCATTTAAAGACTTCAAACCAAAAGTATTCAAAGAAAGAATGCTAGACATCGAACGAACCGTTCTCTTTCGACGCCTAGAACGCTGAAAACCAAGTAGCGAAGAATTTTCTCTCATAGTCTGTTGTATCATCTAGTGAAACACAAAAATAATTTTCGGAAACGATTTCTTTAATTTTTTTACGCAATTCTCGTACATCTGAGGAATGGATTTTAAACGTAGCACATTTTCTGAAGAGACTGAATATTTGTGTGATATTTGTAACAGATGCGGCAACATACTCGTAAATGTTGAAGTGAATGAGAAGGCACTTTATCCTAAAATGATCCACGTAGCATGTGTAGCGCATGGGCTTCATCGAGTCGCCGAGTATATCAGATAACTATTCAACAATGTAAACGAATTGATTCACAAAGAGAGAAATTTGACTTTTTAGTTAAGGCGTTCCTGCGGAATTACATAAGTAAATTTGTGTTCGTGTGTGGAATCATAATGAAACTTTTAAAGCTGAAATTTTAATAAAAGATAAAGAATCAAAAAGATGAAAAAATAATTTTTCTACACGTCACCACCCCTTGGCGGGCCGTATCATTCGGGTACGGCATAAAACTGGAGGTCCCTTCTATTCATGTACAAATATGTACTAAGTACAATAAAGAGCTTCACGAGAAAAAGTTGATACTGTTCTCATTTGGAAAAATCTTTAAAAATCGTTTTTTATGCAGGAAAATAAGAGCTCTCAAATAATATGTAAAAGATATTGAAAAATGATTAGGGTTTGCATTAAAATATTTTACAAAATTACGGAATTATTTTATTTTCCATAGGAATCGCATAAAAACATCACAAAATTGTTACAAAAAGTTTATTATTTCGAGTCTGTTAACTAATTTTCTAAAAATGTTCATACAGATCCTAATCATTGTTGAGAATCTATTATTTGAGCTTTTATTTTCTCAAAAATAGACTAGAGAAAATATTTCAATGTTACGTTTTTTCAAAACGATCCAGGTCATGAACGGGTATTGAAAGAGCTTAAATCTTTTACGAAGTCGAAATCTGTACCTCTCATTTTAGGGAGGGTAAAGAAGAAAAACACTTTTTATGGTAGCATTTCGTGCTCATGATCAACTTGCGACATGTCTCATATCGTCATTGCGCTCAAAATTTTGACGTCAGTAGTGTTGTATTCAAAAACTAGTCCAAATAAGTTGTAAAGAACCAAATTAAATAAAAATACATTATATATGGGAATCGGTATTTTTTAAAGATATTCTATATTCACATACCGGCATAAAAGGAGGTACATATATGTATGTAAAAAATTACATATGATTTTTCTCTTGGGATTTTGTGTCAGTTTTTAATTGATATTATTGATAAAGTTGGAATCCAATTTAAGAAATACGTATCTGTGGCCTTTTGACTCTAAAACTTAATTTAAAAAGAAATGTAGATATAAAAGCAGAAAAATCCCATGAAATTGAAAAGGATAAGATGAAACCTCTTATTTACTTACTTAGCTGGCACTACAACCGATGATCGGTGTTGGCCGCCTCTAAGGCCAAGTGCCGTCAGGTCGCCCTGTACCTGGTCTTTCCAATGGAGATTAGAACGTCCTCTTCTGCGTGTTCCTCCACCGTGGCTTCCCTAAATTAAATTAGGCTTGAAATCTAGTTTTCACAATTTAGCCCCTACTTAGGCCACTGGCATGTACACTTCTAAGCAGCACCACCTCTGGACATATACTACTCCTATTAAAGCCAAATCATATAATGAGAAAGAAATGCTTTGTATAGTTTTTAAGATTTAAGTTTCGAATTAGGGTTTCAATATCTAAACACAAATACATGCAAATCTGTGGCATTTGAAACAACAAATTATTGAAATAGGTTGTTTTCCACATGGATGATCGTGCATCCAGACATATTTCTCAAAGAAAACCTAGAAAGCCTCTAAAAAGCCTCCATATAGCTGTCCCATAACCTGCAACATTCCCATTCTTTTTATGTTTCAGTCGCACCAAGTCTTTTCAATATACATATAATATGTACTTCCAACTAAAATCCGAAGTATTCGTAATGAACGGGTTTTCCTAAGAGAAATTAAATCATGGTTCTTTACAATTACGAGGGTAGATCAATAAGTACTCGTGTTAGGAATGAAGAGGCAAGCTTTTCACAAATTTGTTTTTTCTATTTTTCAACGTAATCTCCTTTTAGTATAATACACTTTTCCCAACGTTTGTGCTATTATTTTAGCCCCTCCAAAAAATACGATTTGTCAAACTCTTCAAAATTCGCTTCTGTCTTGACGATAACCTCCTCGTTTGAGCTGAATTTTTTCCCCCGAGCCACGTTTTCATGTTGGGGAACAGAAAGAAGTCGCAGGGCGTTAAGTTGGGTGAGTACGGTGGATGCGGCAACAATTCGTAGTTCAATTCATGCAATTTGGCCGCGACAATTCCGTATCCGCTTATTGTCCACCGTAAGCAATCGCGGCACCCATCGGGCCGACACCTTTCTCATGCTTAACCTATCATGTAAAATATTAATTACCGTTTCGTAAGACACTCATACTTCGCGCACTTTCGTTCGGCGATCAGCGAGAATCATGTCGTGGACCTTTTCAACGATTTCCTCGGTACCCACGTCTGCCGGGCGGCCTGGGCGCTTCTCATCAAAAACAGATGTACGACCACGTTAAAATTCGTTTAACCAATATCTTACGGTTGTCATAGATGGTAAAGGGTCCCCATAGACAGCATGATTTTCCATCCAAAAATAAAAAGCGAATTACAGAGCGATATTGTTCTTTTTCATTTTATCGCGAAACACGAAACACGTGTGATACTAATGGCTGCCAAATAAAAACTCCCCTATGCATCAGTTTGAAATTTAGTGTGGTGTCGTGTGATAGATGGCAGTGCACGACGGTAATACCAACTTCCCTCAGCAACGCCACCTGTCTTCTCACACGGGTACTTATTGATCTACCCTCGTAACTATGAAAATATTGATTCGCTTCTTTGCGTGGTTAAATAATTTGTTAATTTTTTAATTCTTTGAGTTTTTTACTTTTCCTAATTCTTTATGTTTCTTACACTTTTCTTGTTTCTTATACTATTATAGTTTTCATCGTTATTCTCACGTGTTTCATTAAAAAATTTTAATACTTTACTTAAAATTAGCTCTTCCTACAGAATGCAGATATTATTAAATATTAACAAACAATTATTATATGTACTTGTATCTTTTGTATATTTATATTTTATGATTCTATGTAAAATTGTTTAATAATAATTATTAATTACCTATCTATTTAGTAGTAATACTTTTGTTTTGCCTACATACATAAGTATGTATTTTTGGAGAATATTACAAAATATATTTACAAAAAGTTAACTTTCGTTAATTTTTTTTCGGAATTAACGAGTTAACTTTAACGGAGTTAATTGTTAGGTTAGAGAAGTTAATTTTTTGATTAACAATGCCCAGATCTGTTCAAGTCCTTACATACAAACAAATGCACCAACGATTTTATAGGTATATAAAGATATATAATAAATATATAAAGATTCTGTTTTTCTTTGCTTTTTACCCATTTGCAAAAATTTAGCTATTGATCAAAGTGTGGTAGAGAATCCACAAAAATTTAAGGTGCGAGTGCATAAAGTACATAAATATTTTACAAATTTAAGAACATCCATAACCAATTTCTTAGAGTGTACACTACTTTATTTTGGATATTGGTACATAGTACTGCCAGGGCTAGGATAATTCAGTTGCATTAATTAAATTAAATTTGTCATCGATTACTTTAAGACTACTTATACCAATTCCATAAAGTAATTGAATTTTTATTTTCTCAATTCCATTCCAAGAAATTGTAATTTACATTTTCAATTCCTCAGTAATTACTAATTTGCCAGATAGAGTCATGTAACTAGAGCTTTTATGGAATCTTAGTAGAATAAATATTAAGAGTCTCATTGATTTGGCTTCTCTAGAGATACTTTCAGGGCTGTGCTATAAAGAACCGGTTTTTGTCGGGCTGAGAACCACTGTAGTTAGGGCCTGGATCGAATTTTCGAGGTACTTTCTTTACCTTCAAAATAATGATCATGTACCAATGAATTTCTGAACATAACATACTACCGTGAAGTTTTTAAAAGATTTTATGTTTTTTTTATTGAAAACATAATTTGAAAAGTAAAATTTGCTATGATTTTGAATAAGATTTCTTAGTTGTATTTTCAATAGCCGCAAAACACCCGGAGTTGGCAGTTTTTTATTTTTGTAAACGTAAAGTTCCATGCCACTTACTAAACTATTACAAATAAGGGGTGGAAGGTGGCATCTCAAAACACGACCCCTTTAAATACGTTTTGCTGGATATCAAATTACTCGTATAGAAATGTTCGCTTTTACTCACCTTGAACGATTTGAGTTTGCTTCGATTAACTCATTGGGTAGATGCAACGTTTGCGATTTGTTTAGACGTGTTGTGGTTGTGGTTGGTGCTGTTGCTATTGCTATCGTTTTTGTTGGTGACAATGGGGAAAACATTGGTGATGGTGCCTGTGTTGTTGGCAATAATTTCAATTCTGATGATTTTAGGTTCAACGTGCGATTATCAGGCGTTTCTTTTGTAGTCGTTTTAAAAGCAACATGTGACTTCGATTCTTTACAACCAACATCATCTATATGAGTAGTAGCAACAACAACAACGGTGTTTTTGGTATTTTTTGCAATACCACGACTACCACCACAGCTGCTATCACCATATTTAACTATTTCAGTGCCACCACTACTCAAGCTGCTGCTACGCACTGATACCGAGGATGCAGCGCTTAATATATTATCCATTAATGATTCCGGGGAGGTGGAGCTGCCTTGGCGTGAATTTGAGTTGTCGCTGTTATCTTCAGTTTCGTGCAATTTATCGTAGACTTCTGCTCTACTTGCTTCTATCAATTTAGGAGGTAAATAAGCGATTTTTTCGTAAGAGGGAAATTTATTTGTGGTTGCTGCTTCCGAGGACTGCGGTGGAGGGGGTAGTGCTCTCGATATTGGCTGTACAATACGTTCTTTTACACGGGTTCCTATAACATTACATGTTGCATTTGTTGGAATTTCGTTTGCCTTTATATTTTCCGAGTTATGCGATGTTAGAATAATTTCCGGTAAAAATTTTCCAACATTATCGCTGTTTTCATATCTTTGCGTTACGTTTTTGGGTATGATGGTAAAGGCAATTGGCATATGCAATGGTTGTTGTTGTTGCTCTTTATGCCGACGACACAGTATTGTTGCTGAACTCGTTGTATCTTCTGTTCGTTGTCGTATGTTAATTATATTTTTCCCAAAAATGTTTGCTTCCGTTTCCTGTTCAATCGATTTATTGATTTTCGTTGGCTGTGATTTCAATGCAATTTTCTCGGCATTTAAATTTAAATATAATTTGCCATTATAATTTAAGGGAAATTGTAAACCTTCTGATAAATCTACGTTTTTGAATTTACTACTACTAATTGCTTCTTGAGCCGCTTCTTCTTCGCCGCCGAATTCCTCGTTGCTTACAACTTCATAGTCGGTGAGTAAATTTTCTGCACCAGTATTTTCACAAAAATCAATGTTTAAATTAGGATTTTCGGAACTATCGTCGAAGGGGCGATTAAAATTTTGCTTTAATTCGTAGGATTTTCGTTGAACTTCAAAGTAATATTCACTGCACATTATTTGTTGGAGTTTATGAATGTTTATAAATAACTTTTATTAATATGTTTCCGTTGTTAAATTTTATATTCGAATTATGACGTATTGCGTTCTGAAAGGTCCATTCCTAACTAACTAATTCCCTGATGAATGCAGAACTTGACATGCAAATTCTTAATCTAATTAGATTGGCATTTCCATTTCTATTTCTTTTATTATTCACAATCGCACTCTCATTCGTATTTGTTGCTAGCGTCTATGGCAGTAAATACAAAAGCTATTGCAGCCTTAGATCGTCAAGAAAAACATACGAGTATGTACTTGTTTGCGAAGTCAGAAATAAAATAGGCTACCATAAGTATTCGACCCCGACTATTTTAGCATATTTCAATACATCTTATTTTAAAATTACATCTTGCGGTCGTGAGTATATAAAACATATATATTTTTAAGCTGAGGTTCCAATTACTAGGCATGCTTTTTAGTCTGTTCTATATGTTCTATATAAAAGCTCAAGCATTCGTAAATGAGGTTTTTGCATAGATTCCCCACTCGAGGACTATCACGGTCGTCCCCATTAAGCAGCTGTGAAAAGGAGGAGAGATCCATAATTTCATAAGTCCCTGTTTCCAGATTTCTGTGTTTGTCCTTTGAAGAGAAGGTGCCGGTTTTCATCTCTCTTGACTTTTTCTTTTTTTATTAACATGCTTGCTTAAAATAAAGAATATAATAATAAATAATTTTGAATCTATTGATAAATACCATTGTTTTTTTATTTTAGTGGCACAACCGCCATTGAATAAAGGGCATAGGCTGATCCTTTCGCATCCATCAATGTTGTGCGTACACGAATGGAAGGAAATACAGTTTCATACCGAATCCGAATGTCGAAATGAAAATCATTTCTTAGGCTATTTCTACTCTTCTAGGTATGCAATGGACCAAGAAGTGGTGTCGTGTAGAACATTTTTAATTATTTGTCGTCTGCGATTATTCCGATTATTAAAAATTGAGCTCTACACAAAGGAACAACCCGTTTTCATTGTGAAAATGAGGCCCGAAATGCAGTGACTGTGAATGGCATTTGTTACATGAACATTAGAACAGAGTTCTTGTGGCCTCAATTCGACGGTATGGATCTGGACGACATGTGGTTTCAGAAAGAATATACCGCGCATGAAGTAATCGATACATTACCACTCGCTAAAAAAATACGCGGCTTATTTTTAAATTAAATCGAGCACTCTCATTGGGACACCCTTCACATATATTTTCATTCACTTTTTATTCTATGTATGTATTCAACAATACATATAATATACAATGTACCTGTTGCACTTAATATATAATTATAAACTATTTGTATACATATTGACATGCCTGAATATATACGCTTGAGTCTTTTAACTAAATATCTTTAAATGAGTTACACGAATATGTACAAAGTCAATGAATGTACAATGTAAAAAACATACTCGTACATATTTACAACCATTGCCTTTTAGCCTTTAATATTTCGTATCAATATTTGAACATAATTTTCACATGGCAAATGTTTGTTAGCTTTTAGATTTATCTAATAAGGAATTGATTGTTAAATATTTGGATTAAATAAATATGCCATTGGTAGCTCAGTACAGCTGATAATTGGGGAAATGCGCTTTATTAGCGGTAAGTCTTCGTCGGATAAAAAATCGCTCTCCTCCTCTGTTTCTGTTTCTTCGTTTTCAGATGTTTTCACTTCAGTTGATGTCTCATTTAATTTACGCCTTTTTGCGTTTTTGATATTGGACATCTGTAACATGTTTTCTGTAACTTTTGATTTACGATACTTATTCCAAAATTCTGCAGGCTGTGCATAATCAATTAGACTGGCAAAACGATTGGCTAACGCTTTACATAATTCATCAAAACATTTTTCGATTGTAGTGTCACTCTGATGGATATTGTTGTATATCGTTGGAATGAATGTAATCGATTTTTCGAGTAGATTCAGCTGCAAGTACAGAAATTTATATGATAAAAATAGCAAATTTTAGTAATTATTGCGAAACTTACAGCATCTGCCATTGTAGTAACTTCACGTCGTCGCCCACGACCACGTCCTAATCCACGTGCAGCAGTAGTACCGGTTGCGATAACTTCAGTATCAGACACTTTTTCCGTTTCTTTTGCTGCATTATCATCTATTTCTGTCACAGACTCGTCGTTCTTACTTTCTGAATTGTCTTTGTTTTCCGCTGTTTGTTTCACCTCTTTTGTTAATTGACAAACACGTTTCAATATAAAGATAACGTCTTTAACAAGGGCTATACCTTCAGGAGTGTGTATCAGAGGATCATGCAGGGATTTCTCTGAAATTTTAAAATTCTGCAACTCAAATGTCTTTTACTACAAGTTTGTCTAGTAATAATACCTGCAATAAGTTTAAGCTGCCAAAAATATAAAATCAAATTTATTTCATCTACTTCTAACATCATATGGTTATACAAAAGTTGCCTACTTTTACGTTTTGACTCCCCCTTCAAGGGTGATGTTATAGCATTCTCCGAAAAGCTATCCAAGCCATCAAAATTCTAAAATGCAAATAGACACATGTATTAAAAATTTATAATTGATTATTAAAAAGATAATAATGAATTTACTATTCAGAGCGTTTTGTTGTTAACAAGACCAACATTTTTGGGACGTTTTAGAGAGAGTGTAAAAAATGCGTTTTCCATAATTAATGTGATCAAAAGCTGTAACTGCTTCAGTCTTAAATTGCTATTTCAAGCTATAAAAGATAAAACTTGTACTGCTTATTGAAACAAAGTTTTTAAGAAGAAAAGACGCTGCACCAACTCAAAACTTGCGGCTAGTTGTTGTCGAGTAGTTGTTGGTGTGCTGGACAGTTAAGAAGAGTGCTCAAATCCCAGCACAGGCAAAAATCATAAAAGTATGTAGAAAATAAAAAATATGTCTACACGGCAAAATTGTAAACCTCTAAGATTAAAAACTGCTCACTACGCCTTTCGGTTTTAGCATAACACGGTACGAGTATGTTTGTACATTCATTGACTTTGAATGTACGAGGTAAGATAAAAAAATAACCGTTATTTTCAATAAGTATTTATTTATTCATCAACAACTATCTTGTCCCCTTCAAAGTAATCCCCCTCAGATATAATACACTTATGCCAGCGTTTTTTCCTATCCTCGAACCACTTCTGAAACGCGCTTTTTGGTATCGCCAACAGCTCCTGTTTCGATTTTTCTTTTATCTCTTCAATCGTAGCAAAACGCTTTCCTTTCATCGGTGTCTTCAGTTTTGGGAAGAGGAAAAAGTCAGCGGGAGCCAAGTCCGGTGAATACGGTGGTTGAGGCATGATAACGGTTTTGTTTTTGGCCAATAACTTACGCACAAGCGACGTTGTTTTTGCTCAAAATTTAGCAATTTTGGAGCAATCTTCGCTGCCGCACGTTTCATGCCTAAAACATCCGTAAAAATTGCTTGGCATGAGCCAAACGATATGCCAACATCATCAGCAACGTCTCTGATAGTGATTCGACGATTATCCAAAATCATTTTCTTCACTGCGTCAATGTTTTCATCGGTTGTTGACGTGCTCGGGCGACCAGGACGAGCATCGTCATTGACATCTTCTCGGCCTTCCTTAAACCAGTTATACCACAATTGAACTTGTGTTCTGCTCATAGTAGACTCGCCAAAGGCCACAGTCAACATTTCAAATGTCCTTGCGCATTAATTTTCATTTTTTACACAAAACTGAATACAGTTTCTTTGATCCATTTTTTCGAATAGTAAAAAATCGAAGAGCACACCTAAACACGACTAACCTTTTTATCTGTCAAAAACAAACTGACAATCCAAAATGGTTGGTATTGCCAACATATATAACAGACATGTGTACCAACATAAAAGAAAAAATTCGAAAATCGAACATACGTAACTCACGAAATTTGAAAATAACGGTCACACCTCGTATATACTTGTGTAACTAATTTACAGTGGAATAATTCGTTTACAAATAACACGCACAAAAAATGAATGCATGCGAAAAGCTCGGTCTTGACTCTCCACGGGCTGATGTGCCATTATAGAAGAAGAAAATTTCATAGCTTTATAATTCTCTTTTAACATTTTACGTATCAAAAACATATGAAAATGTTATAAAAAATGTATTGAGTGCTATGTATTTTTGAAACAAATTCAGTTAATTATTTCAATTTCCATAGGAAAATACAAATACATATGGCACTCAGTGACCCCAAAAAAGTTTGGCTCTATAGAGATCTCGGCAAGTTAGAAAAAAAAATTTTTAAAATTTAATTTTCTATACAAAGTGCAGTGATCTATACGTACTTATATAATTTTGCTAATATTATTGTCACCAAGTCTAGATAACACCTGGTTCCACAACAGTAGAATTCCTGTGGTTTGTGCACCATGTTGCCTTTTGTAAAAACTTATGGAGTAGAATAGCATTGCTGTTATATAAGCTGTGAAATCATTGGTAGTCAGGTTTAGGCAGGGATATTACAACCCCAAACTTTAATAGAACTCGATACAAAATTTTTGTTCTGAAATTATGGAGTCTTAGAACTGCCTCATGAATCGCACCAAATTTACCACGTCTACATATTCTCGGGTGGCCTCTTGAATTGTTAAGGAATTATAGTTATAAAGCACAGAGAAAAACTGGGAAATACTTTTTATTAAATTTGAGCCGTTTATTTATTATTATTATGAAAAAACAAAACTCGTCAAGCCTTAATTTTTATTCCTAAAAAGGAAATATTAACTCAAAAAAAAATATTATTTTTGGGGAAAGTAATATATTAGATGTATATCGTAAAATGATAAATAGATTCCAACACAATCAAAAAACTAAAATAAAAATCGAGATTTATTTTTATTCCTGAGCAAGAAAAAAATTTAACTAAAAAAATAATTATTACTTTTGAGGAAAGAAATAAAAATCTTAAAATAATTTTTTCGGTTGAGCAAAAACATAAAAACTAAACAATAATTTCTATACCATTTAATTTAATAATAGCTTAAACAATGTGAGCAGTGTGAATGAAAATAAGACATGCAGTCGACTCGAAAATATACTTTGACTCTGCTTTTATGTTAGAATCACAACAAATGTGCAATAAAGGGTGTATTTTTTGTTTTTTTGTTTTTAGATGCAGTCAACACATAGGGGGTACCCATATGAATGGGAGGAAGAAGGAGGGAGAAGTAGTTATGAGCGTTAGTTTAAAATTTGCAAGGGTCATAACAATATTTCCAAATACCCGCGGTACGACAGATAAAAGAATGCTGTAATGCGTAGTGCGGTGGAACACCGTGTCGACGTGGAATGCGTGAGTTCCGCTTGCTGTTCTTGTAGTCTGGTGAACACAGGAACTGGCGGCATCAGCTTGTGAATCTTAGCAGAACATCTACCGTGAAAGTAACGGTAAAACAGAGAGACGCAAGCCATGTTTCGACGATGTTCCAAGGAGTCAATAGAGCTGGAAACTGTACTGTGTAAGTATTAGCTTTATCGCTCGAGGTTGGAGACGGTCCCGGAGCAAAAACAAATTAGTTCCCTCTTGTTAGTTATAACTTTTTTTTGACAACTTCTCTTTTGGTGGGAAACATAATAATCCCAATTATTTTAAAGGGGATTCATGTCCGCTAAAATGGTCATCACAAACCTCGATCTAACAGTTGATGGATCAACTGAGAAAGCTGAAACATGCAGAGCTCTATAGGGATGATCTACGGGTTCACTGGAACTAAACTCTAAGTATTACAACAATTCGTGGTGAATAGAACAGCTTACCTTATATTCATTCAGTACAAAAGGACATTCGATGAGACATTTCTGAAACAGTGTTGAATTCTTCTTGCTTAAAAACTCGCTAAAAAATTCACAAGCACGCGTCGCCAGCTCTTGACTGTCATCGAGAATAGTAGCCAGTAAAGCCAGCAACAATGAGCCACGTAATTTCAATTGATCCTGCAACACTAACTTCTCAAAGCATTTAAAAGTTTCAATGCGATTCATTGCAAATGGCGACGACAACTTCTGCATCACATGTTCCAAAATGCGTTCGACAATTTGCGTATGTTTTTTGCACACATCCGTAATGGACACGATAATGGTGTTGACAATTGGAGGACGATCGATTTTCTTCAGAATTCCACCGTACAATGTACACGTGGTGTTAGCAACACAAGCATCCCGCAATGAAAAACGTCCCGAGATTAAAATCATCGAATTGAAGAGACGTTCATTATCAGAATCCAATTCGAGCTCCGGCAGCTTAATACATTCACTCATATACTTATGAATGAATGAAATGATTGTACGATGCGGACGCAAACGAGTTTGCAAATTAACTTCTGAATAAGAGTAGAGATATGACATGAAGGTCGACCGGTTTTCCGGAAAGTCTGCAATGCCAGTCAGTATATTATATTCGAGTAAATCATGCAACTCAATTATCCACGCTTTATCCCTTGACCATGAGGACATTTCGGTTGAAGACTCGGCTTTTTGTTTTGATTCTTGTGTCTGTGAGCGGTTGTCGATTAGTATGAGAAAATCAAAAGCTTTACCAATAAGAACAGGCAATATCTTTCCCTCACGTATGCCTGTCACAATGTGGTTGAATGCATGATTGAGCGCTGTATGTGAAAAGTCGTGTATACAATTTGCAAGTACTTCTAAAGCAATCAGCATGTTTTGCTCCTTATTCCACTGAAATTAGAAAACCGTAAAAACATGAGAACAATCGTTAGGAGGCAAGTTAATGCGATTAATTACCGAGTGCAATGATGTAAACATGTGTATGAGAGCATCAGGTTCTTTACTTTTAATTTTCCCAGATATAAAGTTCAAAACAATCCAAGCCTCTGTGGAATTTGATGTTAATAAATGTGATTCGATAGTGCTGAGTATTTGAGTGCTGAAACAAATAAATTCTAGATATTTCCCATATTTAAAGAGCAAAAATGTAGCAAATTGGTAAATACTAACTTAAGCATTCGTTGCTGTAATGCTAAATGAAAACATGTTTGTAAGTACAGTCTCGATTGTGTCGAGAGCATTGTACGAATGATAACCCATGGCATGAAGTGTTCGGCTTTATTTGACTGGTCTATACCTCTTATATTGAGTAGCACACGTGAGCGGAAGCACTGGAAATAAACATACACACAAGAAGACTATGTAAGTATTTAGGGGAGCAAATAAAGTTCAAGTTTTTTGTCGTACATCCATTGCCAATTCTATATTTTTTGGATCCGTGTCATGTAGCATAGGAGCAATAATTTTGCACCACACCCAAATAACGGGAAAACAATTGGGATAACAGGTGAGTATGGCATCAACAGTGAGGAGGGTTTGTTTGCGAACGAGTGCCGTAGGCTCGTCAACAAGCCGTGTAGTTTCCTAAAGTAAAAATAAATTGAAAAAAAAACCAAATAATTAAACTTTAACTTACCACTACAAAATTCGTATTGAAAATAACTAAAGGGTTCAGCTTGACTATATTTTCCATAAACATAATGCCTGCTCGCCGAATATATGAAAGTGAACTCTGAAAGATATACTTGTAAATATATTGAGGCAAATGCATAAATGAGAGTTCAATTAGCCCATGCCCTTCAAAGGTGTATTGCGGAACGAGTGCAACTGGCTTCTCATAACGAATTTCATTTTTGCGTACGCGCGGCTCAACTGGCAGCACAACATTCGTATCACTCAACTGTGCATATCTCACACCTTCTGTCAGTATTTTCATTGCATTCGGTGAACCTTTTGTAAAAGTTGCATGCAGTGCCTGCACCGCTTTTAACTTAATATTATTGTTATTATCCTGCAGACTATCGATAAGCTCTTTGATGAGATGCACTTCACGTGGTATATCTGATACCTCATGGCGAAACATTTGCCAATCGACGCTAGACTCCAGTTGCAGCATTCGTAACATTAAGTCAATTGCACGAGATCTTATCATTGCCTCCTCGGCATAGACGGCATCGCAAAGAAATTCCACACAAGATTCATTGCATTTGGTGAAGAGTGCAGCATCATATTTGGCAGCATATTCTAAAGCACGTTGAGTCTGTTCGGTCTTCCACTGTTCAGAAGCAGTTTAAATGGAGGAAAAAGATTATGATATATAAAGATATTAACATATCGTATTTAAGTAGTGATGGGCTAATCAAAGGCTTAACAAATATTATTAAATGAAAGATTAATTAGAATTTCTTTTATTTTCAAATAAACGAGTAGAACAGCAAATTATGCAGAATAGTATTAAACATTTTTGAGAGTATCTAAGTAGGTTATGGATTACTGGTCCGAATATTATCTAATCTAGTCGTGAGAAAAATTTATATCCTTTCCTTAGTTTAGAAAAATATACTTAAGATTTCGTAAAACTTTTTCAAATGAAATTTATGTTATTTTAACATTTCGTTTTATCAGAGATACTCTCTATCGGACCTTGCTGCATTCCTCATAAAAACTTTAGCCAGTGCTAAAGTCATAAAGCTCAGTTTACGGTGTAAAAATTATTCTGTACACTAAATTCCAATATAAATAAATATATATTTTGGCTATATAGGAAGTACCTGCCTATTAACCCAACAACTCACACATTCTGTCCAGAGTAAAACTATGTTTTCAATGGTTGTGGTACCACGCCTAATTGCTTAATACCATGTTGTATGGCAGATACCACATCTACGTACAAATTTGTCAAATACTACCCCAATTATTAAGATGAGCCTGCGTACGATTACTGTGCAAAATCACCTTCATTAGAACTAAAATTTTTAAGGAAATAATCAACTACTGTGTAACTGTTTTACATACTTTTCGATGTTATTTTCTTCCAAGTTCTTCTATTAGCGCTTTATCATAACCATTCTAAATACACTGGTAGTATCAATTGAATTTACGCACACGGCAGTCATAGCTTCCTCACTTATACCTACCATACCCGTTTACAGTTACTCGGATTGTTCTCGGCTGGGATATGTTTAAACAATTTCGAAAGAGATAAAATATTTTGTTTGTTTGTAGACCATTAAAGTGAATTCTAGAATCATAATATTCCCTTATCCGGAAGTTGTATTAATTTACCGTTTTTATCGGATTTGTCACAATGCATTCAATGTAGAAATTCAACACTTTCACTAGTAGACGTGGATACTTGGCAATGCATTTTATAAACCAATCTGAAATATGTTCACAGTCTCTTCCAGCTACCAAGGCAGAAGCGACGTTGGATTTTGGTTTAGGTGCATACGTATGCAGGAAAACAGTCATGTTCATTAATTTCATGAGTGTTTCTTCCGGTTCACCATTATGCGCATTTATCATTTCCTCAAAAACATCAAAACATGTGGTATGCAAATTGGCAGCATCTGTAAGTTTCAAAATTTAAAGTTTTATTATTAGTAAACAATTTCAATATTCAATGCAGATTTGTTATTACATAGTATCTATGTAATTAAGATATTGACAGTAAGGTATGTTCTTTAACATAGTTTTCAAGTAAAGTGTTTTATAAAGGATATCTTCTACTTTTGCCTACGTCTGTATATTGAATATCTACATTGAACATTTTCGGATATTTGTGTGAACAAAACTATTTAAATGCTTTCACTTTGTACTCTTAGCATTTACTTTAAATTAGTATCTTATTTTCGACTTAAAATAAGATACAAACTGCAACAGCATGGAACGAATACCTTTTATTGTTGAATGCCTATATACCTATAAATATATTAGGGAATTCTCTAAGTCTAGCATATGCCCTTTCACGGTGCAAGAGTAGTAGAACTGCAAAACTTTGACTTCCCTACAACGAAAAAACAACAAAAAATTTTGCATATTCGTGTAAGAGTATATGCTAGACTTACCGACTAGTGTCCCCCTATTGTGTTATTATATTTACGTAATTTTAATTTTCCTGATATAAAAAAGATAAAGAAATCTATTAAGTACCTACACTATTCCATTCCTCAAGTTAGAAGCATCACACAGTTCGACAAGATTTTCGATATTGGATGGATGACAGCTTGTTGGAACCTTGAATCATATGTAAATAGAAAACTATAGAAACTGGAATTTTCCTAGAATGCACTTAAAGATTATTAGTCGGTAAGTACCAACAATAGGAACTATTTCTATTTTTCGGAAATTAACTTCAACATTATATTTTAAAATTGACTTAACCAATTTTAAATTTTGAGTTACACAGAGAAATGTATGGAAAATAAACGTATAGAAGATTTTTCCATGGATTATTTATCAGATAATGATAGGAGATGCCGTTACTAATGTCTTACCTCATTTATTATTAACTGAATTTTACAACCAGTGTTGCATCTTTACTATAATTCTACCAAACTTGGTAATTTTTATTTAATTTAAATTTTTGTTGGATTGGTAGCCTTGTCGCCGATTTGGCAGTTTTCAGGCAAATTTATATATCCTTCTTTGTCAAAAAAAAACTCTGAAGCAAGGGAAAATAGCTTGCAATATGCTGCCATAACTTTTTGGGTAGAACCGTGATTAGATAAATGTGATGCAACAAAAATGTTTCTAGCAATTCAAAGTTGTATCTTAAAACTTGAAATTCCCATCTCAAATTTAATCAGCTTTCTCACTGATGGCGCTAATACAATAGTGGGATTAATACTTTTAAAGCATTTCAGGAGCACTGTAGTATACTTGGTATATTACGATGTGTCTATCTCTAGAGGCTGCAATAAACAGGATACTGGACCAGAGAAAGGCGGAATTGATACGTTTGACTTAGCGAGCTCAATGAATCCGAAAACCAAAAAAATGTTGTTTCCTTCCCATATTTTAAATGCAATTTATAATTTAAACAAAGCTTTTATGATAAAAAATTTTCCTAACTGAAAAATATTTCAATAACTTCAAAAGTACAATGCCTTAAAAATTTAAAATAAAATCAAATATTTCGCTTGGAAATAATTTTAGCATCAGGTACTTCTAGGTAACAATCCTAGTTGTCCGCTTTTAGTTTAAATTATCCGGTTTCGGTAGTATCAAGTGATATATCGGTCATCCCTACTCTGAACCGACCATATTAAAAACATAAAGTGCACATGGAACCATGATCGCCAAATAATCGTAAGCGACAAAACGTGACAGGAGAAAGTTAGGTTTGGAAGGATGAATATAGTAAGTATACCATATGTACATATATCCGCAGTTCAACTCGGAGACTTAATAATTCATTGCGGTTTTCATTTCAAGTCCATTAAGCCCATTGAACAATTTGGTTCTCAGGATAAAGGTAAGGTGATCCGATAGTTTGATTTTTGTTATCTCTGTTGGATTTAAGAAGACCCCAAAAATTATCTGTTCATCTGTAGCTTTTGGCATTTACGAGTTTCACTGATTTATTTTTTAGATTTTGTTGCTTTCGCTCTCTGCAGTCAATAGAGATAGTGATCTCCGAATTGTACTGTCATACAAAAGTCTAGCTGTTCACTCCATTTGTATTAGAAATAATATAATAATATAAATTCAGTTCAGTTTGTGCAATTGGCGGGACGTGCACACAACACTAATTTATTACTTAACTATATGTTGACCACTTTGGTTTAACTTTGGTTTTGATCGAGTAACGTTTAATTAGGCGTCGTAGGTATGATATGCATATATAAATTAACAGCGTCCATAGGGGAGTCGATTTAACCATGTCTGCGTATCCGTCTGTCTGTGTAGACGATAACTCCTGTTAAACTTAAGCAATCTCACCTCAAATGCACAAAATCCAAGCATACTTCCAATACAAGTGAAATATGAAAGCAAATACATAGTAAAGCAAATGGAATCAATTTTAGTATACACAGTTAAAACAACTGCGAAAATTATCATCATTGGGCAATATCCAGGCAAAATAATATATAAAAAAAATTTCACACAAAAACAAAAAACCAACAGTTTAAAGCAAAAGTATGTATATTTCAGAGGGTGTTTCGGGTATAAATTTTCAGAATTTTTATTGTCAAGTATTAACAGATTTCCACTGACCTCAACTGCTATTGACCTAACTGCTATTTACAGTAGCTAATTACAAGTCAAAGTGCATGCATGTGAATATTCATATTGAAACCAATATGCACTTACGTGATTAACCATTAAATGTAATTAACAAATTATTATTTAATGGTTCTGAGTTTCTTAAACTTCTGAAACAAATGACAAAACTTAAAAATAAAATAATAAATTTAAAGTGTTGCTGAAATAAAATTTTAAATTTCTAAGATTTTTATTACTTGTTAAAGAAATAAATGTAGTGGAAATATTTTAGAAGGTCTAATTATGAAATTTGGATTTTACAAATAAAAGTAATAATTAGAAACTTTCATAATCCGAAGAAGCTTCGCACTTTTTTGTTTTTGTCTTTTTCCAAAAAACTAACGTACCCTAATATTACAACTTCACTGATAGTTGATATTAATGCAATTACACAACATTTTGTTGTTATTGTTTCATATCATTCTAATAATTGTTTTGGTTTTCGAATATTATTTTAATTTGTATATACGTAGCGTAGCGAATTACTTTATTTTAATATTTATCGTTCAATAAATATATTAGTTAATGAATAAGCTACTTACTTGAATAAATTTACAGTCAATAAATTAGAAATTTTTTGATTTATAAAATTTTTATTTTATTGAATGTATGTATATTTTTTCGGGTGTAGTTGGTAACCCTACTCTATTCAGGAAACATACATAAGTGCTCTGATCAAGTAGAATGGGACCAATATTTCCATATATGTAAGTATTTGAGTCATTTCATGGTAAAATAAATTATTGCCATGTTATGTATCTACTTACTATATACATAATAAGTACTTATAATATCGTATACAGTGACAGACAAAAATCATCCTAATACACATATATAGGTATGTATATCGCTTTCGTTTCGCCGCGAATAAATAGCCGAACATGTCGACAAATCGAAAAGGAACAGCAGAGATATATAGTGTAACTAAATGGCAGAACAGTTTTCTATATAAGGCATTATCTACTAGCCCCACATGGGTCGTGAAAAATTAGAAAAATCGATATCGTATTTTAAAACTGTTTTGCATTTTTTTTTACAGAAGAACAAAAATCTTTCGTAGATCTTTTATTGTAAATATTAAATAAAATATGAAATTTCTGCGAAAAATTAAGCAGCAATCCGATATCGTATTCGATGTGATTGCACAATTTAATTGAAATAAACAACTTTTCATTTTTATGCGTCTTAGCGTGCCATTTTGGGTAACTGTGGACAAAAACAAACCAAAATTCTTTTAGTCAAATAATATTTTTTAGCAAATAATATTTAATGAAAATATAATATCAATAATATTTCTTTCTCATACAGCATGATACAAGCCCCTCCTTACCTCGTCATACCTGACGTGGCCTTCTAGTAGCTCATCACATTCGAGTCTGGGTTTTTAACCCGCTATACCAGATTGACCCCTCAATAATGCAATAATGATTTTCCTTTCGCAGGAACCATAAAAAACGAAACAACACCACAAACACATAAGTACAGTAGCGAGCAATAAAATGCAACCAATATCATTGTCTTACGAAATCGCACAAGTAGTAAAAACGAATTTGATTACAGTGTTAAAATTGTATACACTGATATGTGAGTATTTTCTGTACTGATATAAGCTTTCTATGCATTATATTGCTCCTTTTTTTTTAATGTTAGTAACAGCAAGTCAATCCCAAAACCAAGCGACAAAAAATGCAACTCTCATAAATTTAATTTGTTTTAATACAAAGAAATTTAATAACTTAAATCAATATTTTGTTGCATAGGTTTCATTTGCTATTACCTCACGCTATCTTTTAGGCATGGATTACACCAAACATTCTGTTTCCAGGATTTCTTGCAAATCCTTTAAACTTGAAAGATATTTCTTGCTCACTTCCCGATCTACAAGTTCCCATAGATTCTCTATGAGGTTGAGACCGGGAGACTGCGCCGGTCAATCCAAAACTCGCACACTGCTGTCAGATAGAAATCCACGAACTATGCGGCTAGAATGCTTCTGGTCATAGTCGTGTTAGAAAATACTTCCGGCAGCCATTTCATCGCGAAGATGGGAGAGCATTTGCTCTTCTAGAATTCGTCTATAACAAGTGTTATACCGATAAGGACTGCGTCGAATAAAATTGTCCGTTACATTTCTTCCCATACTGTGCTATTGAAAGATTCAAAATCAAAAATTTTTATCTTAAGGAGTGCGTCGAATAAAATTGTCTGGTACAAAAATGATGAAATCTTTTAAACTAGTAGTCCGATTTTTTTAAACTCAAATATTTTATTTTGCAAATTATTTTTAGATTAAAAAATAAAAACAAGAAACCACAAATTATTTAGTTTTAATTTTTCATTGTTTTTATGGTAGTGTCCGACACCCTCACAGCTGCTGCATACCACTTTCTTTTGAAATCTTGAAGGTCTTTGGCCACTTTTTTTGTTACCTTCATTTCCCTTTTTACTAAAGCCCAGTACCTCTCAATCGCCCTTAGTTCTGGACAGTTTGGTGGATTGGCTTCTCTAGGCACCAAAATCACTTCATTCCGTTGGAACAACTCTAAGGCCGGTTTGCTGTAGTGACATGAAGCGAGGTCAGGCCAAAAAAACGTGGACACTTCATGTTGGCGTAAAAATGGAAGCAATCTCTTCAAATATATTTCGCCGTTGATTGTACCCGATGTCACGAATGTGCTGCTCCTTTTGCCACAACTACAAATTGCCTGCCAAACAAGGAATTTCTTTGCGAACTTTGTAATTTTTTTGGCTTTGAATTTTTCAGCGACATTTCCTCGAGAATCAGCTGTATAAAATTCTTGACCATGTAGCTGGGAAAAGTCCGCTAAAACATAAGTTTCATCGTCCATTATGCAGCATTCAAATCTCGACTCAGCATTTTCGCTTGTTGTTTTGCGGTTTCATTCTTCACTAAATGACTTCACTGAATGACCAGTGAGGTTGCTTTTGAAAAATTTTAATAATATTTTCTCGCACTTCCACTTCGTTTGCCATTTTCGCGTTAAATAAATTTTTATTGCCTTTAACTGACACATAATATTTTCTGACATTTAATTAAAAGCTACTAAGTAATATTTGCTGAGTTTTTGACCAGAAAGTCGTTCACAGTTTTGAAGAAAATTCAGGTCTTTTGGAACTAGTCGAGCGGTAATGCGTATCATGTCCAAACAATCGTGTACAATGGTACGAATTGATTCATGAGACACAGAAAGTTCAGCGACTATCTCTCTCAAACTTAAATGACGATTTTCCATCACCATTTCCTTCACTTTTTTGATGTTGACTTCAGTTGAACACGTTGTTGGCCGACCAGAACGAGGCAAATGTGCCACCACATCTCGACTGCTTTTGCATGCACTGTACCACTCATATGCACGTGTTTTTCACTATAAGCCTTCTGTAACATTTTTAGCGATTCGGCACACGAAATTCCATTTGTAATACAAAATTTTAACAAATTCTTTGTTCGATATATTTATTTATTGTAAAAATCGCAAAACACATAAACAACAAAAAATCGAGCACTATAAACAAACTAAATGACTTCACGTTAGAATATAGGACAGTGCCGCCAACTTAGCGGCAAAAATAAATTCTAAAATCTCCTAAACGGATTTAACAGAATGTACATTGCTGAAACCTCAATTTTTGACTATGACGCGTTAGAAATAAACACTCGGACGCATACTTCGTTATTGATTCCGGAAGCTGGGACAACCGAATTGACTCCATCACCAGACAAGGAGCTAATGTTAGTGGTACCATCTGTGAGCGAGAGCTCCAGAGGTAGTGTGTAATTGCTAAAAAGCCTGAAAATCTGTCTGTTGTGTTTCCGAGGACAAATGTATTTGTTTTCAGATTTTCCACGGATACATCCATTGAGGACGTTCAATACTATATAGAGTCCAGAATTAAATCCGCGAATTCTTCAATAACAAAATTTAACTTTTCATATGAGCGAAATATCTTTCCATTCAAAATTTCGATTCCGGCTGAACATTTCAATCAAATCGTAAGTAAAAGTTTTTGGCCAAACGTTGTAAAAGTAAGAGAATTTGTTTACAAACCGAAAGTTGGGTTAAATAATGCTGTTAGTATTTCTCGGCCTGCTGATATCCCAAAAAACTAAATGATCCCCTAAAGTTCATACACATTTTGTACCAGAATGTTAGGGGATTATACACAAAGTTGACTTTATTCTTCCTAAAAAGCTTTCAGTGTTCGCATGCGGTGATAGTTTTTGCTGAAACTTGGCTTAAACCCAATGTTCAAAATTCTGAAATTTTCTGTGATAAATAACAGATATTCCGAAAAGACCGTTTGTATACGGCTGGTGGCGGTGTTCTTATTGCTGTTCAATCCATATTTGTGTCTGAAGAAATCTGTATCCAAGAAGATAGAGTTCGAACTCTTATCTATTCGCTTAGGATTAGGAGTGCATTATCTTTACTTAACCTATTCTATAGACAAAAATTTGTTTGCCAAAGATCAAGCGAATAAATAGGCAAAGGAAGAAACGAATAGGATTCTGTTATCTGCAAGGAGATGTGACCCTGCGTTGCATTTTTAATGCTCGCTACTATATGTATGTTGGACCGACTCTATCATGGTTGCCGAACCCACATTTGAAGGCAACTCCATTGACGCTGCTTTCAGCCACTATAACTTTTACCTCACCACCGGCATATGTAACTTAATGTCACCAAACATATTCCCTGTATCTGCACCTAAAAATTACCGAGATCAGTACTCTGATTTTCATGTTTTCATCAATAAATTAACAATAATAAAAAAAATATGCTTCATTAATAAAAATAAAAAATAAAGTTGAATTACAAATTGAAAATGAACATTACTTTACTTTACTTTTAATGGCACAACAGCCCATGGAGGGCCTAGGCCGAGCTTTTCGCATCCACTCATGTTGTACGTGTTATATTTGTACATGAATGGAAGGGACCTACAGTTTAATGCCGAATACGAACGGCGAAGTGAGAAGCTTTTCATAGACAATTTTTACTCTTGTAGGTTTGTCATTGCCTGCCAAGAGGTGGTGCTGTGTAGAAAAATTATTTTTTCTACTTTTTTTTTATTTTGCCTGTGCCGAGATTCGAACCCCGGACACTCTGCGTATCAGTCCAACGCGTTACCACTGCGCCACAGCGACCACCGAAAATGAACATTAAAAAACTTTAAATTTACATAAACACAACAGCTGTATTCACGATCTATATTAAATGGTCTTGTATTCTGCATTTTTGATAAATTGGATATTTGTAGTAAATTTAATATGTTTGCAAAGACAAAATACGTATGTACAAGCGATTCTCAAATACTACAAATATCAAGAATACAACGGCTAGAGCCCATTGTAACTGTTGCATAGCATTTGTGTATTTGCCAATCAGCTGGCACGAAAATATAATGCAGCCTTATAAGTACATATTTTCTGGTAGATTTTATACATTGGGAAATAGCGCTGCGTTCTTTAAACATGGAGGACGATTCTGGTTGAATTGTAGGTTTGTTATGTCTTCTTCTGTTAAATAATACAACAAATACAAAAATGTACAATAACAGCGTTCCCAATATGCAGTATAAATTGTAAATTTGTTAGAAAAATACTACAAAAACTTTAGATCGTGAATACTGCTAATAATGATTAAAAAACTTTACTTCCTACTAAAACCTTAGCACTTTCACAAAGAAAAATAAGTATAATAATTACACAATCTGACTTTAGCGTCAGATACTCTCAATTAATTGGTCTTATGAATTAGTTGCTGTTACGCACTCGACACTAAAACAAACCCTACCCAATGGGGGCCAGGGGCGGAGAACACAAGGTAAAGTTCGTGATAGTCGCATAAATGGCTAAGTCCATGCTCGATCTTTGCATTTCTCTGTCTCAAGTCGTTGCACAACCTCCTCGTGGCGCATATTCTTGGGTCTTCTGTGGGTTTCACACGCTATGTTGGAAGAGGTTCTGGCAAATGGGTGTGACGCCTGCTAACACTTTGATATGAGGACGATGGTTGGCAATGCCCTGTTAGAGGAAAAATAAGAGGAGATTGGAAAAAGGGGCGGAGATTTTAGTTGGCCATTGCGCAGATTGCTCTTATGAGCAAGTGAACGTGGGGCTCCTATAACAAATGCTTGGAACGACGTAACTAAGAAACCGTAACTAGGGATAGATTGAAAATCTGTTTGTAGATGTTTTTAGTGGAACGGGGAATATGACCGTGTCTGCTCAAAGGTATGGTAGTTCCCACACGCAAAAAGTTTTACTTTAAAGTACAGGATTAGGTGATTGAAGTGCTACCAACTTCACACCGGTATATCTGGCAACGCGCTATTGTCAACTATGTCAAATATATACCAATGACAGCTGTTTATATTGTTTACAAGCTACCACAAGCATTAGCGTCTAAGTTTTATAGAACAAAAGTTATTCGAAATGGAATTCAAACGTGTGGTTGCGCTATGTTTGAGTGGAAAACCACAAGTAAAAGTATCTTATAATGAAAAAGTATCTCACCTGAAATGGCTCGGAAAGTGATGGCTCGACTTAAACGAAATCCACGTCGTAGTGATAATCAAACGGCCAAAGAACTGAAAATATCCCAGTGAGGCATCCGGCGCATATTTCAAAATGAGCTCAAGGTAAAGCCTTACAAGTTCCATAAGGCACATGAGAAAAAAAGTTAGACTCGAAAGAGCAAAGGAGTTGTGACGCTTGCACGAACGTGGTGAATTACAAACATTGTATTCTCTGATGAGAAAAATTTCCCTATTGAGCAGTTCATAAACTCTCAAACTGATCGTGTTTACTTCACTGAATGCACTTACGAAAATTTCAGCCTACTAACGGCCACCCGAAGTAATTTTCCATCTCAAGTAATGGTATGGGCTGCTCTGACCGCCAATGGACGCTGCCAATGCGACTTATTATCGGGAAAATGTTTTGGAAGCTGCTTTAAAGCCGTGGGCACGCAAACATTTCGGTCGTACACCATGGACGTTCCAACAAGACTCGGCGCCGTCTCATAAAGGTCGTGTGAACCAAGAATTGTTAAAAACCATGTTCCACACTTCATTTCGTCCACACAATGGCTTTCGAATGAGGAATAAAATATATGCCAGTATGGATTTGCTGAAGAAAGCAATTGTAATGGGCCAAAATACCGCAAGATCATATTTGTGCAGCATGTAACTCATTTTTTAACCGTTTGAAGGCCATAGTAAAGGCAAAAGGTGGTCACATCGGGTTAAAGTGAATGGATTCTAAGATTTTTATTATCACACATTTTTGTAATTTGAATAAATAAAAATTAATTTATGTATTTGTAGACACTAAGTGGTCGCTGTGGTGTAGTGGTAGTGCGTTGGACTGCTACGCAGAGTGTCCGGGGTTCGAATCTCGGCACAGGCAACATCAAAAAAGAAGTAGAAAAAATATTTTTTCTACACGGCACCACCTCTTGGCAGGCAATGGCAAACCTACAAGAGTAAAAAATGCTATGAAAAGCTTTTCACTTCGCCGTTCGGATTCGGCATTAAACTGTAGGTCCCTTCCATTCATGTACAAATTTAACACGCACAACATGAGTGAATGCGAAAAGCTCGGCCTAGGCCCTCCATGGGTTGTTGTGCCATTAAAAGTAAGTAAAGTAAGACACTAAGGCATTCAGTCCCGGGATCCCGAATTCCGATATTGTAGTTATCTCAACGGACGGCGGAAGTACCATGGTAAAAGTCGGAAAACTAATTTCGGCAAAACAGCAACTTTGCTTTGCTCATGGTATTCAATTAGCGTTAATTTATGTTTTATACAAAACAACAACCGAGCGTGTTGTGGTGTCCGAAAAAGAATCCGATTTAGAAGACGACGATGTAGATGACTACGGGCTTCAAATATGCGCACGAGATCGTTTTTGTGAACTTACTGAGAATCATGATATCCAAAAGATAATCGACCATGTACGAAAAATAGTTTGAACATTTCGCAAATCTCCAACAAAAAATGACTATCTGCAGAAATACATAAGAGACGATTACGGCAAGGAGCTGAAACTGACGATCGACTGTAAAACGCGATTGAGCAGCATGCTAAACATGATTGAGCGCTTTACATTGTTGGAGCGATCAATTAAAAAAGCAGCAATCGATTTGAAAATGCCACCAATTTTAGATTTTGAATGCGCTGTTCTAAATGAAATTGTTAGAATTTTCAAAACAGTAAAAATTACAGTTGAAGCTCTCTGTCGAAGCGATATGAATCTATGTAAAGCCGATGTGCCATTAGTTTTTATGCTAAAGGAAATCGCACAAACCAAATCAGCTTTAAGTGACAAACTTTCACAATCGGCCAAATCTAGAATCAAAGAGAGAAGAACTAAGTATATATTCGTCAATTCTAAACTGTTTAACAAATCGAATGGAAATATCTGAGTCAGACGAAGATAATTCGGTAAATTTTTCAAAAATTAAATCCGAAAAAATATGCATTTTAAAAAAATTATCTTCTGAATCGCAGCACGTTGAAGATGAAGTAATTTTTTGTGAAAACTCGGATGAAACCGAAAGTTTAGAAAAGCGGCTACAAAAAGCTTTGGATAATGGTCACAGTCCAAGCAAGTCGCAAAATTCAAAAAGCTTATCGGATATCGTTTCTCGGGAAATTGCTTTATTCGTTTCGGGTGGTAATCATGGACAACATCCCCAACTTGCCTGCGATACCATCAATCTATCTCTCCGACTATTATCGAATCAGAAAGATGCTTTTCGACATAATATATAATAATAATAATTTTATTATAATAAAATTAAGTGTATGAACTTTTTTCTCATATATATATAATTTTTTTTTGTTAATTAATTATTAAATTAAAACATGTGAATAAAACACATATAACGTAAAATGTTGGATTTATTTACTTATATTTGATCTTTTTGTTTTTTTTTAAATGGAAATGTGATGAAATAATTTAAATAATTTAAATAAAAACAAAGATCTAATGATTTTTATCTCATTTATTTAACATTCTTCATTTAATATTCTTGAGACCATTGTTTATTTTTTACCTTGATATTCATAGGTATTTGATTTAATTGGAAAATCCCAGGATCCAGGGATTTAAAATTTCAAATCCCGGGATTTTCAAAAACATTCCGGGATTGGATGTCTTAGTACACACACAGCTGCATATCTTAAAGACTCGAGTAGGAATTTCAGCTTTGATAATACACATAAGCGAAAAAAAAATATATTTACTGTTTAGCATCTGTTGGTAAGGTTAATTAAATATACAAATTTGGTCAGGAATGAAATAAGGTTATTTCCTCAAGGCATCTCACAGAGCTAAAGTTGTTGTGTCAAAATTACACACGTTTTTGGTTTTTGGCTTTGAGACTACAACATTTGTTTATTTACATTTTGCACTATTTTGATACTTTAAAATTTTATAGTTACAAAAAAATGCACGAGCTCTCAAATATGCCGTGGGTGTAACTCTAAAACTGTAGTAAAGAGGGGAGAAATGGCAAAGGGATCAACAAAATTCCTCGGGTATCTCATGCAACTAGTTTCACTGTGAAAGAGCTTATTTTCCCAAAAGATTTTCTAACTATTTTTGCTTCGGCATCACTGAATTTAATAAATAACAACCCTGTTTTTTCCTATACGATAAACAGCTTTGACTTTAGTGCGAAGCAGAGGAAAAATCAAAACGAACGAAAAAAATAAGAGCTGAAATTTAAGGGCAAATTTTAGCGAAATATTCTGTCGATAATTTTTTGCATAAATTTCTTCTAAGCAAAATTTATTTCTAGAAGAAACGAAAAATGTCCATGTTGCTGAAACAACGAACCGCATTCCGGTTCAGATTCATTGTGCAGCAGACGACAATGCGACTATTAAGTGCGAGTGCTGTGAAATGTTGTGAAATGCAACCAGAACACTACGACATTATAATTGGCGGAGGAGGATTAGTGGGCACTACTCTAGCGGCAGCACTGGCTAAAAATAAAGTCCTTTCAGAGAAGCGAGTATTATTGTTAGAAGGTGCTCCCGAATTTAAGGGATTCGATGTAAAATCGCAGTATGGGAATCGTGTCTCTGCAATTAATCTTAATACCATTGAACTCTTTAAATCAATTGGTGCTTGGGAACGCATGATGGAGGCGCGTGTGAAACCTATTAAACAGATGCAAGTGTGGGATGCAAGCAGCGATGCACTAATTAAATTCCAGCATGATCATTTTGCAGATGATGTAGCTTGTATCGTGGAAAATGATTTGATGTTAGATTCAGTTTACACACTATTGCGTGACAATAACTGTGCTCCCAACATAGAAGTACGAAATAAAGCACGCATTGAATCAGTGCGTCTGCCAGCAGATGCAGGAAATAGATATTCGGAGGTGAGATTGCAAGATGGACAGACATACACATGTGAACTTCTGGTTGGTGCTGATGGCGCCAACTCATTGGTACGTAAAGAGATGAATGTAGACGTTTTCTCAATCGATTACGAACGTCGTGCTTTGGTGGCCACATTGAACATGAGCGAGGCCGGTGATAACTCAGTTGCATGGCAACGTTTCATACCGACTGGTCCCGTGGCCTTATTACCATTGAATGAAACCATGAGTTCATTGGTTTGGAGCACTACTGTTCAGCATGCTAAACAATTAACTGATATGCCGGAATCGGAATTTATCAGCTATTTAAATGAGGCGTTCTGTAAGGAGTACCCTAAGAGTGATATAGTTATGAAGGCTATGAATGCAATGAACTCCATTATAGGACAAACTAGAGAAAGGATGCGTCAATATCCACCACGTGTATGTGGAGTTCTTGAGAAATCTCGGGCATCTTTCCCACTTGGGTTTTTGCATGCCTCATCCTATGTGTGCACTGGTGCAGCACTCATCGGCGATGCAGCTCATCGCATTCATCCACTTGCAGGACAAGGTGTGAATTTAGGCTTCAGTGATGTACGCTTTCTGGTTGAAACGTTGTCTGACGCTGCTTATGCTGGGGCTAAACTCAGCGATAAACAATATCTTCTTAAATACGAGCAAAAAAGTTTATTCAAAAATGTTCCTATATTAATAGGAGTGCACGGATTGCAAACGCTTTACTCCACCACTTTCAGCCCGGTAGTTTTGCTGCGCAGCTTGGGGTTGCAGTTGACGGATAGTATCCCCCAAATAAAAAATATATTCATGAAACGAGCTATGGGTTAATTTAGTGGTAAAGATTTATAAGTTTCGTATTTACTTTTTAATATTTTCAATAAATACTTACACATATTTGCATATCCTCGCTCATGATTCAGGTATTGAATGTCAACAAGTTTTTTCATCATTGCATCTCGAGTGCTCTTGTAATCGCCGAAATGTACATAGCGCAGCAACAACTTCAAATCATCACAAAACGTAACGAAGCGTACCCATTTTTCTACAAGTTGTTGCCATGCACTGCCGTTTACGGGGGGTTGACTTTCAATATTTTCTACCAAAGTGAACACCTGAAGACAATGCGTGATTACCTCCTCTTCGAAAATGTGAAATCCTTTCGCACCAGGTATAGTAAGCGATAGAAAATACGTATTAACCGCAGCCAATGAAAGCTTCGTATAAACCATTGATGTGGGGTCTAATGAAAGTAAGCCTGCCAATGTATAAATAAATGCTAGGTAGGAGTCTCGTGGCATAACTTTTACCACTTGGTCCCAACAGTCGTATGTATTGTCATAACTTGCACTTGACTCACGTAAGCTGCGAATTGTGGTACAAAGTTCCAAAAGCGTAGAATGAACTTGAGGATTTTGCAACGCACGGCGTACAAGTGGCAGCGAGGTTACTTCATTGCCACAATTTGTTATTAATACCGCTAATGGCTCATCATCTTCACTTTCACTACTTCCTGGGTTTTGGTTTTGTTTCTCATTCGGCGTTTTTGTATTTCTGTTGGTTTTACCTTTCACTTCTGTGGCTTTTTCATATAGTTCTTGAACTTGTTCCCATATCAAATTGGTTTCAAAAAACTCACTTAATTTGCCAAATAGATTTATTAATTCGGTCATTCTTTACTATTTATATTTCTAATATTTTATTATGAACATCACACAAGTTTAGCATTTTTTGTTATTCTGCTTTGCTAGAAATTCGCTGTTTTTAGGGATGGAAATTTGCTCGATAATTCTCGACAGGGGCATTATCGTTAACTATCGACAATTATGGCGAGAATGAAATCTTCCCATTATGGCCCATATAGGCCCATAATGGGACGTTGCGTCATTAAAAAAATAACAAAAGGTGACTTTCATTTCAAATTCATTTTTTGTTTTTTTTGTTTAGCAAATATTTGGGCAATTAATGGAATTGTTAATGCATGGTCGCTGTGGCGTAGATAATAATGCGTTGGCCTGCTACGCAGAGTGTCCTTTGTTCAAATCTCGGCACAGGAAAAATCAGATAGAGTAGAAAAAACAATTCTTCTACACGGCGCCACCTCTTGGTAGGCAATGGCAACCTACAATAGTAAAAATTGCCAATGAAAAGATTTTCATTTCGCCGTTCGTGTTCGGCATAAAACTGTAAGTCACTTACATTTATTTACAAATATAATACGCACAACATAAGTTTTCGCAAAAAGCTCTGCCTAGGCCGTCCATGGGTTGTTTTGCCATTAAAAAAGAATGAAAGAAGAAGTTAATGCGTTATAGTGCATAGAACTTTGAAATTCGTCAGTTGGTCCAAATGTGTATTAGCGCTTTCCTTTCCTAAGAGCTTAATATGATAATGAAAATTTCACCTTGACTGTAATTGAAAGATTTTGGTTACTAAATAAATTTGTGGCTTGTAATATTAAAGTTTGTGTTTTTTCTACGCACAAATTAAATTAGATAAAAATTCCTATAAATTAGAAAAAATCCTTTTTCCACACGGAATCTCAGGCAATGACAAACCTACAAGAGCAAAAATTGCCTATGACAAGCTTTTCACTTCCATTCGTGTATAAATATAACACGCACAACTTGAGCGGATGCGAAATGCTCGCCATTTGGCGCTACATGCGCTCATAGTCGACATTGATAAATTGAAATTCATTGTGGTAAAGGCATAACACTTGACACAATGGCTGTGCCCTGTGATTGCATTCCCTCTCTCATTCTCCCTCCTTCCACCTATCAATCTTCCTTCCAATCAACTCAATGCTCTGCATTCAAAGGGGTACACCCTGTGTGTTGAATGTATCAATAAAAAAATAAAAACCCTCGCGGGCTTAACGATAAGTTGTCGACTATTTTTCTTTACGATATTCCTATCCCTTGCTACTGCTATCCACTTTAAGCACAGCGCCGTTCTCACCTATGTTAACGACTTTTTTAAACCAGTGGCTGAAAGTTTTTCAAAAATATTCATTAATGGTCGCGTTTCGCAGAGCAGACGCAATTTGATTAGCTATAGTTAAATTTCTACGACATTTACGTTCTTGAGCTGCAATTGCTCCTGCGAATCGCCTTGCTAAATTTGAGCGGAAATATTTTTTAGTAGAAAATAGAAGAAATAGGGATTGTGGACATCATAAATATGATAAGGAGTGGTAAAGATATTTCTAATTTTTATAAGTAAATAATTCAACTTCACATAATTTACTATTTTTACCGGTCAGTTGTTGTGAATTATCCAATTCTTTCAAAAAACATACTTAGCTAAAGTTGCAAACAAATAAAGCGCTCCAAAAAAATGGTGTCCGCATTTGCAAACTTGAGCACTTTGTTCTGCGAAACGCGACCAGTGCCGAAATTTAACGATAAGCTTGTTAACTTATGTCAAATGCTTAATAAGTATATGTGTGTTAAGAACGATCACGGAATCAGCTGATTTGATGTGAAATGATCGATAAGGTCCGAGCATGCCTGAGCTGACTTATACAAGAAAAATAAATGAAACTTGACGAAAACTTTGAATATGCGCTGCAGCTGCTACTGCATACCAGATAGTGGTATTAGAAATTATGCGATGAACAGAATGCTGTAGTTGTAGTAAGTAGTATACTACTGTTAAAAGCTGAAACACACTATAAACATTGTTCGCGAACAGAATGTGTATCTGCTGAAGTTGCCGCGAACAAACATGGAAGACAAAGAAGTAGAAAAATTAAATTTACTATTTATTTACATAACTATTATTTAATAACGAAATTATAAACTCACTTTTTGTTTTAAAAAGGCGCCAAGAAGAATTGCTCATTTATTTTTCGACTTCGCGTCAAAACTGTTACTAAACCATTATGAACATATATTGTGTATGCTGCGCTAGCCTTTTTTTTAGAAGGAAGATTGATTGGTGGGTGGAAGGAAGAGAGAGAACGGGAGAGGGAATGCAATCACAGGACATCTAGAAAGAGGCAGACTGCAATTGTGGCAACTGTTATGCTTTTACCTCAATGAACTTCAGTTTTTTTTTTGTTTATCAATGTCAACTATGAACGAATGTGGCGCCAAACGCCGGGCTTTTCGCATCCACTCATATTGTGCGTGTGATATTTGTACATGAATGGGAGGCGAAGGAAAAAGGAAAAAGCTTTTGATAGACAATTTTTACTCCTGTATCTTTGCCATTGCCTGCCAAGAGGTAGTGTCGTGTAGAAAATATTATTTTATTATTTTTATTTTGCCTGTGCCGAGATTGGAACCTCGGACACTCTGTGCAACAGTAACAGTCCAACGCACTACCGCTACACTACAGTGACCAAGCTAGTGACTTAAGTTGGATTTATTTAGTATTTGCTTGATGTAGATCTACTACAAAATTTAGTTTCGAAAATATTGTTTTAATCCTATAATACGAGCAATATCAACGCTGTTTGTAGCAGCGCCCTCTGTGCATAAATCAAATAAACAAATACTACGAATGACATGAGAAAAAACTAATAGGAGGTAATGAAGTAAACGAAAGAGAAATGCAATTTTTAAGAATTTGTGAAAATTGCCTGTGAAAAATAATTCGGTTAGAAAAAACTCAACCAAATAAATAAAAGCGTATAGTTACCAAAACAATGAACAACTAATAGTTAAAAGAATTTTTTATAAATTATTTCGCAATTCTACATGAGAAATATATGTGAAAAAAAATGATTCAATAAAAGCCGTGAATTCGTTGTGAAAACATGTAAGTACATATTGTTGCCATTAGGAGATTTCCATTCATATTATATTTGCGAGGTTTCGCAGTAAATTTGCTTTTGTGTTGTATATGCATAATGGTTTAAGCCTAACGCCGTGACCTTTGCCTCATTTATTTCCATGTATTTGTATTATCTTCTTACCACAAACGACTTAGTTGCGGGTGTGCAATACGTTGTCGCTGCAGGTAGCTGAGTTAGTTTGCTAGTTTAGCGGCGGTCATTAGAACGAGTCAGCGTGTCATGGAAAAGGTGTAAAACGGTGGAGGAGAATCAAGTGTCCGTCTCTCGTGTGTGTGTGTGTTTGTTATTATTTGCTTATTATTTGCTTTATTTTGCTGTTGGTTGCTTCGCTGTTTACATCACTTGATATATTGCGGGTATAAGGGCAGTCGCAGTTCTCGTGTTCCTTGCCAAGTCGCTGTTGCATCTTCGGTTTAGCTTCATGTTCTTGCTTATCTGCAAGGGAATTGTTTTACATCGAAAACGTTAATTTGCGATTTACAACTGATTTAAAACTTTCTTGTGTAAAAATGTACGATAAGGCTATTCCGCTCATTTATCTATTGGACTGTGATCGCAGCAATCGATGTGGCTACAGTTCATGTGATTTATACATGATTTGATAATTTAATTATCATTAGTAGACGGAGAACCCGTGACAAAAAAAATCTCGGAGATTCTAAAGGCTCGTTTCATAATGTTTGGTTATTCTAGTGACGTACATGAACGTACATATGTACATACTTTGATCAGTAAAACGTTGTTTAGAGGAGCTGTTAAAGGAGCGCTGTTACGCTGTTACGGAATGCAATAAAATTCATAATTTCGCTAGTCAGTTAGATGTTCGTTAGGACAGGAGCTGTTAGCGAGGCTCAAGTGTGCATAAACAAACGTGAGTACACGACAAATTGAGTACTTAAGCAATTTCAAGTAAAATTTTTAGACATTATAGTCAGAAAGAGATTATGTTCTGAATTGGGAAAAGTCGGTAAAATGGGAGTGGCTATCCCCATACATGCGAAATTATCATAGAGTGATATTGAAGAAGGTTGAGCTTATCGCATCTTTTCATGTCGTGCGTGTTATATTTCTACACGAAGGTAGTTTTATTCTCTTCTTACTGCTGGAGGTTTTCCATTTCCTGCTAAGTGGGTGGTGCCCCGTGTAGACATTTTCTACTCTTTGATTTTTGCATGTGCCGAGTTTTGGGCCGTGGATACTACTATGCGTAGCAGGCCAGTGCACTACCAACTACGCCACGGCGACCTGAGCTATAAGTACATGTTTACATAAGGTACATATACATATGTATGTACATTGGATATGTTAAAATTTTTCGAAAAGTTTATTGTAAATACAGAACAAAAACTTTTCATTGAAAACTCATCTTCACCGATGAAGCTAATTTCTGGCTTAATGGCTTTAACTATAAGTAAATATGCGTTATTGGACAGCAACAGACCCACATGTGCAACAGACTCCATTGCATCAGCAAAAAAATGATGAAAATTATCGTCATGTTACAGTCAATGGAGTTCGGTATCGTGCCATGTTGGAAGACTATTTTGGATGGACTTGTCATCAGTGATATCTGGTTCCAATAAAATGGTGTCACATAAAACACAGCTTGTCAAACAATTGATCTATTGAAGCTGAAGTTCGGTCCGGTCTAATGGCCACCTCGATCAATCGATTTAACTTCGTTGGATTTTTTTATGGGGTTACGATAAGTCGTTCGTTTATGCGTCAGAGGAGCTCAGGTACAATATCGAGCCCGAAATTGCGAGTGGTGAGAAATTAGCTCAAAAGAATCCATTGCTGCAAACGTGTTTACAAGGGTCATGATGAGCGATATCGATTTCCATACTTAAATGCAACATGTAAGCTACACCTGAATAAATTTCAGCCCAATATTTCAAATATTCTGTGTTTTATGTAAATACAAAATTGTTATGTCTCTATTGAAAAACCCTTATGCAAAAACGCTGTATTCCCAGATTTAAACACTGAAACATATTGCAAGGGTCGTTTAAACGTTTTCATATGCCAATTTATACAATTTTATGGAAAAAAATGTAATGAGACCACTGAAAAAATTGCACAACAGTCATTGAAGGGCTTTGGCCAAGCCTTACAGAATCAATGTTGGGTATCTTTTGTGGCAAACCATGTCCTCTAAAACTGTCCATAATTTGTAATCCAGTGGGTTCAAAACGGCTGCCAGACGGCCATTCTTCAGAGCAAATGAAAGCTGGCAAACTGTTTTGAAGCTAGGTCTGGGTCGTCTTAGCTTTATGGGCTGTCGCAGAATCCTGCTGGAAAGTCCACGGCTGGTTTTGGAACAGGGAACGGTTAAGTGTCTTCACAAAAGCTACCCGTAAAAACATCCGTAAACAAGATTTTTCTGTGCAAGTTATCAGCGTGTTTCACCAAAAGACGTTTGGATTTTTCTATCCTATATTTTTCCAAAGCTGCAGTCAACAAATGTCCGGTGTGTCATTTGAAGGCACCAAGTCCCAAGTCTTTTTTAATAATTCGACTCATGGACTTTTCTGTTTTCGGAGTGGATTTCGCTGAATTCTTGATTTGACGGCTTTGATGACTTGAGGCGTGCGAACTGTAAGTGAGCGCGATCGGTGGCGATTTTTGATATCTCCAGTCTCCTCAAACAATTTTATGAACCGGTATATATCGCCTTTTTTCATTTCACACTTAAAAAGTGCTATAACAGCAATACGGTTCTGATTAATTGACCACTCCATGGTGAAAGCTGACACAATTTTGAATTCCCGTTATAACAGGGTATGTTCAATTGTACTATTGGAATAGGTGTGTTCAATGTTGTAACAGTATTTATGTCCCTACTAAGTATACTATACACCAAAGAAGGTGAGTGAATTTTTAAATTCACTCACGTTCGTGATCTAAAGTTTACGATTCACGCACGAACTTTATTGCAAAATAATCATAAAAATAAATATTTTTAATTTTTACCTTGGCAGGTAATGGCATGCATCTAAGAGTTTGGATTCGACATAAAACTGTAGGTCCATTCTATTCGTGTACAAATATTTGCATGAATGAAGAAAGAAGAAGAAGAATCATAAATAGTAAAATCATTACAATATTAAATGGGTTGTTTGCAACTAAAACGTTTTTTTCTTAAGAACCAAGTAAAAGTTTCATTGTAGGCTAATGTGGACAATTTACAAAGAAAAATAAGTAATTTTATAATTGTGGAATTTCATATTTAGTGTTGGCGTTCATACAAATAAATTTATCCCCGCGATGATTTTCGTATATTGTATATTTTAGTTGTTGGTACGATGAAAATTGTATATTGTCTGAGATAAAACACCTTTTGACATTTAATAAATTTTTATGGTTCTTGCACGAAATATTTTTTTATTAGTCTAACTCACTATATCAAGCTTTGTTGCGTTGGTACCAATAGTTTTTTTTTATTATTTTTTATAATATTTCAATTGTATGGTAGGTAGGCGTAGTTATTGCTGGTGTTTTGATCATGTTACTGGCGGAAATTGCTTGACATATGTAGACTACATTGCGTTGACAGTGACAGTTTCGTTACGATTAGTTCTCAAATAACTAAAATAATTGTAACAAAATGTACCACAAAATATAATGAGTATAATGCGCTACAAAAGTCAAGTTTTTATCATTTTGAAAAGAATAAACATCTTATCATTTCTTTTCAACATGCGCGAATTCATTTTTGTTCTTGTTTCTATTATTTTATTGTTTATTTTTCATGTAATCTTATCTTTTTCACTTTTTTTTTTAACATATCGGCTAAAATTTGCTAATGATGGTATTTACCT
Source organism: Palloptera scutellata (assembly GCA_958295655.1). Lineage (NCBI taxonomy): Eukaryota > Metazoa > Arthropoda > Insecta > Diptera > Pallopteridae > Palloptera > Palloptera scutellata. The sequence continues at coordinate 36,858,386 of OY282452.1, read as the reverse complement.
AAATTTAATCTCCTTTTCTCTTTTTGCTATTTTTACAGTTTTTTGCAGTGTGTTAAATTTTCAAATCAAATTCAATTCAATTTATCAGAGAAAACGTAATAATCAGCGCTAAAAGCGTCAATTAACTCACGAATATTTAGTATTTAAATTCAACACAGTCACACACATACATATATACAAAGGTATACCGGCATACATACATACACAAAACCACTCACTAACGCACACACAAATGGCCGATGGAAATGCTACGTCAGCAGCTTCCGGCGGACATGCTGCGGACTACAGTGAAACACAAACTCCAACATCAAACCCATTAACATCATTACCACCACCAACAACGGCATCAACAGTAGGTATGGCAACCATACCTACTTTGGCGGGGAGTGGTAATGCGGTGACAAACGGTGGCAATAGCAGCGGTAGCGGCAATCAAGGTTATCATCAGTTGAGTGTCACAAGTGGGTATCCAATCGAACAACGAGAAAGTCTCGGCCATGTCAATATAATATGTGAATTTGAACATGTGCCATTTGAACTATTCAATTATTCTAATAAAATGTTTCTTTGTTTCTCATTTTCATTTCCTACAGTTGAGGAAGCCTCACTGCGTAATAATGGCTTCTTGAAACCGAATCCATATGTTGAGCTTTTAATCGATAACAAAAGTAAACGTAAAACTGATGTGGTCAAGAATACTTATCTACCCAAATGGAATGAGGAATTTACAGTTTTGGTATGTACAGACAACACTCACAAGCCTCCCTTTCCTCCATCCTGCTATTTGATATACACATACATATGTATGTATGCATATTATAATTTCCAATTCAATTGATTTTTCAAATAGCATGTAAATTAGAATTTTTCGGTAATTGTTTTCCTCTTCGAATTTAATAAATTGTTATAGAACTGAACGGTATATTGCAGTTCCGAAAATTATTGTATTAATTAATACAATCTAGAAATTTTTAGATTGTTTAACTAATTTGAAAAAACTGTTAAACAATTGGAAAATAGAGGAAATCCCAATAATTGAATTATAGATGCAGGGAATTCTATATACTAATTTGGATATAGTGGTCGCTGTGGCGTAGTGGTAGTGCGTTGGACTGCTGCGCAGAGTGTCCGGGGTTCGAATCTCGGCACAGGCAAAATCAAAAAGTAGAAAAAATAATTTTTCTAAAAATTGCTATGAAAAGCTTTTCACTTCGCCGTTCGGATTCGGCATAAAACTGTAGGTTCCTTCCATTCATGTACAAATATAACACGCACAACATGAGTGGATGCGAAAAGCTCGGCCTAGGCCCTCCATGGGCTGTTGTGCCATTAAAAGTAAGTAATTTGGATAGGAAAGCAATTCAGAGGCGCAAACTCATCATATCTGTCCAGATTTAGTTGATCTTCATACCAGGTATCCTGGCTACAAATCTTTCAGTTCGTCAATTGATATTTATTTTGTGGTGCTACTACTTCGATGCACGGTTGGCTCTCTGAAGTTAAAAAATATGGGAAAGAAAACATATTTTCGCTTATGTACAGATGCTTATAAAAATGTATGGAAAATAATATGTCATTATATTAAATACGCATATTATTTTCTCATTTCCTGAAAATTGTTAAATTTTAGAGTTGTGCCAGTTTTGTAGGTAAAAGCCCAGACTTCTAGACACAATGAAACGACAGAAATAGCTAAGCGTCTTTGTCAGTAAAATGAACTCTGCAATCGGTGCCTTTTCGGAATCATGAATACTGTTTATTTTAACTAATTCAATTTATTTTCAAATAAGCTGCAATTAACTTAATTTTAATATTACAATTAAAGGTATTTACTTTTGATTTCTTTCTCTCGATTGTTTTTACAAGACTATTAATGTTCTCATTATAACTAGGGGTAGGGCTAGTAAACTTGGAAGTCGAGTAAACCGGGAAGTGCCATGTTTTTGATATTTTTGTTAATATTGATGAGCTTAAATTGGTCTCAAGCGGTGATTTTTATACAGTGACATTTTTTTATGAGTCATTGATGCATAATCATGTATATGGTATTTGGCTCCCAAAATAACTGAAAATAAATATTTAAAAAAATTATTTCGACATGTTTTTCTCCATGTATTTTTTCGGTAGTTTTTTACTTCTACTTAATATATCAATGGTAACAGTCTGATGAATATCTAGCAGAATACGAAAGAATTTTTCAACAATCCATTGAAAATACCGGAAAATAACTGGTAAAGCTGAAAATGTGTTTTCAGTTTATTTTTATTCATATTAAGTGTTTCTCAGCAATGATTATGTCTACGTGATAAAACCAAAACAACCAGTTGTTGATCCTTCAGTCTAGGTGGAAGCCATAAAAGTATATCAATCAAACAATGTTTGCCATTGCGCTACGTAGAAACATTCCCTACATTCGACGAAGAAAAACTGGATATTGTATCAGTCACTGATCAACTTTCTTTTAATGGCACAAAAGCCCATGAATGTTTGCCATTGCCTGGCGACGGGTGGTGCAGTGTAGAAATATTGTTTTTCTACTTTTTGATTTTGGCATGTGCTTAAATTTGAACTCCGGACACTCTGCGTCTCGTAGCTCCTTCATGACTCGTAAAATTCGAACGAATAAGAACAATGTTTTTTTTTGTTTATTCTGAGTTATACCATACCATCAATTAAATTGTCATTTACGTTCTTTGTATACCGTATTTACTTCACCTAAAACAGAAACTTTTTTTCAAACCTAATAAAGTCCGGGTCCGTATTCGATTTTCTGATATCTGTTAGAGCCAAAAGTTAGACTAAAGATGTTTCTTTCGCGAAGTACATTAAAAAATACAAAATTAGTCTTTCTACTATACATTTCATGGGCTCAAAAGCAAAAGTAATCCCACTTTACCCGCCCTTCCCCTACAAATGTGATCAATTGTAAATATGCAATATAGTTTTATTACACGCGAGTTATTTGAAATTGATATACATATACATAATGATAGGGGAAAGTTTATCTCATTTGCTTAAAATTAAACTTTTGAGGAATAAAAATAAATTTCATTAATTTGAATGCTTTTAGGTTCAATTTGGAAATAGTAGAACGTAGTACATTTTAAATTTACTCATTTTGGGTTTTATATATTGTATTAAGCAATTAAGTCAAAAAGGAATACAATCGACAGACCTAGCAATATGAATTGGGAACAATAGTTTTGATTAATGAAATTTAATAAAAATTAATATATCGTTTCACTTGTCCACATTTCGAATATCGAATATTCGATTCTGAAGAAGTACTCAGTGGTGGTGGTCTATTTGTTTTCTGAAGCTTATGAATCTGTAATATCAACTGGGAGGTTGTGACTTATTCAATATAATGGGCCGGTTTGACCTACAATCCCCATCAATTATTCCGGCATTGAAAATGATTGAAATGAAAACAATAAAGAAACCGACATATTGAAAATTATTAATTAATTATTAATTATTAGCTTAAAATAAATGTCATTTGGTCTGTTTTCAGCCGAGACTCTGTTTTTACCTCACTTTAATCTTAAATATTCAGCTATTCACAAAGATTTTATATTTTAGATTACTCCAAATTCTACATTGCACTTCAAAGTGTTGGACCATTCGAGTTTTCGCAAAGATGCGATGTTAGGAGAACGTTCCATCAATTTGTCGTATGTACTTCAACACTACAATGGACGTTGTGAATTCCTCGAGCTAAGCATGGATTTATTGGCCACTTCTAAATCGGACAATCGCCAAACAAAATGCGGTGAATTGGTGGCAATTCTCAATGGTCTCAAATTGGACATGTCCAAGTTGGTGGTACAAAATGGTAATGGCACTGTAGTGCCTGCAGTGACTGCAACAGCGGGAGATGGTGCTGCAACGGTAGGACGCAGCTGCATGATTTATGGAGGGGTACGTGCGCGAATGCGTTTGCGTAGCACAAATAGTCTCAATGAAAATAGCGGTGGTGCGAACGGAACCGGCAGTAGTATGACCATGATATCTACTACAGGTGCTGGCTCACGTTCACCGGTGGCAAATGGCAATTCGGAGCGTTGTAATACAGCCCCAGGTGCGCAGACAGGGGCTGTGAGGCGTGCTACAGTTGGACCAGTTTGGGAGCAACAACAGCCTCAACAGACATTGATGGGAGGACAGCCGCAGCCCCAGCCCCAGCCCCAGGCTCAGGCTCAGGTTCAGGCCCAGTCCCAGCCCCAGCAGCATCCACAGCACCAAATTCATTCTCAACGTATGCCATCGATTAATGGTGGAGTGGCAACACAGCGAACGCTGCCACCGCAAATATATACAAATAATGGCAGTGGTGTGCAACCGGGACAATCACCCGTTGCTATGATGGATAATGGTATGTTGGCTGCTGCCGGAGATCAGGCATCGTTGTTGAGTAATGCGGCGCTTCCGGTGTCCAATGTGGCTGATCAACAATTGCAGGCGGCACAAGCGGACGATGATCAATTGCCCCTTGGTTGGGAGATACGTTTTGATCAATACGGCCGTCGTTACTATGTCGATCACAATACACGATCTACGTACTGGGAGAAACCGACACCATTACCACCGGGCTGGGAAATACGAAAGGACCCCCGTGGTCGTGTCTACTATGTTGATCACAACACTCGCACAACTACCTGGCAGCGTCCGAACAGTGAGCGACTCATGCATTTCCAACATTGGCAAGGGCAGCGAGCGCATGTTGTGGCGCAAGGCAATCAGCGTTTTCTCTACTCACAGCAGCAGCAACAACCGACCGCGGTTACAGCCACAGTTACCCAGGACGATGAAGACCAGTTGGGAGCTTTGCCCGATGGCTGGGAGAAGAAGGTGCAATCCGATAATCGTGTATACTTTGTTAACCACAAGAATCGTACCACACAATGGGAGGATCCCAGAACACAAGGACAAGAGGTGAGCTTAATCAATGAGGGCCCATTGCCGCCAGGCTGGGAAGTGCGTTATACTGCGACCGGTGAGCGATTCTTTGTTGATCATAACACGCGACGCACGACCTTCGAAGATCCTCGCCCAGGTGCACCAAAAGGCGCTAAAGGGGTGTATGGTGTGCCTCGTGCTTATGAGCGTTCCTTCCGCTGGAAACTGTCACAGTTCCGGTACTTGTGCCAGAGCAATGCATTGCCGTCGCATATTAAAATCACCGTGACACGCCAGACGCTCTTCGAGGACTCGTATCATCAAATCATGCGGCTGCCCGCTTACGAACTGCGCCGTCGTTTATACATAATATTCCGCGGGGAGGAGGGTCTGGACTATGGCGGTGTGTCGCGTGAGTGGTTCTTCTTGTTATCACATGAAGTGCTCAACCCAATGTATTGCCTGTTTGAGTATGCGAATAAAAACAACTATAGCCTGCAAATCAACCCCGCCTCATATGTTAATCCAGATCACTTGCAATATTTCAAGTTTATCGGTCGCTTTATTGCGATGGCTTTGTATCATGGCCGGTTTATATACTCTGGCTTCACGATGCCGTTCTATAAGCGCATGCTAAACAAGAAGCTGACTATCAAAGACATAGAAACCATAGATCCCGAATTTTATAACTCGCTTATTTGGGTGCGCGACAATAATATCGACGAATGCGGCCTGGAGCTCTGGTTTAGCGTAGATTTCGAGGTGCTCGGGCAAATTATTCACCACGAGTTGAAGGAGAATGGAGAAAAGGAACGTGTAACGGAAGAAAACAAGGAGGAGTATATAACGTTAATGACGGAGTGGCGGATGACCAGGTAAACGCTTTCTTTTAATAATGTAATAATTTTTAGTCGTATCTTGTTGGAAAAATGTTATAGCAATATTTTTGATTTTTTCTTTGTTTTACTCCGACAGAGGCATTGAGCAACAAACAAAAACTTTCCTCGAAGGTTTTAACGAAGTGGTGCCGCTCGAATGGTTAAAATACTTTGATGAGCGTGAGCTAGAGTTGATTCTGTGCGGTATGCAGGATGTCGATGTGGATGATTGGCAACGTAATACCATTTATCGGCACTACAATCGCAATTCGAAGCAAGTGGTGTGGTTCTGGCAAGTGAGTAAACATATGCACTTCTCTAGTAGTCTTGTTTACATTTGATAATTTCTTTGCAGTTTGTACGTGATACGGACAACGAAAAGCGCGCTCGTCTTCTGCAATTCGTCACAGGCACATGTCGCGTGCCGGTTGGCGGATTTGCGGAACTTATGGGCTCCAATGGACCACAACGATTCTGTATTGAAAAAGTGGGCAAAGAAACTTGGCTGCCACGCTCTCATACATGCTTTAATCGTTTGGATTTGCCACCCTACAAGAGTTATGATCAACTGGTCGAGAAATTGACGTTTGCCATTGAAGAGACTGAAGGCTTTTGCCAAGAATAGGCGGGAGAAGGGGGAGTATTGGAATGTTTTGCGAGCATTTGTGTGCAAAAGCAGCAACAAGTTAATAATCTGTTAACAATATACCTTGTTTTATTTGAGTAACTAAACGCTTCAGTTGAATATTGAGATGTTCTTTCGTTCCTTACAATTGTTATTATTGATCAACAGTTTTAAATTTCTACACACTGTGGCTCAACTATTTATATTTATATTAAATTAAATACATATATAATTTGTAAATCTATAACTGTATTCCTATCGTTTCGTTAAAAACTCTGAACAAAAATTTACGTATAAAGACACAATTAGACATTACTTGTATAAATATATAATTAAATTTTAAAATTTATAGTTAGCACACGAAATTAAATGCAAGTAAAATCATCAATATCAATAAATTAATAAATATGCAAAGTGGAACCTTTAATGCTTACAAAATTATTGTATTATTTAGCTGCATTCTTGTATATTTTGCCTACTTACAATTGGCGTTTAATTCATTACTTTATGTAAATTTTTATTTATCACAAATTGTATATACCTACATATATTTTATTTCATTCCCAAACAAATTTACACCATTGTAATTTTAGATTAGTTCTCATTTAGTGGCGAGTTTTTAATTTTTATCAAATACATACAACTCACAAGCGAAAACAAAAATATTAAGAGAATCTATCTACCTAGTAAAATGTGTTTTAAATGTTGAAATTTATCGAAAAAGTAACAAAAAATATCGTAACGAAATTGATACACCGGCATAAACTAAGTTTAATCGTGTTGCGGGAAGGGGAAATACAGAATACCTACATACTATATAAAATCTAGTTTATATTTAGTTTATTGAAATGTGCATGTATTATACGAAGAATGAACGAAAAGAGGAGATGATCGATTGAAATAAAATTTAAAGTTGTATTAAGTTCTATTTAAATTTAAAGCAAAGAAAAAATAAATAATATATTATTACAAACGTATTTCTGTGTGTGTAAGGTAAAAAATAAGGTGGAAAATGAGAGTTTGGGCAGTTCGACCAGAAGCACCACGCCATTTGTGATTTTGATTTCTCCATCTCTTTGACATCTGAAATGGTCTGTGATGTTATTGTTGCCGGTAAGAAACAAAGTGTTTAACTAATTTATCCTAATAAAAGATATACATACAAATGTATTATATTATCTCAAACATTTGAAGAATATAACATGTTATTCCATTATTTTTTAGGTTAGTTAAGGGTGGTTGTCTTATAGCAGGACGCACTTAGGCCAGAATAGTCCTTTGTGATACCATTTGGTTTTAGGTTAGTTTGGAGTGGTTGTCTTATAGTAGGATACACTTGGACCCACAGTTTAACGCAGATTCCTAACGGCGGGGTGGCAATTTTTTGTCACTTGGTGGTTTTGCCATTGCTGCCAAGAGGTGTACACTTTCCAATAATTCTTATTCACCTGATATCGGTAGGAATCTAAGAAGGTTATGAGAGAGAATTAACCACCAGGCAAAGACGGGAATTGGACCTGAAACCTCAAGGATTAGAGTAAAGTGCGCTACCCACTTGAATGCCGAGGTCGTTAACAAAATATCTGACTTCTTCTTTAACTTAACCATTTAATACCCATGGACATAAAAACAACATGTATAAAATAATGTGTACCAACGAATTAAAAAATTACCAGTTTTTGTAACTTTTGTTTTCTGAGATATCCTTAAAAACCCAATGAATATGGTATATGGGACTTTTAACAATTGTGCGATGTCCCGATGAGGAACATGGATCAAATGTAGAGTTCGTGAATCTAAATAAGTGAGTTAAATATTTCTTACACGCCTGTTATTGGAAAAAAATTTATTCCAAAATATTCATGTTCATCTGGTCAAACAATCTATTGAAAGGCAAGTTCGGTAATCGTGTAATCTCGAGAGCTGGTCCGGTGGAATGGCCACCCCTAGTCGTAATTTGGCTCCAAAAAAATCGATTGTTGCAAACGTGCTCGATCAATTCTTTGGAATATATTGCTGATATTTCAATTATTCTGTGTTTTATTTAAATACAAAATTGTTATGTCCCTATTGAAACCCTTTATTACATAAAGTTTACGAAAACTTTGAGATCGGAAACTAAAAACAGCCGTTTATTTTTCGGTTTTTTATTATGTATAACACTATACAACAAAAAGTATCTTTTTTAGTTTTTCTTAGAACCTCGGACACTGCGTAGCAGGCCACCTCACTACCAACTACACCACAGCAACCACAAAACTTTGTGTTTTGCAATTACATACTTTTAATGTAATTTCACTTCCAGCAGTCATATCTCAGCCATATATACTTAGTTCGAGGCAAACAAGCTAAATTACATTTCCAACGTTACATAGCTCAACTCTCTCTAAACTTTTAGTAACCGAGATATTATCCCGTATGTAAAACTTTAACCCGAAAAATCGTAATTTTCAAAAACAAAACAAAAAGCAATTTCATGCTACATTCTCATGTATTTTCTGTATTCCAGTGAAAAAATGTACCAATTTTCCTTTCATAAAGTGAATTTTATTAATTCAAATTCAAATAAAAACATAAAAATCATGCTCAAATGGTTTATATTGCGATATAAATTCGTAAATGTCTTTTAAACATTATTAACCGAGTAAACATGTAAATAAACTGTCTCATTTCAGTCGGTAGTCTATATACTTCCATTACATCGTAAAGTCTAAATTCTTCAATTCCAATGCCGGGTACCTTATCAGCTCGTTGAGGGTTGGTAAGGTACCCGGGTTCTTAAACTGCGGTAATTCCCAACAAAAATTTATAACTTTTACGTGGCTAAGTCTTCGTGACATCTCTAAAAATTTTATTCAGAGTACAAAATTATTATTTTTTTTTTTATTTTACAATGATTTCTGAACAAAAATAGCAAAAACTAAACACAAATATCATATCTAAATGAACGCCTTGGAAAAGTCTTTTTGGAGCGCTAGCTCAGAGTGAAAAGGCGCTAAGTCCACTTTTTATGAAAGCTTAGATTTTAAAGCATGAATATATTGAAATTAAAAATACATCGCTTGCAAATCGCTTGTTGTTACACATTGATGCGTACAAGTGCTAAGTCCGCAGTTGTCGAAAAATGCATGTTAAGTGACATAACCAATAATAAATTGTTTATTTCACCCAAATTGGAAAGATTATTGTTTACCCTGTAAAATTTGGAAAAGCGAAATTAGAACCTTTTCACTTTAAGCTAGCGATATGCGTTATTTGAATGTTATTGATAAAGTGAAGAAACCAATATCTAATGATAAACAAGCAAAAAAGTTTGTGTTTACAAAGGCCTTCAATATGCCTTGAACTGTTTTAGAGAGAGTTATGTTTACGGACGAACCTAAAATTAATGTTTCGAGATCGGATGGAAGGCAGAGAAGCAAACGGTTTATTTAGACATCCGAATGCGAAATTTACAAAAATTCTCAAAAACATAAGCTGCCAAATAAGATAGCGGCACCAAACACACTGCTCACATTTATAAGGAAATTTATAATTGAAAATGGGAAATGTAAGACGGATAATAATAATAATATTTTCTACAAGAGTGCCATGCTACTAGCATACGCTGATGATATTGACATCATTGGCAAAAACGCTCCAGCATTCAGAGCAGCATTCTCCAACCTGGAAAGGGAATCTCGTCGAGTGGGTCTAGTGTTGAACAAGGACAAAAAGGAATACCTTGTGTCAACAAATAAAGAGTCACAACGTGGACTCTTTGGACAAAATGTTACTGTTGACAATTATACTTTTCAAGTCGTCAAGGATTTCGTTTACCTAGAATCCAGCATTAATACCAACAATACTGTCAGCCTTGAGATCAAGCAGAGATTTACTCTTGCCAACAGGTGTTACTATGGGTTCAGAAGGCAATTGAGAAGCAAAGCCCTCTCTCGACCGACGAAAATAACGCTCTATAAGTCCCTCATTCTTCCCGTCCTAATAAAGGGTGAATTTTTTGCTACTTGGTTTTTGACGTTTATATTTCTAACAGTTCACGCAAAGTAAAAAATGCTCAGTTTGGTTTGCCATTTCATTATGAATAGATTTATGCCTGAACAACGTTTGCAAATTAATAAAATTTATTATCAATATTCGTGTTCTGTGAAAAATGTGTTTATCGCAAAATTGTCTTCATCGACGAGGCTCATTTTTAGCTCAATGGACACGTATTTGGAGTGAAGACCAGCCAGAGGCAAATCAGCAGCTACCAATGAATCCCGAAAAATGCACTGTTTGGTGCAGTTGAGGAGCAGGCGGCATGGCAGGTACTTCTTCAAAGGCGATGAAGGCCGCAACGTTTCGGTCAGTGGAGAAAGGTACCGTTCGAATTAGACTCGGCCGACAAGTGGTTCCACAGGGCGGTGCCACATGCCACACTGCACGCGAAACCTTGCATATGAATCAATTGAGAGGCGAATTTGATGAGAAGTCAATCTCACGTTTTGGTGCAGTCAATTGGCCACCAAGATCGTGTGATTTGACCCCCGTTAGACAACTTTTGTGGGGCTATGTTAAGTCTCTACTCTATAGGGACAATCCAAACACGATTGCTGCTTTGGAAGCCAACATTGAACGCGGCATTGATGAGATTTCTCCCGAAATGTGTGAAAAAGTGTGCCAAAATAGGCCCTTCAGAATGGACCACTGATGCGTAGCCGCGGGCAACATTTGAGTGAAATTATTTTTAAATAGTAAATGGTAGGAATTAAACTAAAGATCCACATAAAACAATTTGTCTGTGTTTTTTCAATTTTTAAAACCAAGCTCTTAAAAAACCCTTTTATATGGCGCCGAGACGTGTACATTGACCATCAATGATGTGAGGCTATTAGGAGCGTTCGAGAGGAAGATACTCTGTAAGATCTACGCTACAGTATGCTTGGACGACGTGTATCGAATAAGATGGAACGATGAGCTGTATGAGCTGTACGCCGACACTGACATAGTCAAGTGTATAAAAATCCAGCGGTTTCGCTGGGTGGGTCATGTTGATCGAATGGAAGAAAGCGCTCCGGCTAGAAGCGTGTTTTATTCGAACCACGGTGGAGGAACACGTAGAAGAGGACGTCCTAGTCTCCGTTCGAAAGAGCAGGTTTAGGGCAACCTGACTGCACTTGGCCTTATCAACTGGCGCCAGCGCGCGCATTGCAGAGGCGACTGGCGAAGCTTTATAGAGGCGGCCAAGACCGATCGTCGGTTGTAGTGCCAGCTAAGTAAGTAAGTAAACTTTAAAATCGTTTAACGCCTTTTTAGGGTGTCAACCTGTTCTAAGCTCTCATGTTTCATACTTAAGTGATCTCCGAGGCCCAGGGATTTGTCAACTTCCATACAACTGAAAAACGTTAAGTGTAGCCGAGAGGAGTTCATTAACGGATCAACTGATAATAAATCATAATTAAAAAATGATCCTTTAAATATTGGATTATAGTATCCAGAAAGAGAATGTATATTATAAATTGTATTAAAAAAATGCTCAACACTTGTGGGTGTGTAAGTCATCTTAAAATTATTGTACAAAAATAATGTAGCGAGTTGTTTTTCCGCTTCCGAAAAAGCTTTTCGAACACCATCACCGAGATTTCAAGTTTTACTCAATTCTAAGCCCTCTTATACATACTAGTTATTTTCTCAAAATCATGCAAGAATAATATAACACTATGTAGTTTAGGCATTCCGCTTGTTTGCCATTTTTTTGGTTGCGTCATACCCGACCTTTGTTTACAGTTTGCTTAGTAGAATCTCTTGTTCTTATTTCTGACTAGTGAAAAAGCGAGATCACAGGATGGGGTCTGGTATAAAGTACACGCGTAGTAGGTTCCATTTTTGGCCAAGCAAATACGCAATCTGTTTTCTACCATTCTTGAATATCATGGCTAATGATAGAAAAATTACGTGGACTCATATTTGACATTCTAATGCAAAGCTGATGACAAGACTGCTAAATCTTTTAAGTTGAACGTTATTTCTGATGCTTCAATTGTAGCAGTCAGTCAGTTTCTGAAAAAAACGTGGATGAGTCGGAAACAGGTCGATATGTACCAACTGATCTCGTGGGACGAGAATAATACTAGGAATACTTAAATTCCAAGATTTTCATACAAAAACTTATTATTTAAGCAAAAAAAAAAAAAAAACAAACAATAATAATATGTATAGAAAAACATTTTAGTTTGGCACGCAAATTATTTGATTTGAAGGAATTATATTATGAAGAGTAATGAAGCTTAGGTGCTAAACCACCTCCCTCCCCCTTTTTCAACGCCCTTAACACAAGCACATACACACGGAATTGCAAATATCCCAATGCAATTTTAGGATTTTTCATTATTTATAGCGGCGAAAATGCCAAACGCGGAAAAATCATTTAGAACGTGTCACATGGTGGCATAGTCACGGCCGATGAGTTGTCAGAGGTACTCGTATGTACGTTGGTGTTTGTGTTTGCGTGTGGGTGGGTCCATTCTGCATCTCTGTATTGTTTTGAAATTATTTGCACCTGCTTGTTTCGCATGATTATATCAATGTGTACGTACTCACATGCACCAACGATCACGTGCTGCGGAAATGGTATTCCGCTTCCCATGAGGTTTGTGTGTGTGTGAACAAGCGCGAGCAACTCAGGAATAAAATCCATTTGCTGTTGTTTGTACGATGAGAGCATCCTTTTCCGTCCATCCAAAAATATGATTTCGTTTTCATGTACTTCGGTGATTTTTTGTTTGCTTTTGAAATTTTATTTCTACTTTTAAAATTAAACTTTTAATTATTAAAATGGCATGAACAAATATTTTAAGTGTAGTTTAAATATAAAATACCTTTTTAATATTAATTAAGCTTTAGTGCGGTATTTATTATGAAAAAAGGATTTCATGGTGTATGAGTGAATTTGTTTTAATTTATTTTACTTACTTATTTGCAACTATTGTGTGTTCACTTCGCTAAACGCTGTCAATTTGAATTTGATTTATGTAGTTACCAAGTCAAATTGCTTATATGTTGAACTACGCACCAGCAGACCTATGTTCTTATTTCAAGCTAAATTCCTCAAATAGAAATAATAATTTGCTTTGAGCCTGGTAGCAGCCTGGCAAATGCTAATTTTTATTGGTGAGTCCGGGCATAAGTACGAGTGCACTAATTTTCTTTTGTATAAGTATTCGTGCCAACATTTTAAGATAACACGTAAGGTGTTGAATCCGAATAATAAGATATCTACATGGAAATAAAAAGCTTTTCGTAGATTATTTTTACTCTGTGACCAATCTTGAACCCGAGCACTACCAAGTACGCCATGACTTCATCTGGATTAATGTAAGTCCCTGCAAATGGAGGACGAAACAAAATCATTCAGTCTTCCTTTACTCATTGTGTTTCTTAAATATCTCTTTTGAGGCTTATAAACTTAAACGACGAAAAACCAAAAAATTTTAATAAAAAATTAGTTTTTAGTATTTGAGTAAATAATATGTATTATTATATATAATTATATTAGTAAAATAATAATAAGATATCTACATTTATGTAAAATAATAATATTGATATATTTTGTTTATTGTTTAATAGTGCTAACTTAAGAAAGTCTCTTTGCGAAATATCTCACGTATGACAATTTTTACTAGGATTGAGCGAATAATTTCCATTCGTTTCGCATTCGAAATTTTTTATTCCATGTTCGAAGAAAGATAATACAAAAATTTACATCACTATAATTAAGATTGTCTTTTCCAAGTATTTACATTTGTTTTCGAATATATTGTCATTTTTCTAAGTAAATAATTATTCATAGGTTTTATTTTCGAATTCTTTTTCACATTCGCATTTCTATAATTTGCACCATTCTAATTTTTACAAACATAAATTTTGGTCAGCTCTGTTCTTCAACTTACTTACTTTCTTACTTTTAATGGCCCAACAGCCCATGGAGGGCCTAGGCCGAACTTTTCGCATCCACTCATGTTGTGCGTGTTATATTTGTACATGAATGGAAGGGACCTACAGTTTAATTCCGAATCTGAACGGCGAAGTGAAAAGCTTTTCATAGGCAATTTTTACTCTTGTAGGTTTGCCATTGACTGCCAAGAAGTGATGCCGCGTAGAAAAATTATTTTTTCTTCTTCTTTGATTTTGTCTGTTCCGAGATTCGAACCCCGGACACTCTGCGTAGCCACTACGCCACAGAGACCACTTCAATCCCTTCAACAAAGCAACAAAGCTACATTATTATTTTTTGGGGAGTGCAGTGCGGCCTATAAGATCTATTGTGCTCCAGCAGGTAGAAATTTTATAATTGCATGGAGTGAATAGTAGCTACGAAAGTAATCCTCAGCATTTGTAAAGTGTCAAAATTGTTTTGGATTTACTAAAATATGTTTTAGTTGAGGGCAGTAAAAAGGTTTTCAAAATTTCATCTCCAGTTTCATGTTAAGGGTAAGTGCAAGTTCATTGCAGCCACGAAATTGTTCGTTTTACACTAAGCAAATCATATTTCACACATTTTATAAGAAGCTTACCATATAATATACATAGATATAATTTTCCTATGTGCTAGTATGAGTATGTAAATGTACCTACCTAATGCGTGTGGGATACTTATCATTATTTACACAAATTACAAAGACAATATTTAAATTAATTATAAATATATGTACGAAAATTCCAATGTAGTCTACCAGTAAGTACTGGATATTAAGATTGAACTTACAATACATAACATACAAACTCGTACATAAGTACTTATGATTGTATTTATTTTATGTAAGTATTTGTGTTGGCTCTCGCATATTTCATTTGAAATATTGCTTAAAGTACAATACTTGCTTTAAATTGCATTCTACCATATTTGGTATTGAATTTGCAACGTGCTCCAGAGATAGCGAAAACAACAAGGGTGTTGCATTAATAATGTTGTTAACAGTCAGCAGCCAGCAGGCGGCAGCCGGTAGCTGTTGGCTTATTTGATTATGCATACATGTGAACGCACGAGTATGTATGTATGTATGTGGATGTATGAGTAGGTTTATGTGTATGCGCATGTAGAAGTATGTAGGTATCTACTTACTTGTTGCGAATGCAAATTACTTAAGTAATATACATGCATATATTTCGTATATATGGTACATACTGGTACATACATACATGCATGTACAATACATATGCACATATTGGTATTAATTTTATATTACGAAAATCATGATACCTTTTCCGCAGACAATAAATTTACGTTTAGAATCTAGCATAGTGTTGAAGCTGATATTATTTATTATTGTTTCCTGATGTACGAAAAGACTTAAGCAAAAGACAACAACAGTATCTCTATAAGTATTGTAAAAGATATGAAACAATCAATGAAGCTTCGATATGTTATAACAACATTTGCAAATCAAACAAAATGTTACCTATATGTTCCTTTTGCAAAGGGTTTCGATTATTCAGGTTTATTAACATAATCTCATTAAGATTTAAATCACTATGTTAAACATAGCGTTTATTTGCGCCTGTTTGTTCAAATACATGCACTAGATATGCTCTAACAAGATGAACTTAAATTAAAAACATAATCTGAATTGATTTAAATTCAAGATTTACTTATATTTGACTAGCTACTCTTGCTGCACTTATCACTAAGTTTCTATGTTTTTTACGGCTGTGAAAATAGATGATTTCCAGATCTCAGACTACATGAATGTTATCACAATTCGGCATGAGTTATCGTGCACAGTAGAATAGCTCGAATTACTTCCGTTTGGTGGCGTGTGGAGCCACTATTCACTCATTATCTCGGGAACGGAAATAGATAAAAAACGGTTGTTTTCTAATGGCTTAACACCACATGGCGGATCTTACCGAGATTTTTGCATCCACGTATGTTGTGTACATGAATGGAAGGGACCTACAGTTTTATGCCGAATCAGAAAGACGAAGTGAAGAGCCTTTCTTAGGCAATTTAGGGAGGAGAGTTCAATGATATCGCAATGTTGCGGGACACTGATGGTTTAAAGACCGGAGCCTCTTCCTGCAAGGATGAAGACGGAAATCTGGCGACAGATGTCAAGGGTATAATGAGGTTATGGAGAGAGCACTTTTCGCAGCTGCTTAATGGCGATGACGGCAATAATCCCGCTAATGCGGAATCTACTCCGGAAACCCCAATCACTGATGGCGTTGAAGTACCTCCGCCCGATTATGAGGAGGTTTTAACAGCCATTACTCGGCTGAAAAACAATAAGGCTACAGGTGCAGATGGCCTGCCTGCTGAGTTGTTTAAGACCGGAGGCGAAGAGCTCAAAAAAGCATGCATGAGCTTCTATGCAGAATATGGTCGGATGAAAGCATGCCATGTGATTGGAACCTCAGCGTACTCTGCCCATTCCTTAAGAAAGGTGACTCCACAATCTGCGCCAACTACCGTGGGGTAAGCCTTCTTAATATTGCATATAAGGTTCTTTCGAGCGTACTGTGCGAAAGACTGAAGCCCATCGTCAACTAACTGATTGGACATTATCAGTGTGGCTTCAGGCCTGGTAAATCCACCATCGACTAGATATTCACACTACGCCAAATCCTGGTAAAAGACCCGAGAAAAACAGATCGACACCCATTATCTATTTGTCGATTATAAAGCCGCCTTCGACAGCACGATTAGGGATCACTGGCGTACAAGTGATGTCTGATTTTGGCATCCCTACAAAGCTCATTCGTCTTTGCAAAATGACACTGACCAACACCACCAGCGCAGTGAAAATTGGGACAGACCTGTCCCCGCCATTTGATACCAAAAGAGGTTTCAGACAAGGTAACCCCCTATCGTGCGACTTCTTTAACCTAATGCTGGAGAAAATAGTGGCGGTACTGAAATTCTCTTATTACCCCAAAAGGCTCTGGTCAGCTATATCACAAAATAACCTAGGGGCAATCCACTTACTGATCGACTTTGGTGTCATAAAAAACATTAAAAGACATCAAATTATAACCAAACCCTTCTACGATCTATCGTCTAATCACTCGCCCTTGATCATTTTACTTGATATTCCGGCAAAGGAAACAGAGCTTGGGGGAGCTTAACGAATTCTAAAAACAATTGGATACGATTTAGAAAATTCATTAGTTCACAGGTTGATCTAAATATATTCTTAAAAACGCAGCCAAATATTGACACTGCCGTATACTGCAATTGTTACACCCTAATCTAAACCCACAGATTGTGTCAGAAAAAACACAAGACGATAATGACAATAATTAATGAAAAGAGGACACTAAGAAGAGAGTGGCAAATTCATATATGCCCAAGCCTTAAAAAGCAATTAAATAATTGTTCCTGGAAGCTTCGCAGAACGTAACAAAACCGAAAAGAGAAAGTTCTTCAGGTCTATCTATGGATTCTTGGAACCACAAAAGCGTGTGTCTGTTATTTATTGAAATCAGCAGTTAAGTTCAACTCCCCCATCATGAATGCGTCAATTCGATTGTACAATGGAAAATGGGCAACGCTTTGCTGAACACCTCAAAAATGTGTTTACCTCAAATCAAGAAACGGTAAGGATCAATTTGACCCGAATAAGTGTAATACAAACAACCGATTACATTCGACTTATAAAAAGTATCCGCGGTTTTTGGTGTTGATACCCACAAATCTGGACATCTGGCAGTCTGGCAGTCTGGCAGTCTGGTGTAGAAAGTTACAGTGATTTGAAAATGAGTGAAATATCTGAAGAAAAACACTCTGTTATGCTTTATTACTATAGAAAATGTAAAACCGCTGCAAAAACATGTTGACAAATTTTTGTGGTTTTCGATAAAGACGCCAGATCCAGGAGTGGTTCGGTGAAAGTCAGTGAAAACGCTGATGAAATTTTGCAACTGTGGAGTAAGATTGACACGCAAGCTGTCAGGAGATAGCAGAGGCACTAAACATCAACCATATAACAGATTTATGGGTACACACTGCGGATACTGGTGATTATATAAATGGAAAAATGCTCAAAGAGGAAAAAATTAATTTTCTTAGATGATTGCTCAGGCGTTTGACAAGGTTTGGCATGAAGCCCTCTTGTACAAAATTAATAAATTCTGACCCCAAAATACTCTTGCCATGCTAAAAAGGTATCTGTCAAACAGAACTCTTACGTTAAGCGCCAAAGCTACACTTCCAAAAGTTACCCAATTGAAGCTGGAGTCCCACAACGCAGTGTCCTTGGTCCGCTACTCTACCTATTATTCACATAAGATTTGCTAACAAAGCTTTTGCTACACATCTACACAGCAATTTTAAGTGTTCGTGGTCGCGGTGGCGTAGTTGGTAGTGTGTTGGTGTGCTACTCAGAGTGTCCACCACGGACGCTCAAATCTCGTCAAAGGCAAATTAAAAAACGAAAGTTAGAAAAAAAAGTTTTTCCACATAGCACCACCTCATTGCAGGCAATGGCAAACCGACAAAGAGTAAAAATTGCGCAAGAAAACTTTTTTCTTTGCAGTTCGGATTTGGCGTAAAACTGTATAACACGCTCAACAGGAGTGAATGCGCGAAAATCTCGGCCGAAGCTCTCATGCGGGCTATTGTGCCATTAAAAGACATTACCCATACTGACCCCACACCATCGACCAAAAACTGGCTGGATCAGCTTGAAACAATAGAAAATTGGTTAGCGAACTTGAGAACAAAATTAAATTATTCAGAAAGCGTCCATCTTACTTTTGAGCTAAAAATAAGAGCTTGCCCACCCTTGACTCTCAATAATTGTCCTATTCACCAAACAGATAGTGTTAACTATTTCTGCATTCATATTGATAAAAGATTGACTTGGAAAAAGCATATTGAATCAAAAAAGACCCTACCAAAAATAAAAGCATTGAAATTACACTGATTCTTACATAGAAACTCCAAGCTGACCCTGAACAAATAATGTATTCTCTATAAAGTGGTTATTAAATCTATCTGAACGTCTAGCACTCAACTATGGGGAAAAACTTCAAAGAATGCAATCCAAAACGCTCAGAACCCTCACAGGAGCTCCATGCCGCATAAGAAATATCACATGCCACATAAAAAATTTTGTTAAAAATATACCATCAAGTTAAAGGTATACTAATAGTCTGGCATGAAGCTTACTTACTTACTGACTTTTAATGGCACAACAGCCCATGGAGGGCCTAGGCCGAGCTTTTCCACTCATGTTGTTCGTGTTATATTTCTACATGAATGGAAGGGACCTACAGTTTAATACCGAATCCGAACGGCGAAATGAAAAGCTTTTCATAGCAATTTTTACTCTTGTAGGTTTGCCATTGCCTGCCAAGAGGTGGTGCCGTGTCGAAAAATTATTCTTTCTATTTTCGTTGTTTTTTATTTTTTATTTTGCTTGTGCCGAGATTCTAACCCCATACATTCTACGTAGTAGTCCAACGCATTACCACTACGCCACAGCGGCAAGAAGCTTACTACAACATCAATATCGCAAGCGGTTAAAAAGTAAAAATACCATAGATTGATAAACCGAGCAGAAGGGGGATGAACATTATTTCTTCACCAGAAGGCATTATTATACTTATTTCTTGTTCGGTGTAAATTCAGTCTAAAATTTACGCGAGACCCTTTTACCCTTTTACTACAGCACTAAACCCACGCACTGGCATAGAAACTGGCTTTTATTTCTAAGTATTGACAGATATTATAAAAAATAAACACACAAAAAAGAAGTAGGTTAATTTCTTTTATTTATTTCAGCAGAACTTTTCCATAAATATTTTTACCCTTTAAGTTTAAGAAAGCAAAACAGTTTATTATTTCAAATGTGCACATGTCATACAGGGTTTTTAATAAAAATTAATTAGTGTTTAATCAAGAAGAAAAAGTTAAGGTTTGGAAACTAACATGATAAAGAAGATAGAATACATTGCTAGTTTACATACTTAGGCCACTGTACGAGTAATACCACGTGAGCTGGAGCTATAGTTTTCAATAAAGTATTCCTCGTTTTCCTTCTGGGATGCTATGCTTGAATGGATTCGTATTAATAACTTATGAAGTTGTGGTTATAAAATTTGCTTCACTGCTGTTACCGCAAATACATTACATTTTTTGAGTAAAAGAAGTTTCGCTTTGTTCGCTTACTTTTGCTCTGGTTCATCTCCTTTTTGTTGTGCTATTGCATTTTAGTTATTTATGAATGGGAAGAAGATGCAGCTGATTTTTATAGGAGTTGTCTAAATAATCTATGCACATCAACGTTCTCATCTTTGGAGATATTGCCATAAATTGGATAAGTTACTTACTTATATGAATATAATATGTATGCGTCCATGTACAGCTTTACGTCGAACCACATGCTGGATCAGATTACACGACGAGTAAGGTTACACTATTTTCGAATGATTCATATGTATGTACAATTCCGTTTTGCACTGGTAATAGCTTTAAAAACTTAGATTGGTTCCAAAAGTTTCAAAACAACATGTTATTTAATTTAATGGTTTATTAAAAGAAATATCAATTGAATTTCATAGATGGGTATAATACTTTCTATCATTCAGATTTCCAGCTTTGGTTTTCGATTTGTTATATTGTTTAGTTTTAATAAAAAAATTCTTTTCAAACCATATTTGTATAATTTAACCATGAATTCAGTATTCTCAATACTTAAATGTTCGCTGAAGCAATCTTTCACCATTGGTAGTCCAAGCTCTCTTAAAGATATTGGTTGAACAATACAAATGAAGACCCATAAGTGCAGATGACGTGCTCCAGTCTCTCTCTCGTGTAAAACGTTTTGTAATGTGCTTTTCAGTCAATAATGGTTTTGGGTTGGTGCTTTTGTTAGAGATGTCTGATCCCAAAAATTCCAAGTAAGTGCTGATACATCGATATCTATTCTGGATAGTTTAGGTTGAGCTTATCTCATACAAGCTGCATATTGCCTTATCAGCTCTAGTCGAAATGACTCTCTTCCTGCCCCTGCCCTGCCCTCACCGTCGTCAACATTCCCTAATTGTTCGTGCCACTTTATCCAAAATTTTACGAATGAATCTGTAGATTTAGTGCATCTTTGACACTAATTTCTGGACTAAGAACTAATCACTGCAAATTGATGTTATAACATCAAAAACTCATTTTTACTTAATTGGGGAAAATATAACAACCTGAAATAGAGAATATTCTAAAGTTAAAAACTAACCGCTATCCACATGTGTGCTTCGCACAGTGAAAAAAGACCTTGAGTCTGTTATTTTTCTCACACACTGATTATCACTAATCGTTTAATACGTAAAATTTTGCTATTCACCGTTGCTATATGCCGTGATAGAACGAATACTTATTCCAGGAGATACCTGTATGTACATTAGGGTGTTTCAAAAACAACAATTTATCGGTTGTTCCTGGTGTTACTCTACAAAAATTATACTTTGGCATATGGAGAAGGGTCCCCAACATTGATTCACAACCATCCATAACCTATTGTGCCATTATGTATGGTATAAGAAAGAAAGAAGAAATTCATTTATAACCTTTTAGGAATTTATTTGTTGTGACCAAAATAGCTTTTGGAGAGATATCATAAAATATTTCATATATGTACAAAGAGGTAAAAAACACGAGTAGATCTTTTACAAAAGACGATTTTGGGAACTTGCCTCATAAGCTCACAGCTCATCTTATAGGAGACTTTTATGTGAACCGAAACAAACTTTTTAAAGGGAATGACAAAGAGAAATTGAAAAAAGTTAGTTTTTGAAACACCCTAATGCACATATGTATGTATGTCGTATGTACTTTTTTTAAAATATTTTTAATAAAATGGAACTATTTGTGAATGATGTTAAAAATTCTTTAAGGTAAAGATGATTCGCATTTAAAAAGCTTAATCGGACATATTAATGATCTACATAGGAGCATTCGTCTGGAGTACATATTGCTTGTTTGCTGCGTAAATTCTGAGAAAAACACTTTTAAACTTTTCAATTTACCTACCACTTCATACAATTGTCAACGACAAATACTCTTCTAACGTGAAGAATTATGATTTTTATACACAAGATAAAAAAGCAATAAATAATAGTTATTTCTGTATACTTAACTAAATTTATTTTTTGGATTACGGCAGTCTTGCAGCAAACGAGCGGAAAAAAATTGTTGTTTCTGCCTCCACGACGATACTTTATGTATGTAGGTCATTGGAAATCTAATGCCATTAAACCATAAACCATTCTGGATGGTGTGGAAATTGTACTTTTCGAATGAAAGAGCACCAAAAAATATTAGAAACATTAGATTTTCAACACGGAGACGCAAGAACATTATATATGTGATTTTTGGGCGAAACAGATATTTTTTTAAACTGATTTCGTTTCGATTTTTTAGAAAATTAGGACATTTATTGCCTCTAAAGCAAAAAAAAAAAATTTAATTTTTCAGGCCATTACGAAGCATTCACGAAGAATGCTTGAAATCGACAAACTGACAAACTGTTTATTGCGCTAGACTCCCAATGTATCAATCGCTGGGCAAAAACAATTTTTTTTGTCTATACATCTCCACTCACCTTAATGTACCTACATGTATGGTACGTGATGTAAAATTTTGATATGAAGAATATTTACTAAACAGCGAAATACTTATGCGTTAGTTAAGTTAAGTAAGTAAGTGAAGCTTGTACATTATTTTGATTTTGTGTAGTTCGAGTGTACATGAAAATGCTAATCAAAATGTATATATGTAATCAAAAGAGTATTTATCGACGAACTCGAAACTTTTATCAACGCTTTACTATGGAAGATTTTGCCGTAAGTAGCAAATGTTCATGAAACGTCAAAGAATTTAGCTCTCTACATCTTGCTAGCCTACGATTCATCTCCTTTACCCAATTTGTTGTTGTATAACTTAGTTGCACTCAATATTTTTTAACGAATCTTTCTTGGTAACAACTTCTTCACGGACTTTAGAAAGCCACCAGGTCTTCTCCTTTTTCTTTAATGGCCGAAACAAAAACCCAAAAGTTGTTGCACAATTATATGCATGAAATTATACACATCTCACCAAAACGTTAGCTTTGAAATTTCCATACTATATGCAAGGCTCGCATTTTTATAAAAATATTAGCCATACTATCAGGATCATATGCATCGCCCATACATACTAAATGCATTGTAAATACGGTAATCCTATACCAAGGAGCAGGAGAAATTATAAAGTGGCACATAAAACATTTCACTGACCATTTGGTCACTCAATTGATGCCACCACAAAGAATGAGCTATGACACACATACACAATCTATCTACTATAAGCATTCATCCTCATAGCTCACTTATTTTACAGATGCGCATATGTGTGTGGGTGTTTGTGTGTGTCCAATAGCAAAATTATGTAATATGCAAATTGAATGTTTATGCTTGTGGCAGCGTCGCAAAGCAATGTGTTCCCATAACCACCATTAGCAACAAGAACGAATGTCGCCAGAGGCAATACATAGTGGCAGAGAACTTAGCTGCTGCACTGAAACCCACAGAAAATTTTGTGCTCAGGCAACAGCAGCTCGTATGCACTTATTGTTCAGGATGGAAAACAACAAAAGTTCAAATTTAAATTTACTACATACACGTACACTTTGACGCATTTTCTTAAATGCGTCCCTCTGTTTATGTGCATGCATGTGCGAGTATGATTTGGTATACGCAATGTACCATTTTACAGCAATCGAAGGCTCCAGTTGGGCCAGTAAATGTTATTCCTATTCTGCTTGTTGCTATTTTTCCACGTTCACTCGTTGTCGTCGACAATGTCCTTTCGCTCATACGCTTATTTATGGGTATATGAGAACAGTTGAATTCGTTAATGGATGTACCCTGCAACCAAAAGCAAACTATATGGTGCATGTTTCTAATCAAACATACTAGAAATATTTCTAGTGCATGAATACTAGTGCATGACCCGATTAGCGTAATAAAAGCCCTTTCTGTTGACATCAAACAACAGTGTTCTTCGTGGTCTCAAATAGCTGCCGAATTCTTTATACATATGTAGCAGAAAGTATGGAAAACTGGTTTTATGAAAAAATAATAATACCAGAGTCACAAAGAATTTAATCTACGGTTACTGGAACGACACGTAGAAGCAGCGAACACCAGTTATTGTCATGTGTCTCAGCTAATTAGACCTTTGCTCCATAATCCACAGCAGCTGGTTCGGTCCAATGACAAGTCTATATAAAAATAAGTAGACTGTTCTCATATATTTAGAGTAGATATCCAACCCGTCAAAATCTGTAATGAATGCAAATTACACAACAAAATTGCAGTGTAACTTCTTTACTATAATATAAAATTCAGCTTTTCCTGCAAGTTTTCGATAAAACTCGATGTATAACTCTTAAGACAGTAAAGTTGCTTAATTCACTGACCATTTGGGCACTCAAATGATGCCACCACAAAGAATTGCAGCCAATATTTATACCGCATAAATCTCTTCATAAGTAATTATACAACAAACGTGCTCAGTTTTTATATATGTATGTATGTAGCTCGGCCTTGTATACGGTCAATCGCTTCGTAAGTATTAATACGCTTTTGACGCTCAATAGGCATTTTAGTGTGTAGCCAAGCGGCAAAGTGAAGGACTAGGTATCTAAATGTACGTGTTTTGCAGGCAAATTGTGCCGGCTGGGATAGATCCCTCGCGGTCTAATATAATACTAGTATAAGACTAGACAGATTACTAACAGGGTATATAAATATGTGTCAAGTCTTCATTTATGTTGCAGCCAGAATAAACTCTTGCCACAGTTACTACAAACTACAACCAGAAATATGTAATTTAAAAATTGCATTCATTCGACACCAATTTTCCATTAAATTTTCAACTCAAGTTGCTCCTCAATGTTTTTCAGGCGTATGTCGGAATTTGACAATTCCGTTTCCGCTTATTCGTTCATCATTATTTGCTTGCTTGTGTGCATTTGCATATCATGACAATGCTTATGAGTTCGTACGCAAGCGTTAGCAATGATGTAATTTTCGAGAGTATTCATTCTTCAAAAGCTGAAAAAAATTTTATTTAGAATATATTGTTACGTGCATACTCGAATATATTGTTTCTACTGTTTATTCTCAACAAATAAAAAAGGTTCAATCACTGGATTGTGTTAAAAGCAAGTTATTACAACTTTATTACATTCGCCACTTAACAAAACACGTAAAAATTACTTTATAATTATATTATACACTCTGTATTTTCACTAAGACTGTCGTATTCTACTGCTGCAATCGTATTTATAGCGCAGTTCTCATCGCTTTCACGCAAATTACAGGCCTCATCGAACTTTGCAGATGATGCTATGTTTTTTGTCATTAGTGAACACAGCCACATATTAGCAAGGCCAAGAACCTCGAAGATTTTGGGCCGTTTCTATTCTAATACATTTCGAAGTCGCTAGATGTATGTATACCATTGCAGATCGCATTGTATATAATCGTTTTCTTGATAAGGTGCTTCCACGTTATATGTATTGGCGCGTGTTACCATGACTTCTTCTTGTTTTTTGTCGCCATGCACATGCACTGCTCACATCGACGGATCCAATCTGCAACAGAGTCCTGCCAACCTAGTAGAATCGCTTACTGACATTTCATACTGTTTTCGCATTTGCTAGATGACCACCACTGAGCCTATTGTGGTATTCCGCTATGAATTCCTTGATTCTGATTTTCGGTACAACCAGGAGATTACTCTTTCCATTGTCATGTTTTCTGTACCATGTTCGGTAACAGCAAACGTTATGTAGACGCAATACACGTTTAAAATGGGAAATTGGACAACAAAGAGTATGTGCTAACATTGGACATAGATGCAAGATACTAATCATAAAGAGTAGTTTGATTGATAAACTTAGCCCTTGGAAGAAATTAGATTACGTACTGCAACAGATGCGGATGCACAAGTACCTGGGAAAGTGAGGAAGCGAATACACATAGGCAACACAGAGCTAGAAGACCACTTTATTGAGGTAGATATCGTTGATGAGGTTATCATTGGAGTGGTTTTTATAATGCGCCTTGATTTTACACTAGATTTGCGTCGGAAGCTGCTTAAGCATGCAAACATGGAACTGCCATTAAAAGTTAACAGCGCCAGAAGCAGCACTGTAAATAAAATTTTTGCTCAGCATAAAGAGAGAAGAAGGGGGCTTGGGGCGTAGGACGCAAGATAAAGTTCATGACAGTCGAAGGTGCTTCCATGTTCGCTCCTTGCGCTTCTATGTTTCAAGTCGACACACAGCCTCCTCGTAGCGCCCCCTGGATAGCGATCTGACACCTGTCAGTGAGCTAACTAATGTGTGCGGCAGGCTTCTCCGTGGCCTTGAATGAATGGTTGTGCGTCGGGCTTGGAACCCACCACGTTAAAATATTCCCCAATGAATCCTCAAATGAAGCCTCGGCAAGGAACTCCCCTAATGTTGACGACTAACGCAAACGCGCGTAATACATATCAGACCGATATCTCAATTTTTGCTTTTATACCCAACCTAGTGATCGAACCTATTTTTTTATTGAGTAAACGGTAGAAACTAAATCATCGTAACAATGCGTATTCCTATGTATGTAGATACTTCTCTGCGGCTCTTTCTGCGGAATAAATGAAAGCGTTTTCTACGTATGGAATCTACTGAGAGGAACCTTTGAGTGAGTAAACTTGACAAAAGAAACCATACGAGGAAAGGTAACAGAAAGCAACCGAAAAACGAGGCACAAAAACTGAACACACCCAACAAGAAAGGTAAGAAAGATAAAATTAAATGTAACATGTAAGTTAGTCCACATTTGGCAAGTCAATATTTACATAAAAATAGAGTTTGACATTTCTCTAAAGCAAAAAGGCGTCAGCAAAAATAACGCGGACCAAATCAAATTTCGATGCCCGAAGAGCACAAATTGGCAATGTAAGAAGTAGCAGTGAAATACGAGGTGACCCTCCCTAAAAATTAAAACGGGTGGCAACATTTTGCTTGTCAAGAAGCATCTTTCAATCGAACGCATCTAAATTTTCAGGCCGATCTGTCTAGATGCATCGAAAACATCAATATTTTGGTTTCGATGTACCGATATCGATGATTTTCTTTCGATACTTCGACTTTTAATTTCTCATCTATATATATATAAAACAAAGTGGGGAGAACGGATTGCCCGATTTGCTTCAGCATTCTTTTGTTGTGTTCATAACTGTCAGGACAAGGTATATATAAAATCTCATATGGGGCGTGACACCGCCTGTCCATCACATCTATATATGCTATAACTCGTCTCCCTTTTAATATTTTTAACGAAATTTGGCACAGGGCTGTATGTGTTCAACTCTAACTCCATCTCACATATGAAGGTTAAGCCAGTGCGGCAATAGTTTAAATTTTAAAGAAAATGATTTTTATTTGGTGCTTGGGCCTTCTGCAAATGAATACAAATTTAGACTGCCATAAAAATGTTTTAATAACTTCAAATTATGCATCCACTTCAATTTCAGCCGCAGCTTCGACTATTGTTGTTATTGTATTCTGACGTTGCTTCTGCTTCTATTGTTGTTGTTATCGCATTCTGTCGTTAATACACCTGAAGTATCTGTTTTTTGCTATGTGCAGTGGTCAGCATAAAATTCTGTGGGAACGAATTAGTCGTTTGAATACGATCGTATTATTATCTAACTGGAATTTGCATTTTTACAAATATAACTCGGCCTAGGCCCTCCATGGGCTGTTGTGCCATTCAAAGAAAAAGCAAGATTTCATATACAAACCGTACCACCGATTGGAACAATCCACCACTGGTTTACTCAATTTCGGTGCGGTCGTATAAGAACAAGTTAAGCCAAACGGCCTGATCTTGAGATTACCACACCAGAAATGGTCGATAAAATCCACGGTATGATATTGGGTGATTTATGAGGGAAGGTACGCGAACTGGAAGAGACTACATGCTTATCACGTGGATTAGTGATTTCAGTTTTCCATAAATATTTGGATATGAAAAAGCTATCCGCAAGATGTGTGCCGCGTTTGCTCACAATTGACAATAAATGCAATCGTTTGACAAGTTCTAAGGAGTGTGTTTTTATTCCTCGTGAAGCAAAGACGACTGCATTTGGCGAAGAAAAATTTCTCTTCCACCAGAACAATGCACCAGCGCACAAGTTCTCAGTCGCAATGGCAAAATTGCATGAATTAGATTACGAATTGCTCCCCCATCCAGCACTTTTTCCAAATTTAGCCACCTGCGACTATTTTCAGTTTCCAAACATGAAGAAATTGCTCGGGGGTAAGAGATTTGGGTCGAATGAAGAGGTTGTCGATGACAGAAACGTCTGTTTTGAGGGCCTTGGGAAATCGTATTATTTGGAGGGTATCTAAAAATTGAATCGACCTAAAAAATGACTATGTTGAAAAATAAAACGTTTTTGTTTGCCAAAAATAGTGTTGCTTATTTAAATTTTTAGAGAGTTATTGATCCTAGTTCTTATAGCTGTTACAATACTGCTTTAGATTGCGTGGGCTACGTCAAGGTGGGAAGCTGATATCAATAATGAAAATGTATGTAGTTCGATGTAATCGTCAACGATTGCTAGGCAGAGTGTCTGCGTTCGACACCATAAGACTGGAACAAAATATTGGAGATGGGCACACCCACGAACCAGTTAACCACATCGACCCTACATTGATTATCGATTCCGCCAACTTCAACGTTAACTGCGGCGGTTTCAAGCTTGCCTCCATATAAAGCCTAATGTAATACCCAAAGCCTATAAGGCTTTATTATCTTAGTGTCAGATCATGGCACTCAATTTAATTCGAGACAATTACAAAATTTATTGAAAAAGTATGGAATTGTACAAAAACTCGAGCGCTATGTACAGACAGTAAAAAACAAACTGATGGAAGCAAACTGTTTCGGGGAGAACATACAAAGGGAAATTACAAACAAATAGAGTAACGAATCCAAGGATGTGGATAGACTAGCGAAAATTATTCCAAGCTGTTCTAAGAGTGTAGAATCGGTTGAAAATACCAGTGAGGCTAGCAATAATGAGGTCGTTATGCTAGAAACCTCTTAATCGTCTACAACATTAAAACCAATTGGGTAAAAGTAACGGAGTATCCTATTTTCTATCTTTATTTTATTATGTTTTATCATTTCGCAATTTTACAGTTATCACACCGTCCGACACAGCTCAAAGATAGGTTCTGAAAGATAGGCTCCAAATAAAATACCCGTGTCTCCACATCAAATCGTACTCTCATTTAATGTCCTTTCCTGGACATTTAACGATTCCATTAGTGGAAACGAAAATATTTTATTTCATTTCATTGGAAATTTCGGATGTTTGTGTAAAGCCGAATTCGTTTCACGACAGAGAGACCAGCAGTACGCAGCGAGTATATATTGAATTTCTTTTATTTGTATCTGCTTTCAGTTTCGGCGATGTCTTGGTGAAAACGTTCACCATGCTCTTCGCTGAACTCTCCCAAGTTCGGAGGGAAGAAATCCAAATAATTGATTTCTTGAACGCTTTCTTTATAATTTTCGGCTCCTTTGCTGCCAAGAAAATCTTTGACAACATCAGCCTTTTTCCACCGAGCTTAGTAAATTTGTAAGCTCCACATTACAAAGCAAAATCTTTTCATGTTTGAAATCATATTACATAAAAGAATAAAACGATCGAAAAATATAAAAGACAAAAATTTAAATAAAATAAATTACCTGCTTCGATTTTCGCTTCACTCAGTTTTGGAAAAATTGTTTGTACTAGTAGCTTGAATACGGCGCTGTCTTTGTTGAGAGTTCGTATAAAACTGTGAATAAGACCAAGCTTACATAATATATAGGGGAAGTAAAATTATTTTGCTAGATTCAGCTAGTGGTACATGATCAGTGCTAAATTGATACGGCGGTCCCATCCGAAATTAGTGTAGTGAAGCTTTCTCCTACATTCCACCCCAACGCACAGAAAACATTAATGCCTTGAAAATCCCTTCTTTACACCAGTTAGCAGTGCAACAAACTTTAAGTAACAGCAAATCTTCAAATTTTTCTCAAGATATTTAATTATAATTTTTTGTTTTTTACTTTCGTGATTTAACTGATGGCGCGGTTATTTAGATCATATCAATATCATTCAAAACATGTGGACTGTGCTTAGCGGTCTTATCAATAAAAATTTAAATAAATCCATCATACATTTTAAATGAAAATACGAATTGATCTAGAAAAACTTGGAGACACTTGTATTTTATTTTGAACCCATCTTTAAGGGTATATTGGATTTACTCATGTGTGCACCCTAAAATTCAATTTTGTGGAACGGTGTTATATAATATTGTAATAACAAATATTATTTTACTACATATATCAGATATCACGTCATTTATGTCACTGTGAGTTTTACATACTGTCAAACATGAATAAAAGTCAGTTACCAAATAATTCTTCTGGAGTTCAGTTATTACAAAAAGCTGGCCACCAGTGTAGCGTTTTAGCAATAATTTTATCTGAGATAAGTGAGTTTCTGCAGAATATATGCTTCTGAGATATCCTCTGTACGATACGGAAGGCTAACGAGTCAAATGCAGCAGTTTAAGGCTTTCTTGAGTTAAGTTTACTGAATGTGACTTGTATTTACTGGTTCTAAATCGTCATTACACCAGACTCCTATTTTCCGCATGTGATTATTGATCTTTTGTATTCCTAACTTCCTGTTTAATATTAATCTTCCAGTTCAATATGGCATCAATAAAACTTTTACGTATTATGCAATTGATGAAGAGATAGTCTTTGGCTACCTCTATCTAGACGTAAAAGGTTGATAACACTGCCATAGGCAAATCACCAAGCTTTTGGTGGACTTCAAAAAATGTTTAATGCAGTTGACTTTTTTTTAGAAAACTAAAAAAGGTATAAATTACCTACTCAAAATTTTTAAAATATTTATTTAAAATTTGGAAGAGTTTGACAAATGTTTGGGAGCTTTAAGTCCCATTGAGAAGTGCCCCAGGGTTGTCAGTGTATGTAAAATGGTTGAAGTGAAGAAACTTCTGTATAAAACTTGTCACTTCGTGAAGACAATTAACAAATAATAACTTACCAAGTGTACAAGTGTGTATGAAGCCGGTAATGACATCTCTGTGTCGCTAGGTAAAACTATACGCTCTGTCAAACCAAATCCTTGCTGCCATTTCTTCGCATTTAATTCTATCAACAATATTCAGTTCATAAACAACCAAGTTTCATCTTCATTTCAACAACATATTTTCGCTCGTAAAAATGTCGAATTTTGTGCCTACAAACTACGATATGCGAACTTCATTGATTTTCTGTTTCCAATTGAAGAAATCTGCTTTGGAATCTCATCGAATGCTTGTGGAAGCTTACGGCCAACATGCTTTAGGCAAAACACAGTGCGAGTGGTTCAATAAATTTAAAAGTGACGATTTTGATGTGAGAAACGAAGAACGTGGAAGATCACCGAAAAAGTTTGAAGATGCCGAATTGCAAGCTTTAGTCGATGAGGATGATGGTCAAACGCAAGAACAACTTGCAGAACAATTAAATGTAACCCCACAATATATTTCTCAACGTTTAAAAGCCATGGGATTGATTGACAGCATGAAAATCGAAAAAGACCTGCGCAAAGCACGGTTCCAATCCAGAACATCCAGAATATCAAGCTAGGCAACGCAAAGTGATTTTTCTTGGTGACAATGCACAATCACATCGAACAAAACAGACTTGAGAATTAGTAGATTCATACAGCTGGGAAGCCCTCTCCCATGCAGCTTATTCACCAGAGTTGGCTCCATGTGACTACTACTTATTTTTATCAATTGGGCTCGATGACTGGTTTGACTCAAAAAACGAACAGTTTTTTTAGCGAGGTATTCACAAATTGACAGAGAGATAGGAAAAATGTGTAGCTGGCAATGGCCATTACTTTGAAGATTGGATGTATAACCATTTTTTTAAATAAACGTGTCCTTTCTTAAAAAAGTTACCTGTTTCATACTTGTACACCTGGTAAGTGGAAATGAACCTTGGAAAGTCCACCTATTATAAAGGCCTTTGGAGGCTAAAGACGGATGCCCTACAGGCTTGCCCAACATCGCCCTATCTGGACTGAAGATAGGCACCCTTTATGCAGTGACATTTCAATGTTGGACCAAGTCCAGTATCAATTTTTGAGCCCTTGTGATACCTAAGACAATCCTTATTTCATATGAATCCATTTTCACACGGGAAGGTATGAATAATACCCTCACCCGCCTCTAGCTTGAGGGAACATAGTTAATCAAGATGCATGATTTGACGATAACTAGTAGCCAAAGAATTACTAAGTTTTGTAAATGGCGTCTTAATGGGAGAAATGCAAAAACGGCGATGGCGGTAAACAATAAGTTCGTAGATCGAGGGAATAGCCCCTCAATGAATACAATAGTCTATGTTTAATAATTATTGGAAGTTTAATAACATGAATTAACTTAGCCAACATATAATTATGTAAACAAGTAATCAGATAGCATTGAAGAAGATGCCAACAAATAAAATTTTAATTCAACAATAATTTTGTAATGACATGTTGTATGTACTAAAAACTAAAAGTTTTGTTTAACTTTTAAAAAGCAAATTGTAATCTCGTCAACAGAAAACTTTTTACCCAAATAATAATTAAGAAAATTCCTATCGAAAGGGAAGCAGGGAGGGAAGTCGTATGTAAAATAGATAGGCATACTTAGTATACAGAATAAACACACATACTTATACATACGAGTACATACATATGAACATATATAATTCAATAAAAGCTAGTTTATTATGTTCAATATTGCTTAGTGTTTCATAATTATTCGAGCAAAATGTTGAAGTTTCTTGGACCAGAAGTTCCCATCGAAGTTAGTTTCTTTCGCATACCACGCTTTGCTGCCATTATGGGAGGTTTTTGGCCACAGTCACAGCTGCATTGGTTTACAGTATTTCGGTTTTTGGTGAATAGTTTTGCGGTTGCGATTGGTGCATTCGGTGAAAATCTCTATGGATTTGTTAATTTAAATGACTTGGTTAGTGCTATGGAAGCATTTT
Source organism: Palloptera scutellata (assembly GCA_958295655.1). NCBI lineage: Eukaryota > Metazoa > Arthropoda > Insecta > Diptera > Pallopteridae > Palloptera > Palloptera scutellata. Next base: position 36,824,840 of record OY282452.1, on the reverse strand, counting down.
GTCCCGGCATTACCAAAGCCATCTCATTGCTAAAGATGTGGATATTTCTCGTGTATTACAAAAATTGGTACAAAATTGTTTGTCGAATGCGCGAAATGATAGTGCAAGGTAAAAATTCAACACATTTTCATATTGCAACAGCCAACTGCCATACTTCCGGAATTTCATTTAGGGTATCGGGCGGCTTCGGGATCGAAAAATTTATATTTGATATTTATTTGTTCCTATTATCTCCGCTAGGGGCGCATAGTGAATCGATCTCATACAACGGCTGACCAAAAGTCAAAAAGAGTTCCCAGATTTTTGTGAAATTTTATATTCCTTTAAATTGGAAGTTGCTGATTTCAAATATAAAGTCAGATTTCTTGTAACCGTTATGATATCGCCGTAAATTTGATCGAGTTCGTTTTTTTTTTTTATCACTTTCGTCAGCTATAATTTAGTTCTTTTAATGGAGCCGAAATTCTTTATTTTAAGAAGTGAGTGCGATGATGATGAAGTGCAGCATTATACTTACTTTTGGACCGAAACTTGTTAAATATAATACTTTGTACATCGTACGAACAAAAACGATCCAAAATTAACATAAAACTCTTCTTGAATTCTCATGTGGGGAGAAAAAAAGATTGAAGAGAATATGATTTTTTTTTCGTTGAATAACTGTGCTAACTTCCGGAATTATTTTCAGAAGTTTATGGTAGCAACAACTTACATTTACCAAACTAAATTTTAATAAAAGTGTGTTTGCATTTAGATGTAGAAAAGGATACGAAGAAGCGCAAAATCGTTCAGCGAATGGCCTCGTTAGCTAGCATATTATCATTTATTTTATTGCTCGCCGGCTCTTTGACAAATTCATTTTTCAATATACTTCCAATAGCTACGAATGTGTATCGTAAATTTCAAGGGCTGGAAATGTTGAACGTGCTGCCTTTTAATATCGTGTAAGTTGATGTGAACTTGAAATGAGGAACCCTAGTATTTTGACTTTACAAAACGAGGTGCTTCCTCTTATCTACTTGCAGCATACCAGAAATATTCGTAAACTATCCATTTTATCCGATAACTTATTGCGTCCTTACGCTGTCCGGTGCTATGACAGTCTTCACTTTCAGTGCCGCTGATGGACTTTTCGTGTGCGGCTGCATGTATGTATGCAGCTTATTCCGCATGCTGCAGTGTGATATTCGCTGCGCATTGGAAGAACTGCAAACGTGTAAGTCCACGGCTGCTTTCTATTACTCGTATAGTAAAATATGGTAAAACTAAATCACAATTCCTGTTTCCGCGTAAAGGTGAATTTTCAACGCATGTACAAAATGTGAAAATTCGAAGGCAACTTGCTGCCATCGGCAGGCGTCACAATGCAATTATTGATTTGTGCACAGATTTCTCTGCTCAATTTGCATTGATAATTTTAATGCATTTCCTATCGGCGGCGTTGGTTTTGTGTTTGAGTATTTTGGATATGCTGATGGTAAGAAGGGCAAACAACACTTCTCTACCAGTATCTGCAATGTCAATAATAAACTTGAATCTGAATTTCACTAGAATTTTGCATCGATTAATGCTCTCATCTACATATTCTACAGCACGGCAGCATCTATGCAACTTTTCCTCTATTGCATTGGTGGTCATTTTGTCAGCGATAGTGTTAGTAATAATTAATTAATTTTTAATAATTATCAAATTTCCTCTTGATGCCTATGAGTTCCATTTCAGAGTCTGGCCGTGGCCGACACACTTTATAATATTGAGTGGTACAAATGTGACGTTAAAACTAGAAAGATTATTTTAATAATGCTGCTTCGCTCACAAAAGGCAAAAACAATTGCGGTGCCATTTTTTACGCCGTCGCTCCCAGCTTTTAGTTCGGTGAGTATGTTACTGTCACACCTGTGATTTCATAGTAAGAGTTGAATTATTATTATTTTTTAGATAATAAGCACAGCCGGCTCGTATATTGCATTGCTGAAGACATTTTTGTAGAATTGGTGTGTGTGATTTGCGCTTGAAGATAATACAAATAATAACTGTTTGAATAAACTTAACTTAGAAAGGTCTGAAATCAAGAAAAACGGTATCAAATCAGTTCCCCTCCGCTGATGGAAGTCTTTAAACAAGAACGAAATTCCCGTTTTATGTAATATTGATAATCAAGTTCTTGTTTCATGATTTTTTGCTAACACATTAAGAATTTGATCTGTCGTTCTTATTTTCAGATCGAATGACTGTTATTTAAAGACTGTTTTGTGATTAAATTTTGAAGTCAGGGGCGAAAATCAAAACTGAACTTTTTTGATTTAAGATTTCGTTATTAATTTAAGATTTTGCGCCCTTGAACTTGTAAAAAAATATGAAGAGAACAAGTTACAATTTAGTATGAGCGAAACTGATTTAGACCAAAGTTATTTAAGTGAGAGATTGGAAAAGGGGGGATTTAAATTGAAATTAAACACTGGGCAATCGGTTTAATTAATATTAACAAAATTAATTAATTGAAGCAAAAGGAAAATGTAGGCAATTAAAATAATGGAGACAACCGAACTTTTTTTGATATTCAAGAAGAAGAGAAATACGAAAAAGGGTACTTATAATAGAGACATAGAATAGGAAAGAAATGTAGAATGAGGATGGCAGAAACAGTGTATTATTTTGTGCATACTGTTACGATTATCTACTTTCTTATGTTTATTTATTCTCAATAAATAAAAGAGTTTCGATTACTGGATTGTGCAATAATTATTGTTTATAAATTACAAACCGAATCGGATTTTTAAATATTGAAATTTTTGCCAGTATGTATTAAAGGGTGATTTTTTTGCGATTAAATGCATGTTACTGTTACTCCTGAGGCTAATAAAATCCAGCTAAAAATGGGGGTAAACCTCCTAAAGATAACAAATTTAAAAATATTTCATGATCTAAAATGAAATAATTCATATCACTGACACCACAAATCAATATTTTTGGTTTTTGACGTTTATATTTCTGACAGTTCACGCGTGATTCTTGACATGTGCCAAAGTAAAAAATGCTCAGTTTAGTTTGACATTTCATCATGAATAGACTTGTGTCTGTACAACGTTTGCAAATTATTGAAATTTATTATCAAACTTCGTGCTCTGTGAGAAATGTGCTTATCGCAAAATTGTCTTCAGCGACGGGGCTCATTTTTGGCTTAATGGATACGTGAATAAGCAGAATTGCCGTATTTGGAGTGAAGATCAGCCTGAGGCAATTCAGCAGCTACCAATGCATCCCGAAAAATGCACTGTTTGATGCGGTTTATGGGCACCATTATATTATTTCTAGAATGGTCTTTAACTTGAATATAGAGTACTCTGAAATATTGCTACAGCTTCTATGACATTTCCCTTCAAAGCGATCAAACTCGTTCAACATAATAATATATTTATAGTACTTAAGCTATTTATACATATTTCATAAACTTAATATAATTTTAAGTTTCCCGATGTGCTAAATATGTTGTATGTTATTAGTTAACATAGACACGAATATAAGCATGGCGACGAACCTTGAAACTTTTTAGGAGTTGTTATTATAATACATTTCGAAGTCGCTAGATGACGTAGATGTGTTATAACTACAAATGTGTGCAGATCATTACATAAACATGTGCGCTTGGCTTTATGCAGGCATACATGTTGCACGAATGCTGTTGTTCTAGAAATATCGTCACAGTATTGTTCACTCAACGGGTAATGGACAATGGAATTGTTGGTTTGGAACTAATTATGGTTCGGCAATTATGGGTTTTAATCTACTTAGAAATAATCATTCGTAATTTTGGAACTGATTTTCAATTGTTATAATTTCTGCTACCTTGAACTGGTGTGGTACATAAGAGCACCTGAAAATATCATTTAAGACGAAAGTGAGGAACCTTTTACCGACCTATGGAAGCTCTTTTATACTAAGCTTTTCTTGTTATAGGGATATAACCTGGAGCTTTTTATCGTTCAAGGAGAGAGACAATCATCAATAGTGATATACAAGCAAGCATTTGTACTTTCCTTTACCAATTTAATATTTAAATTTAAGTATCAAAGTTATTATAAAAATAATTTATTTTAAATACTTTATTAATTATTTTTATACCATCATTATTATTATATTTCCAATTATTTCCAAAAATACATAAATATACACAAATACTTATGATCATCGCCATAAGTGATCTAGTTAGAAGTTTCAGTTACAATAAATTGAAATAATTGTTCGTAAGATCTTAAGCAACAAAAATATGATCCTTAAAATTATAATAATATGTAGTTAGTATACCATAGATTGCTATAGGAAGAAATTTTCCACTCATGGGTTTTTGAGGTCGCGTATTACGTATATTATCATATTTGTATAGAAAATCTTACCACAATTTTGGGATATAATTCTTATGAATCACATAGGTAATTATATTACTCTCCATGGACTGGAGGGTACAATAGGAAGAATTACGAATCGGAAGTCGAATTTCAAAATGGGGAAGTCAAAAGGCCCACTTGACATCTTTGGTTTTTGAGGTCGCGGATTATGCAAAATACCAGTTTCTATTTTAAAACTTGTAAAATCTGTAGTTTACAATACAGAATGAACTATGCCACAACTGCCCATGTAGCACTTTCTGAGAAAAAGCATAAAGCACATATGTAACTACTTATGTATGTACTGCAATCATTTTATGAAGCGCTCTCATGAAATGAAAACGGAAAAATATACGGTTTCCTTATACCTTTTCTTAAGCATATTCAAAATCGATGTCAGTTTAACTTGGAATAAATTATTTTTAATTTTGTATCATAATGCATTGAAATCAGGCGCAAATGCTGGGAAGTTGGATCTTTTGAGGTTCAAACACACTCGTAATTTTCAAAATACATATACAGTAAACCCTCTTCAGTACCATTCACGCTTAATTACCTGTAATCAACTAGAAATATGCACTTTTAAATGCTTTCCCCGCTTAAGTACCTCAAATGCCTGACATCTTAAGATGAGGTACTCTAGCGGGATTTGCTGTAAATGAAAATCATTTAAAATTAAATTTTGAATCATACATTTTTTATGCTTCGATATCATGTCTGATCTTTGTTGAAGAATTATGTATTAACGAGTGACAAATTGCATATACTTGACTCACTCACAAAACGCGTATCTGCAACAAAGGAGAATACCATAAGCCTGTTGCTTATAATAACATTTTCATATGCTTCAAACTGCGGATTTGCAACAATCAATCAATTATGTTAGTCACTAGCCAAACCAACAAAGTTTAGAAAAATTTAGAAGACTTCAATTATAGCTTAAAATCCTGAAAATTAATCACACGGCTTTGAAGAGGAGAGCTGAGGTGTATAGGATTTTTCCTGAGCTGCAGCATATAGCAGCGAAAATTGTAAAACTCTGAATCTTTATTTTTGCAACCCAAAAATTTTTATCGGCCTCCTTTGCTTTTTCTTTAAATCAGTGAACATTGTGAAATACAAATGTATTTATAAAAAAGAAAACAACAATAATATCAGTCGATCTAAACTCGTACAACTTGCCACGGAACTCACTTCAATATTCGACCCTGTTCTTTAAAAAACTGAAATGTTACACTTGTTTTGGCTACCGGGGTACTTAGTTTTCCTCTTCAATTTGGAATAGTCTTTGATAATCGGGGATACCGGGTAATCGAATGAGTGTTCCATATACAAGTACATAACTCATACGCACCTATGCAGGTATATTTTCTTTCCCCTAGGAATAAATACAACAGTTTCATATTTATTGAATAAATTCATTTATTTAGTTTAGTTGTTTTTGGTTTGTTCTGCATTCACATTTCTTATTACTAACGTAGTAGTAAATTATTTACAATTACCTAAATTAAAGTACATTTTCTGTACAACATCTTTATACGGTTGTTGTTGTTGTTGTTGCTGGTTAAATCTTTTGTTTTTCAGAATTGCCCACTCTCAACAACACAACAGAAAACAAAAAGAAAGCGATGCTTTTAGACTTGGAAATAAAATAACAATTTTCCACCATGATATTTATTTACAAAGTGTTTTCGTTTTTCATTTTCCATTTTCTTCATTTCTTTTCCTTAATTCAACTGCAAATCTAAGCATCGCGTTTGTAATAAAAAATGTAATATTTACTTTTGTTGCGTGTATAAAATAAAATGCTGACATTGGAAAAAAATGTTGCTTGCCGGCTTTTTTTATCTTAAAATTATAAAATATAATAAAAAAGGAACGGCTTTAGCCAAGAAATTTCCATGGAATACAATGATAAGGAAAATGTTGAATATGACTACCAGGACCACATCACAGCCATTTACAGCAATGACAACAACAGCAGCACCGATTGTAGCAGCAACAACAAATTAGCTCAAACATACTTGTGAATCGGTAGTAGAAACAGGAAGATTTGCGGCAGTGGCAGAGCCACAAACAGTAACAGCAACAGCAACAATGACATCAACAACAAGAGCAGCAACAGCAAAAGGGGCAATGAGATGATGGTAAACCAAGCAGCAAACATTTGTAACCATGACGGTTGCTACAAATGTTGCTCCAGCAGCAGGAAGCTTATACGTGTACAAAGCGTTGGCATTGCTTTTTTGCATGGCGGCTGGATTTTCATCTGAAATTGTATCAAGAAGGGGGAAAAATTTGGAAGAAAACTTTAATGTGATTTAAAGACTTGAGAGTTTAAAGATGTACTCGTAAACGGAATAAAATATATAGAAATACATATGTAGTATGTGCGAGTATAGTATACATAAATAAGTTCTCGTAGGTAAACATAGAAGAAGCATAGGGGTGGGGGTGTGTGTGCGAGTGTGTGTGCGAATAAGTAAATAAATTAATTTAATTGTGTTTCGTATGATGTCTGAATGTTTTTGTTTGAGCCTAAAGGCGATTTATTTCCATATGATTGTATGCCTTGAACACGCAAATTACAAATATTTATCTTTGCACAAAAGTTCCACAAAAAAATAAATTTGGTGTTTGGGCTATTGAAGTAGGTTCGAGTACATCATTGTACATATGTATATTAAAATTATTGCAAAGTTTTTATTTTAGAGAAGAGTGCTGCGTTATGAAGCCCTGGTCACGTACCTATGTATATTGAGCTGCAGATTGCTGTAATGGAAGAATCAAAAGACAGCATTTTCATCGTTTGTTTTTTATTGCTTATTTCTAATTTATAAGATGTTAGACATATTGGAAAAAACAGGAATTTTTATGAATTCGGTCGGGCTAGTGACTTAAACGACGCCGAATCTCGAATCTTTTCCGTCTCATAAAACGGCTTAAAAGTTTTCTCGTCGGGTGGCACGAATTGGGCGCAAAGTTTTTTAAACAATCTACAGACATAACTCCTGCGCAGAAAATGTTTCTACCCATTTCAGGTAATTAAAATTTTTTAAGTCCATCTGCAAAGCGGATTAGAAATAATGCAATATTTCTCATACTTTATGCCTGAACGAACTGAATCGTTGTCACTGGTTAATACTCCCATTTTTTGGAGTATTCGTTCAAACAGTTTTGTGAAAATTGTGGAAAAAATCCCGGAAGACGACTTCAAAATAAGACATCACATATGTCGATTCAAAAGAAACACTAGACAGAGTTTAGGAACTAGCAGATAAAGTGAACTTTTCACGACCAACTTGTGTTTAGTAACTTACGTCATACGAGTGTATATGTACATACATGAATGGAAGAATTAATTTTATGTACTTTTTGAATGGATAAATATAGCAATGCCTGGTACGAAAAACTGGTGCATACTTTTAGGATGCTATGGAAAAAGACAAGATCCGCACAATAATATCGATGAGCTTACAACGATTACAACGAAAACCTTAAACATTCTTTGAGGATTGAGTGGAATTTTGCTTAACATTTCAGTTTTGCTACCAACGCAAAAAATTCTGGAACAATTAAAAGTTTCACTTCAAATAAGATCAGCAGAAATTGAGCTTGTTGCGCAGTGAGAGAGGAGTTGAAAGCGAAGGCTGAAATTGCGAAAGTGAAAAATGTATGTGCAACTCACTACATTCCCCTTGTAATTATAGACTGAATTGCTCATCCACAAATGTTTCACACAGATAAAGTTGTTCCTTTTCTGCACGCTGCGATTAAAAACTTTTTGACCATAATAAACAACTTCCATCATTTGATGTAATTTTATTTACTTCTAGCTACATTTGACGATGAATGTGAAAAATTCTCATTACATTCCCTGACCAGGGAATTTAAAAACAGGACCATCCAAATTTAATGTTTACTTAAAATGGCTCAGCATAAGAAATTTAACAAATGGAATGCATGCAGTGGATAACATTGTTTATTACTTAAATACTAATATAAATATTTTTATTTCTACTATAATTTACAAGAATGCGATGTCATTGCATTCCCAATTGTGCACTTAAATTGTAACGTGTTTTGCCAGTAACAACGGTAACAAAGGAAAGGTCGTTTTCTTCTCGGAGAAACACAATGAGTGAAGGGAAGCTGAATGATCTTGTTCCGTTCTCATTCATAGGAATGTGGAAATTAGTCTACGTAGATAAAGTTCACGGCGAAACTTTTATCGTGAAGAAAATATTGAATTCTCAATTTGATTACTTTGATTTTGGGTACGATTAGACCCCAATGTTTGGACCCCAAATCTTTGGGTTTTCCTATACATGGCGCAAATTTTTGTAAAATATAAAAATCGATTCTTTCAAGTAATCTCTGCCTCTTACTTTTATATTTACTTTTTTTATTGAAAAAATGCAGTTTTTATATTTTCCTGTTGTTATTGTAGTTTTTGGTTTTTGTGACTATTTTGTAACTATTTCAGAAATGGGGTTGAAATTTAAATTCAATTTTATGAATTTAATTTAATATTAATTAAAATCATGAGCTCATTTGCTCAATTTTCCCCACTGTAAAATCTGAGGCAGCCTTCTTAATCCACACGAAAAGTTCACATAAGCTTTTCATAACAAATGAGAATTCATGTTCTCATTAAGAAGGAAGGCCCATTTATACTTACTCGTACTATTCCAGCAATAACAGTACAAAAAACATTAGCATCATCAACGACAAATGATTACAAAATCATTTCATTTACTTTGTTTTCTTACGCCTCCACTACCACTTTCCCAGCGGAAGCCGCTCACTCACTCTCGCACACTCATTTCCATTACATTGCGATGCTAACAAATCTGAAACAATTTACCTAAGAACTCACCATTAATCACGTGCACCATAACGCTGCCGCTGCTCGCTGTTGTCGGCTGACAAGTATAATTCCCCGAATCCGTTCGTTGTGCATGTGATATGCGTAGTCTTAACATACACCAACCAGCCATTCAAGGCAATAAGCAGCAAACACACAACACACAAAAACCAGATGAGAAGAAAAAAGAAGATAATGGAAAATGAAATTGAATTCATTTAGATTGAACAGTGAAGAAGAAACAGAAGAAATTTTCACGCTTCCATTACGAATACCTTGACTTGAGCGTATCGCCCAATTGTGATTCCATTGCAATCCGAGTAGCAAAATCGTGCGTTAGTATGTCATTTGATAATTCTTGTGCTCTATCATCTGGGGCAATATCAGAAACAAAAGCAGCACGACTGTCATCACCGCCAGTACCATCAACCCCACCAATGTCACCAACGCCACCTCGAAGAGCCACAGTATCACCAATGGCATTATCATCATTGTCAGCATTGAATGGTGTTATCATGTGCTCACCGCGATACCAGTAAATTGGTCCAATGTCCTTGACTGAAGGTTGCTCCACAATGCAATTGAGTATAATGGCACTGCCCACTTTGAAATATGAATCAGGTGGTCCGCTAATGATTGCTTTGGCATCGGGTGAGATTACTGAAAAAATAAATACAATTTTTTTCCTTTACTGAAACAATCTCAATATTTATATCACTCATACAATGTGTATTTATTTATAAAGGGTGATTTGTTGCAACTTGGTTTTTGACGTTTATATTTCTGACAGTTCACGTGTGATTTTTGACATGTGTAAAAATACAAAATGCTCAGCTTGGCTTGCCATTTCATCATGAATAGACTTATGCCTGTGTAATGTTCTGCTTCAGGATAAACTGGTGAGAGTTATAGGTGAGAGTCAACTTCTTTCGAAAGCTCGTAGTACTCAAACCCAAAACCATGTTTGAATGTGCGAAGTGGTCGGTTGCACGTGCTGGTTTGCTTGCTAGCTAGTTCGGGAGAAATTGGGGGATCTTGTACCCTGCACAATTCCACACATTACTAAATAAAATTCACGTGCTTGGTAAACAAAAAAAAAAACAACATAAAGATATAAAAAGAGAAAATATAAGAGGTATCTGACATGTTTGGCAAAAACAGATATGTTGGAGCAAGCTGATCTAAGTAAATGCTGTTCATCCCATGACGATTCCCACCCTACCTTTGGATTCTAGAAGGCTGACTTCATTAGAATCCCCTACTTTAGTATTACTATTCCAGACCAAGACCTTACTTACTTACTTAACTGGCACTAACACCGATGATCGGTCTTGGCCGCCTCTACAAAGCTTCGCCAGTCGCCTCTGCTATGCGCGCGCTGGCGGCAATTGATAAGGCCAAGTGCAGTGTTCTTCTGCGTGTTCCTCCACCGTGGTTCGAATAAAACACCCTTCTAGCCGGAGCGCTTTCTTCCATTCGCTCAACATGACCCAGCCAGCAAAGCCGTTGGATTTTTATACGCTTGACTATGTCAGTGTCGGCGTACAGCTCATACAGCTCATCGTTCCATCTTATTCTCCTCCTAAAGCTCCTAAAAGCCTCTCATCATTGATGGTCAATATCCAGGTCTCTGCGCAATACATTAGGACGGGAAGGATGAGGGACTTATAGAGCGTTATTTTCGTCGGTCGAGAGAGGGCTCTACTTCTAAATTGCCTACTGAGCTGACATTATTGTTGGTGTTTATGCTGAATCCTAGACATACGAAATCCTTGACGACTTCAAAAGTATAGTTGTCAACAGTGACATTTTATCCAAGACGCCGTGACTCTTTGTTTGTTGATACAAGGTATTTCGTTTTGTCCTCGTTCACCTTTGGACCCACTCGACAAGATTCCCTTTCCAGGTTGGAGAATGCTGAAGTGACTGCCTGAGCGTTTTTGCCAATGATGTCAATATAATCAGCGTATGCTAGCAGCATCGATGTTCGCATATTGGATCATTTTCTCCAGCATAAGGTTAAAGAAGTCGTTAGGTTAGGGAGTCACCTTGTCTGACACCTCTTTTGGTATCAAATGGCGGGAAGAGGTTTGTCCTAATTTTCACTGCGCTGGTGGTATTGGTCAGTGTCATTTTGCAAAGACGAATGAGCTTTGCAGGGATACTAAAATCAGACATCACAAGTACGCCAGTGATCCCTAATCGTGCTGTCGAAGGCGGCTTTATAATCGACAAATAGATGATGGGTGTCGATCTGTTTTTCTCGGGTATTTTCCAGGATTTGGCGTAGTGTGAATATTTGGTCGATGGTGGATTTACCAGGCCTTAAGCCACACTGATAAGGTCCAATCAGTTTGTTGACGATGGGCTTCAGTCTTTCGCACAGTACGCTCGATAGAACCTTATATGCAATATTAAGAAGGCTTATCCCGTGGAATCACCTTTCTTATGGATTGGGCAGAGTACGCTAAGATTCCAATCACTTGGCATGCTTTCATTTGACCATATTCTGCATAGAAGCTCATGCATGCGTTTTTGAGCTCTTCGCCTCCGGTCTTAAACAAATCAGCAGGCAGGCCATCTGCACCTGCAGCCTTATTGTTTTTCAACCGAGCAATGGCTGTCAAGACCTCCTCATAGTTAGGCGGTGGTACTTCAACGCCGTTAGTGATTGGGGTTTCCGGAGTAGATTCCGCAGTTGCGGGATTATTGCCGTCATCGCCATTAAGCAGCTGCGAAAAGTACTCCCTCCATAATCTCATTATGCCCTGAACATCTGTCACCAGATTTACGTCTTCATCCTTGCAGGAAGAGGCCCCGGTCTTCAAACCATCAGTCAGGTGTCTTATTCTTTCAAAGAATTTTCGGACCTGGGGCGTAGGACACAAGGTAAAGTTCGTGACAGTCACAGTCGTGACAGTTCGTTAACCTCTCTAATGTTGACGACTCCCGCAAACGCCCAAAGGACAACGATTTGCGGATATGCACCTGGAATGTCCGAACCCTCTACAGGGAAGGTGCCTCTATCCAGCTTGTAGATGTCCTCCAACAATATAGAGCTGACATCACCGCTATACAGGAAATGTGATGGACGGGGGACAGGGTTGCTCCAAAAGATCATCCTATGATATCTACTACAGCTTTCATGCGTCGAGACACGAATTTGGTGTTGGATTTGTGGTTGGGAAGAGACTGCGTCATCTAGTCCCGAGGTTCACGGCCGTGAACGAGCGCCTAGCCACTATCAGCATCAAGGCAAAATTCTTCAACATCAGCCTAATTTGTGTCCATGCCCCGACGGATGAGAAGGTTGAAACAACCAAAGATCAAAATCAAATTAAAATCACAATTCATTTATTATGACAAAAAAAAAATTCTATCAAAATGCTGCAAAAATGTCAAAATTGAAACCCTATATATATTGACAGAGTAGAAATTAGTTTAGTTAGAAATTATAAATTTTAAGTAAGATATACGTATTATTTCATAATTTTATTGTGGTTTATAAATTCAAAAAAAAAACTAATCAAAGCTAAGTGTTTAAAAAAAAAATATATTATGTGCATAATTTTTAATCATGCAAACTTTAATATAATTTCTTTGATATAATATGTTTCTTTAAGTTATTTTAATTGATTTTATTTATTATATGCATGCTTACTTTACTTTTTTAAGTTAATTTTGGACTATTGTGTTACTTGTTGACTTATATGTTTATTTGGTAAGGGTCGCTTATCAGCCAACTTGACAAAGAGTGATCACTAGGAGCCCAATGATTTCCCTGAGACTAATTAGGTATCCTGCAGCTAGATAATTCATCCAATCCTCATTTGCGCTTATGGTCGCCAAAGCAATTGCCAAGAAATATGTATGTATGCAGTGTAGTGGTCTAACAAAAATCGACTCGTCTCCTTCAGTTCTGGAACCTTTCTTCTCAATTTCACAAATCGTCGAGTTAGATGATCTCCAAAGAACTTTGAACTCGAAAACGGTAAGATTACACAAAAAGTAGTTTGTATTCAAAAATGTTGCCATGGAATTTTGCTCAATGTTGCCATTAACTGTGAGTCTCCACTAACAGAATAATTTAGAACACCGGTAACATTTAATATTAACCCAGGGTTAAACAGATTTTAACACATTTTTAAAACTTTATGAAAATACAATCATTACACCTGAACAACGTTTGCAAGTTATTAAAATTTATTATCAAAATTCGTGTTCTGTGAAAAATGTGTTTATCGCAAAATTGTCTTCAGCGGCGACGCTCATTTTTGCCTCAATGAATACGTACTTGGAGTGAAGACCAACCAGAGGCAATTCCGCAGCTACCAATGAAACCCGAAAAATGCACTGTTTGGTGCGGTTTATGGCCAGGCGGCATCATTGGGCCGTACTTCTTTAAAGATGATGGAGGCCGCAACGTTGGGGTCAATGGCGAAAGGTACCGTTCGATGATAACAGACCTTTTTTTGCCGAAAATGCAAGAAGTGGACTCGGCCGACATGTGGTTCCAACGGTGCCACATACCACATGCCGCACTTCACGCGAAACCTTGCATATGCATCAATTGAGAGGCGAATTTGGTAAGCAGTTAATCTCACGTTTTGGCGCAGTTAATTGGCCACCAAGATCGTGTGATTTGACACCGTTTGACTATTTTTGTGGGGCTATGTTAAGTCTCTAGTCTATAGGGACAATCCAAACACGATTGCTGCTTTGGAAGCTAACATTGAATGCGTCATTGGTGAGATTCCGGCCGAAATGTATGGAAAAGTATGTCAAAATTGGACCTTCAGAATGGACCACTTGACAACTTAGCCGCGGGCAGCATTTAAGTGAATTTATATTGAAAAAGTAAATGGCAGGAATTAATTTATAGATCCACTTAAAAATGTCATTCACTTTTGTAAAAAAAATAACTCGTTTAAATTTCAAAATATCTAATCAATGACACTATGCGACAAATTCCGACTTCATCTCTCATGAGCATGGGATTTTTCATATGGAATAGAAAGGCTATAAAGCCAGGATCAATACAGTAGCTTGAATTTTCTGTGTATGCCAAGTTAAGTTAATTTTTTACCATTGAAGTTCGCTTTTTCATTAATTAAAGACAAACAAAAATAGAATGAAGGCGTTATGCGATTTATGTCATCAAGATCTCAACTCAAAGGTAGAATACTCTACTCGTATGAATTAATGTACATTTTAATTGTTTCACCAATGCCTGGGTAATCCGTCATATAAAAATCATTTATATGGCAGATATTAGAATACGTTATTGGATTACATTTAAATATGGATATTTTATTGCCAATACCAAATGTCTCGTTCACACAAAGCATTTGTATCCTCGCTCAAATCGTTATCTTTTACCCAGCAATCAAATATAGTTTTTTAACAGTTAACAATAAACTATGATGCACCTAATAATATTTATTATTTAAAATTGTACTTTTTTATTTTTTACGAACGTCTGATTCAGCTTACAATTTTCTCAATAAAACTGGTATTGAATTTAATTTAAAAAACTCGTCCGATCGTCGACAGAATGAGTTTAGTACATCAAACCAGTTAAGTAACTCGCGAAAAGCATCTCCTTTAACTAATATAGTTTGCTAGATATCCTAATGTAAACTCAAAAAGTCTTAATAATTTTAGATCCTTTTTCCAAAATATATCAAAAATATAAAGGCAAAAGGAAGAATAAAGAAATTGTCCAAGTTCCCTTTTCTAAAGATTGGTCAGGAGGTCCATATACCTTCCGTAGCACTCAGTTCGTTGGCCTATTGTGCTTTGCCTAGATAGGGAAGAAGAAAGATTAAATGGATAAGATTAGAGCAACGAAGTCACATACACTGGGTTGGCCTTCAGTTTGACCCTGGTCCTGAATGACGGGGCGAGAATTTAATATCACATGTTCGCTTTGCCACTGCCTACCACGTGAGGATGCGTAAGAGTGATGTAGTTTCCATAATGACACTGTGTACATGCGTGAGCGTGATATAGCTTTCACGTAAAAATTCGTGAGAATGAGTTCACATTTTCTTTCAAAAGCTGTTTTTGGTAGTTTGAAAAAGCAAACTTATATGTTTCTTGCAAGTCCGAAATCCACTGTGCTTTATGTTTTCAACTTTTTATACATTTTATTTTCGTTTCTGCAACTTGTGTTAAATTCGCGTGCGTGAACATGCATCCAATTTCTTATGAAAATTTTCAACGTACTTGAGCTTGCGTGACTAATAACTTCAAAGCCGTGAACGTATGTGAGTCAAAAAGAAATGACACATTATCAGCCCAACATGGGCTGTTGTGTTTTTGAGCGTTAACTGTATTATTATTTAAAAAACGGGGCTCTCAAATAATAAAAAGGTTTGTGACTTAACTCAACTGAATTGAAGCATAACACGAGTTGCCGATTCACTGCAAAGTAGATAATATTTTTTCCCATCAAAAAAAATAATAAATAGTTGTAACGATTTATAATTATAAAACTACCTTTAATTTTTATGCTTTCGATGAAAAATTTTTATTATCACTTTTATGTTTAAAATTTCACAAATTTTAAACGAGGTTAAGAACTAGTACTTTACTTTACTTTACTTTTGATGGCACAACAGCCCATGGAGGGCCTAGGCCGAGCTTTTCGCATCCACTCATGTTGTGCGTGTTATATTTGTACATGAATGGAAGGGACCTACAGTTTAAAGCCGAATCCGAACGGCGAAGGAAAAGCTTTTCATAGCAATTTTTACTCTTGTAGGTTTGCCATTGCCTGACAAGAGGTGGTGCCGTGTAGAAAAATTATTTTTTCTACTTTTTTTTTTTTTTTGATTTTGCCTGTGCCGAGATTCGAACAACGGACACACTGCGTAGCAGTCCAACGCACTACCACTACGCCACAGCGACAACTAGTAATAACAGAAAATGGTAGTAGAAAAGTAATAGAAAGTAACAGTAGAAAAAAGAAAAAATGTGTTATAGAAAATAGTAGTAAAAATACCGGTAGGAATAGTAGTAGAAAATTGTAGCTGAATATGCTTAAGTGTTAAATTACACCAGAATCAACCATCCCCAACACCATGCAGAAACTCTCTGAATAATTAACAATTACTAAATAAGTTTTTCACTTCAAAAAGATTACTCTAAAAGTACACTGTATTCTTAATATTATTCGATACTAAATCGATCCCACCAAAATTTTGCGTTCTGCTTGAGTGGGAATTGCCACGGCCACTTTTTCAAGCCAACCCATATTTTTTTCCTACAATCAAAATTTAGTTAATATGCATTGTGCAATTCCGCCTTTTTGGCTCCCGAATATTAAGAAATGGTCTGCAAATAAAACTAAACAAAAAACCTAAAAATTATTATTATAAAACATATTTTCGTAACCTAGTATAAGTTTATAAATATGTGCACACATAATAGGACATATGGCAACTAACCACATTTAAACATTTTTGTTGGCATGCAATATAATTTAAAATTTAATAATGCATTTCAATAAATTTCAACAATTAATAGACCATTATATTAATGAAATTGGCTCATGTTGAGCCAGTTAAAGCAGTAAAAATGCTCGCAATCCAAAAAGGAAATTGTTATTTGCTAGAGCATTAATTAAGTGCAAATATCCCACACAAGAAGTATGAGTAGGCTGAATCGGTTGATATCGGTTGGCACTTGATAATATGTATGGTATGTAAATAAATCCACTCATATGCAGTCATGTGTATACTTGTAACAGAATGTGCATATGAATTTACCAAAGTTCAGGAGTTTATTCAATTAAAAAGCCTCCAGAAAAGGAAATATGAAGAAGTAAAAATTAATATTAAATAAAACCATAATCACACTGAAACATAAATACATGCCCAAAGGGATACGCACACAATTAATAACCCTGTAACCAATCGATCTAGTCTTATACTGAACTAGTCCAAACATATAAGAAAATAATAGTTATGTTTATGCATTTATTATTTTATGTGATAGGACCAATACTGGTACAAAAACCAGTTTTCCAAACATTCGGCTAAATATAAACTATTCGGTAGCCATTTGTACTCCCAAGTGCAATCGTATTTGTTTGGTGTCAACAAGATCGGCGATTATTATATCAAACCGGTCATGTCTAGCATTACATTTTACTAGTTTTTGTTGTTGTTGTAGTAGTATGCATGGACTAGAAATATTTTTAGTCTAATTCACTAGAAACATTTCCGAAGTGGTCTGCTGTTGGTTGCTGTTAGGAAACAGTTGGTATTAAGTCACATACACAAGCAGCTTGAATTTAAAGCTTGTAGGCCTTTAACGATTTTCATTGCACACACAATTTTCCATAAAATAATTGACATATTATAATCTTAAACATTTTATTGACACTTTTATTACATGTGTGTCATTAAAATTATAATTGCAGAAATATGTATACTTAAGTACATATTGCTACCTGAATGTAAAAAGGCCCTAACTATCATTTATTTTCACGATCGGGTTTTTGGAAGATTCTGATGAAATTGAATTCGGTCCATTCAAATATGCAAACAATTTGATTTAAATTTAAAAAGCTTAATGCCTTTCTACAGTAAAATAGAAAACAGAATTTACATACATATGTTTGTTTGCATTTTAATTTATATTGTTGTCAATTTTATTGTTGCTCTCAGCAAAGCAAGAGTTGCATGAAAACAGTCAAGAGTTATCTTTTTCCGTTTGCATCTTGTTAAAATGTAATTTGCTCAGTTCATTATCTCAATTACAATTATGAAACTATGAACAAATGCTGTTAATAATCAGCCACAAAAAGAGCTGCTCTCACCCTGATAGAGCGCTGGCTTGCTGCGGAGAGTGTGCGTGTTTCAAATCTCGGCGCAGGCAAAATCAAAATGTACTTAGAAATTTTTCTACACGGCACCATTTCTTGGCAGGCAATAGCAAGCCTACAAGCGGATTCGGTTTAAGATATAATATATATTCATGTGCCGGGTGAAAAGCTCGGCCTACGCCCACCATGGGTTGTTGTGCCATTGAAAGAAAAGAAGTTCTCACTCAATGAAGTAAAATTTTTTTTTGGGTTATGGTTCTAAAAGTGTACGAACTTTCAGGTAAATTTTGTATTTGTTACGGCTACTTTTAATGGGGAAAGTAAGACAATATTTTTGGGTTGCGAAACTTTTGTTAAATTTGTTGCACATTATTATATCCTACACAACCTTGATCACCTGATCTGCTTTTAGAAAGCCCAAACCAGAGTGACCTGCCTTTTGATAATCTCGGAAAAAAAACAAAATTTTCCGAGAAAAAATTAAAGAATTCAATGAATTTCAATTAACCTTAGCGATTCTATAGTAATTTCATTTGGCGCCTATCACACAAATTTATTTGTCAAATTCAAGCATCGTAGTAATCTACAATTTTCGAATATCATAGAGGAAAAGATAAAGACAAAAAACTAATGATAAAATTTTTGGAAAAAATTACTATTTTTGAATTCGCTTCTAACGTTACCAGGTACAAGTGCGCCTGTGGAAAGACTGTTTTTATCCATTAGTCTGATCAACAAGATCAAAAGTGATGCAATGTACTTAATTTTTGGATTATTTAAAAAACAGAAAGAAATGCTTTGTTGCTGACCAAACAAAATATTAAAATGTTACAGCGTTAGCAGAAGTCCTTGATATTATTGAAATTATAATTAAGTTCTTTTATCTTGTATTTTATAAATTGTATTTTCCATCGAGCGTGGTTTCTACTTACAATTTTCTCCTTGGTTCAGCCAAGTCAGACTTTGTTTTTGAGCCCCAAATCTGCTTTCTAGGCCTGCTTTCTCAAACCTTAACTTGAACAATTTTAGCCAAATCTAGTACAAACATTTCTAGAGGTTAAGGTTTTATCAATCCCTCTTACATTTTTCCGTATTATGGAATTGTCAACCACGTCTTTGCATTAAATATCAGTACTAATATCGTACTAAAAATTGTTTTGGAGATATACAAACCCACTTGAAACACAAGATTACCATCTCTATTAAAATGAATTGAAATCTTTTCTTTTGAGGATATAAGTAATCGCAACCGGATTTCCTTCACCTAATCTCATCGAAATCGGAGACGACTTTGGGAAAATTACCGAAAAATAAGTTTCAGTTATTAGTTTAGTTTCAAACTCAATAAACAGGAAATAATTATAAATTCACTAGTACTTCTAGTGCATGTACGAGAACCTACATACATTTTTCAATTTAATATCTGACTAAAATTTTGTTTAAAAAAATTTTTCTTCATTAAATAATCCGGTGTGGATATTAGACCACTTTTTTTACTCCATCCAAGAAAATAATATTTTCTTATGTATGTATTTGTCACCCAGATCAAGAGATATTCAATGAAACTTAATTTAGCGAAAAATCCAAGGTTTTAAATATTTTAAAGTTCTAATTCCAATCGTCATCAAATTTTGATTAAACAGATCTGTTCCATAGTTACAAACATTTTTAATGAGAGCTTAAGTTTAATTTTCTTTGGTTGCTGAGATAATTAAACTGCTGTGAATTTTGGCAAAAGAAAATGGGTCTCAAAAGAAACTCAATATCTTAAAAATTATAAATACTTGCACTCGTACAGTTTGCTTATCACTATCATTTGCTGTGGGTCATCTAGTTTTTGAAATAACTCAAATTCAAATAGTCAATTTCAATTACGATTTTATATTTATGATTTTGATTTTTCATAACTAGTTTTTGCGATATTAAATTCGGTTTAGATTTCAGAGTTACTTCTGGATATTGCGTCACCTAAGGTAGAAGGGGGAACATTTGCCATTTGCCACTTTTTAATATGGTGACCAAATCTTCCAATAGTAAACCAATCCCGAGGGATACAGATGCTGTTGAAGAGCCAACCCAATGGGATGTATACATCGGGGAAACCGCACTCTAGCGGGTGTGATCCACAAGCAACCACTCTCACAAAACTAAAATTTTTCGGCTTTTTAATCATTTATAAAAACAAAATATTGACCTCTTTGAAATTACTCTTTTTTCCACTCAAGAATAGAAGAAAGTTATTGCAGGTTTTACTTACTTTATTTCTTTTGACTTTTATTTCTATTTATTTCAAATTAAATTTATAACTTTTAAATATCCAGTGAAAATACCTGCTTTTAATAAAATTTTATCTTGTATTTATCCTGTTTTCCCAAACCGAAATGAATGTACGAGTATACTGCGCTGGCCATGTAAACTTCAAAATACAGCAAACCTCATATGTTCTTTGTTCCCACTCCAAAATACCGTTTAAAGTTAATTTCTTAAAGTTAATTTTCTTGCTATTATTCACCTGGTTTTTTGTGAAGGGAGACAGAAACTGTCTCGCATACAATAAACATACATATAATGAAAAGAGGTGAGAGACATTGTCGTTGCGTACTTGTACAAAGTGCAATTGAACTTAAATGAGAGAGTTTAGTTGAAAAGGCAGTGATCAGGAGAACAAGAAAGTAAGAAAGCCAAAGGGCAGGATTTTTTACTTTGATGTTGTTCTCCTGATTGTGTTTTACCCGAAAGAAAGGAGACAAAGCGCTGCTTGTGTTATTTACGCTGTAAATGAAATGTAAATGTAATAAAAAAAATAACAAATAGTAAATTTCTTATGCTCGTGAAATAATAACGCAGTTTTTTTACGCTTATATGATATAAGTTTAGCAATGCTAGACAAACAAAACACGCACTTTTGACGTTCAGAAATGTTACTTTTTTGGTAAATTTTATAACAAAGAACAAATTACATTTTATCCGGAGTAGTGCCTTTTCAACTAACACTACAGGACCACAAATAATTCATTCATATTTTCATGAGAAATTATTTATGAAAAAGATGTCATACTCACATTTATCATGACACATTTTTTTTTCAGTGCTTGTGTTAAAAAATAGAGCAGCGAGACCTTGCCTACATGAATGCTGAAAGTCAACTAACATGTTTTGCGTTGACAAAATTGTTCTCAAACTTTTCCCGAATTCAATTGTTCCCCAATAGTTCGTACGCTACACGATGAAGGCAGGGAATGTGTTCCCATTTACATGTGAATAGGAAAATCAAAATTGCCCGACTCTGGTCTAAAGCTTGATATTTTTTCGCATAAGAAATATTCATGTCAATAAATAATAATAACATTAATAATAAAGTACAAATATTTTATTGTATTTTCCTTCATCATGTTGAAATGATTAATAAACCTTTTTTGGAAAGCATTATCTTCCATATTTATTTCGAAACCAAGCATGCGACGAAAATTCTATGGATGAACTTCAATCAGATGTGACAGATGTTCAGGGCATAATGAGATTATGGAGGGAGCACTTTTCGCAGCTGCTTAATGGCGATAACTGCAATAATCCCGCCACTGCGGATTCTACTCCGGAAACCCCAATCACTAACGGCGTTGAAGTACCGCCGCCTAACTACGAGGAGGTCTTGACAGCCATTGCTCGGCTGAAAAACAATAAGGTTGCAGGTGCAGATGGCCTGCCTACTGAGTTGTTTAAGACCGGAGGTGAAGAGCTCACAAAGCTTCTATGCCGAATATGGTCAGATGAAACCATGCCAAGTGATTGGAACCTCAGCGTACTCTGATTGGCCTTATCAGTGTGGCTTCAGGCCTGGTAAATCCACCATCGACCAGATATTCACACTACGCCAAATCCTGGAAAAGCCCCGAGAAAAACAGATCGACACCCATCATCTATTTGTCGATTATAAAGCCGCCTTCGACAGCACGATTAGGGATCACTTGTACGTCGCAATGTCTGATTTTGGTATCCTTGCAAAGCTCATTGGTCTTTGCAAAATGACATTGACCAACACGACCAGCGCAGTGAAAATTGGGACAGACCTCTCCCCGCCATTTGATACCAAAAGAGGTTTCAGACAAGGTGACTCCATATCGTGCGACTTCTTTAACCTTATACTGGAGAAAATAATTCGAGCTGCGAACATCGACATCTCTGGCACTATCTTCTACAAGAGTGTCATGGTGCTAGCATACGCTGATGATATTGACATCATTGGCAAAAACGCTCGGGCAGTCAGTTCAGCATTCTCCAACCTGGAAAGGGAGTCTCTTCGAGTGGGTCTAAAGGTGAACGAGGACAAAACGAAATACCTTGTGTCAACAAACAAATAGTCACGACGTCTTGGACAAAATGTCACTGTTGACAACTATACTTTTGAAGTCGTCAAGGATTTCGTATGTCTAGGATCCAGCATCAACACCAACAATAATGTCAGCCTTGAGATCAAGCGGAGATTAACTCTTGCCAACAGGTATTACTACGGGCTCAGTAGGCAATTGAGAAGTAGAGCCCTCTCTCGACCGACGAAAATAACGCTCTATAAGTCCCTCATCCTTCCCGTCCTAATGTATGGCGCAGAGACCTGGACATTGACCATCAATGATGAGAGGCTTTTAGGAGCTTTAGGAAGAGAATAAGATGGAACGATGAGCTGTATGAGCTGTATGAGCTGTACGCCGACAAAGTCAAGCGTATAAAGATCCAGCGGCTTCGCTGGCTGGGTCATGTTGAGCGAATGGTAGAAAGCGCTCCATCAACGCTAAGTAAGTAAGTAAGTAAGAACTTCAATCAGGCTCATAAAAAAAAAACTAAAACTTCCTTCATATCTCATAAAAATTTTTCTAGATAATCTAAATTTCGGTTTGGAAACTTTTAGCTCAGATAATGGAGGGGAATTTTCGGATTTGTAACCAATTCTTCATTGCAGCTCTCTGAGTCACGTTCGATCACCAAGCTTTATAATATAAAAAATCTTAAACAAATTTCCCGGAACTCGAGAAATTAAGTCGCTAATTAAAATTCTATTAATTGGTAATTTCGCTTACCATTTATATTGAGTTGAAAGGCCATTGACATTTTCGGTTCGGTATTTACTTGACATTCATAAATTCCGCTATCGCGTGGTTGCGGCATCTTCACACGCAATGTCCATTCACGTGCGTCCTTTGATTTGCTAACCTGTGTGTAACGTACAGTTAAATGTATGTAGTGATATACCATACTATACATAATTATAATAAGAGTATTCATGTTAACTTGCAACTGACTCGCACACCGTTTCCAAACTTTCTATAAAATTTTGTATGCAAACTCTTTTATACATTTATTACATGTTGTCACGATGGTTTCTCTGCGCAAACTTATGCACTTGTGAATACAGCTCAAAGTAACTGACAACCATAACGGATATTCTATGCACGAAAAAGACCAAAGTTTGTGCATTACATATGCAGGAAAACCCATTAAAATTATGGGTATGCTATTTTATTTATAAAATTAGCATCATAAAAATCCATAGGTACACACGAGTAAAATATTTAATTGTCCTGAACATTTTTTATTGAAAATTTTAAGAGAAATATACATTGAAATATGCATTTATATGCAAGAAAAACAAAAGTATGCGTTGTGGGCTGCGTTGTATTTCATATGCAAAATTTCCGCTTTGCTGATAACCGCTTTTTTGTTGTTTTACCAAAATATATTCAAATAAAAATGCAAGAAATAAGAGGAAAATAATTTAAGCTCAATAACTCATTAAAGGCGCATACTTCGCAAAGTTTGATATTGTACTTATTTTAGCCTTTATCTTTTTTATGACATCTTAAAATATTTTTTGAAAGCAATTTACCCAAAACTAGTTTAAGCGGTAAACGAATACATTCGCATGTAAACGAATACATTTGCGCCTCGTATAAGCTTGTCGGCTTACATGAAAACCCTTAGCTATAGTTGAGTGTAACTCTTTGTTTTTCGTGTTTTTCGTTGATGGCAAATTAAATTAACTGAGTAAATTGATGGAAAAAAAATTGTTGATGGGTTGGTAAATACATAAGTAAACTTTAAAACGTTTTGTGTTTGTTCAAATGCTCACCTCAAACCGTTTATCTGATGTGTATGTGGCAGTGCCCACAGTCAATATATGCAAATCACGTTTCCGTATCCAGGATACCTGTTGATGAGCAAGTACAGACATATAAGTGTACTCCAATGAGTGTACATGCACATGTAAATAAATAGTCGTATGTGAGTGTGTGCCTTAGTACATAAATGGATAAAGTTGATTAATGGGCTCTTTCAATGATCAAGTTAAAGAAAATTGAATGAAATGAATACTCGGCAGCATTTAATTCAGTTTTCCGTTTCCGTTTGCATCCTTTTTTTTAGCGACTTGTCCTGATGTTAACTACCTGCTTCACTGTTTGATGACCTACTTGCTTTCTACCATGCCTGCCGCCTGACCGCCTGCGTATCAATGTACGTAGTATACTCTCTGACTGACTGCTTCACTCACTTACCGATTTATCATTCAACACATCCACACGGCATTTAATTATAGCTTCTGTCTGTCCGCTGCGTCCCGTTATATTGCGCGGCATGCCAAAGTCAAAAATTGGCATTTGATTCATTTCCGTTTCCGCTGTTAAACGATCAATGATGGAGAAGCTCTCAAATGTGTTATTGTTGGTGTTACTATTCGCTTTCGGCTGTAGTGGCAATTGAAGAGGCGTGAAGAGATCTCGATTGTTGTGGAGATGCTGATGGTATTGAAGCATCGCACTATTATTGTTCTTGTTGTTATATTGTGGTTGGTGCAATATTTCAAAGTTTTTAAGTGTTGGAGATGGCACAATTGCTGTTACTGCTGCTCCACCAGTTTGGAAAACTGTAAGCAAAAATAGAACAACCACTCATAATTTTTGCAAACGTTTTAACAAGATTTTGAAAGTTCTACAACATGAAATAATTAAATAGTTAAAGAAATTTCTCATATAATCAACAAAACGGAAATAGTACAATATATAAAGCCATAATATATACATATACTACTGTGGGCAAAAAGTAGTAAAACTTTTTAATTTAAATTTCGCGCGGAAACCCATTCATCAATATATTATTTTTTAAGGTTGGTATGACTGTCGGTGACATCTGTGCCAAATGTCACATCAAAATAATCATTAGTGTTTAGTATACGCTTGTCTTTCTGAAGTACAAAAAGTGCATTCGGCGATTTTCACAATGAGTGAAATTATTCAACAAAGAAGTTCCATTAAATTTTGTGTGCGGAATCAAATTTCTGGTGCCGAAACGTTCAGAATGTTGCAAAAGGCCTTCGGTGATAATTGTATGTCGCGAGCAAGTGTTTTTATTGGTACAAATTGTTCAAAGATGGTCGAGAACGCGTTGACGACGAACCACGTCCAGGACGGCCATCAACATCAACTGATGATCAACACATCAATAAAATCAAGGAATTGGTGCTCGAGAATCGACGATTAACAGTCAGAGACCTTACTGGCATCGTTGGAATATCGGAAGGATCAGTGAAAACCATTTTAAAACATCATTTGGGCCTAAGAAGAGTGAATGCACGATTGGTTCCAAAATCACTGCATTGGTTTTACGAGACCATTTTGCCAAAAATTCGACTGATATCGTTCCGCAACCACCCTATTCGCCTGACTTAGCACCGTGTGACTTTTGGCTATTTTCTAAACTCAAAAAACCGCTTCGTGGACACCGTTTTGAGTCAATTGAAGACATTAAACATGAATCGCTAAGCGCATTGAAGGCTATTCCGGAAATTGACTTTAACAACTGTTTCGAGAATTGGAAAAAACGTTGGCACAAGTGTATTGGAGCCGGGGGGGATTACTTTGAAGGGGACAAAATAGATTTGGAAGAATGAATAAAAAAATTTGAAATTATGAACAAAGTCTTACTAACTTTTGCCCACAGTAGTATATACATAAATATAAATACATATATTATAAATTTATTATTAAATATTAAAAATATGTATTAATAATTAAGTGTGTTCCTGGACAGCCACCAAAAATAAAACAACAGCAACAACTCCGGGAGATAGTAAAAAAATAGTATTACGAAATCTGCAAATTTGAAGGATTTAAAATTGCATATATATTATATATATATATTAAATAAAGAAATTTAAATATAATTGTTTTGAAAATGTCTTGTGGAAGATCCAAGCTCTAAAGAGGAGTAGTAGAAAACAAACCTAACATATTTTTCCAAACACCCATTAACTGATTTTGCTAAAAAGAAGCATTTAAAATGTATCCGATATAAGGACGGGCTTTAGTAAAAATCGTACATGAATTATTTTGTCCATAAATTTAGTTTATTTAATAAAAATCTCTAAATTCTGGTAATAATGATCTTTGCAAGTTAAGAAACCAAAAGACTCATTAATATAAATCCTAAATACTCCTGAAATTTTTTGAATAAAAAAGTTAAGCTTCTGGATTTCGTTCGAAGATGTCTTTCAATGATATTGAATCAGAGGATGACCAATCAATCTGAAATTTTTTCTCAGACTTCGTTATGTCAATATACTTACACAAAGCGATCAAAGCGATCACGTTTTTACCACCAATTGTTTTTTCACATTTGGCATTATTTCATGTACGTGTCTTTTATTACTTATAAGTATATAATATTTTCATTTAAATTTTATGGGTTGTAGGTAGACTTGCCAAACGTCCCTTTTTGAAAAGTCCACTTTCAACGCTAAATACCCCAAAAAGGTAAATAAGCTGGGGGTTACGTTACATCGCGTTACTAGCATAAATTAGGAAAATAATTAATAATTAAGGGAAAAACTCGAAATTCCGACAGACAGGCTAAATACTATGTCGTATTTATTCTTTATTTTAGGTTTCTCAAAGAAAAATTTGTAACTGAATTTGCATCCATCCATGAATCTTAAACTGACAGATAACAGTTCGTGACATAACAGTTGCGTTGTTTTCAAGAGAGTTTAAAAATTGTCTTTTGTGTGGGAAATAATAAATTAATTTATAAATGAGTTGTTCAACAGAACAGTTCATTAGATGTAGTACATATTAGGGAGCATAACCATTAAGATAAAGTCCAACTTGCATGTCTGAGCTACCATAAAACATCGAAAATGGACTACAGCTAACAACGTTTTGGAAATGAGATTCCTTAAATTTATTTTATTGGTGTCCACGAAGCACAGGTACCAGTTACATACAATAAATACATCCTTAGCTACTTTTTAATAGGGAACAGTAAAGAATTTTTTGTATGCATCACTCCTTCAATTTATTATTATTTTAACTCAAAATTTGCGAATTTTCAAAATACTACAATAACTTTTATAATTTAAATTCCCTAAGCAACTTAAACAGTGTACGCCAACTCAAAAATTAAACAGTATTGCACTGCAGATTTCTAAGTTTTCTCATATCACATCATCATTGCGGTGTAGTTGTTAGAGGAAAAAAGGTATTGTAAAATTGCCAATTGCATTTTAATGCATTTCCTGAGTATCCTGCAGCATAAATACATACACACAATACAATACAACTCAAACAAATATGTACACCAACACACAGATTCACATACGAGTATATGAATGGTACATACATATGTATGTACACAGACACAGACACACAAACTCACGTGTTCACAGCCAAAGTAAACAAACAAACCATAAAGCTTAGAAAACTTTTACCACACGTAAGTGCAGTAAAAATTGTAAGAAAGAAAATCTACCAACAACAACAACAAAGCACCAAGAAGCAAGCAAATGCATGAAACACACACATACTCGTAAGTAGATGCCATAGGCTATTGTATTAAAAGTAGTACATACGAGTACTTGAGTATTGTCAAATGATTCAAAATAAATGCAACACTCGAATGAAACTTTTACGGTTTACTACAAGCAAAAAAAAAACAAAACAATTTGCAAATTTTCACATTTAATGAGAAAATGTGCCACAACAACAACAAAAAGCACCCAGATTGTTTTTAGTACTTTGTGTCTGTTGTACAGAACTAAGTAATTTTTTGTTTGTCACATTTTGAAATTTCACTTATATTTTTGCAAATAGAAAAACCACGTCCCCTTAAAGACCAGCTACCCCCCAATTTACACATTAAATTACTGTCTACAACACAAAAAACAATATAGTAAAATACTCTTTCTGATTTCATCTTACCAAATATAAAATAAGTAGCAGAAATCTCTGTGAAATTCTAACCAAATATTTTTTTCTAAATGTAAATTTAAATCGGCTCATTTAATTTTTAACTCACAAGCAAAAGTCCGTCTACATTATGGAAAAAGAAAAAATAGGGCAAATTGCATTAGAAACTGCGCAGTGGTAGATTTTCTTGAAATTGTTTTGGAGCCATCAAAATGTATTCAACTATGCGACACGGTTTCCATATGTCAATGTGTAATTGAAAATTAAATACTTGTTTGGCGTTTTATGCGCTGTCATAAATGCGTGGTTCGAATTTATTTTCCCGTGAGCATTTAAACTATTCTTCAAACAGAGGTTACAAAAAAAGTCTCTGAGTTTCTAAAGAATCTTGTACATATTGTTTTACTAGTAAAATATATGAACACACTAGGCTGGGCCTTCAATCCAAATCCAAGTGTGCATAGAAAAAATTTCAAAGCGAATTTCGGTCGCTGCCCAACTTAATATTCTTCTCTTTCTTTTAATGGTACAACAGCTCATGGAGCCGAGCTAGTCCGCGCTTTACGCATCCACTCATGTTTGCCGCCCGAATGTGGATGGCGAAGTGAAAAGCTTTTCTTAGGCAATTTTAATATATTTATTTATTTTAAATTTGCTTCCTTATTTCCTTTGATATTTCACTTGTATTGAAAAAAGGCTTGGCTTTTGCCCAATGTTGAAAATGTTCATTTCGATTATTCAATTTTCTTTATAATTTCCTTCGATATCACTCTTTGAACCGAACCATATACAGGGAAGGTGCCTCCATCCAGCTGGTAGATGTCCTCAAAAGATGTAGTGCTGATATCACCGCTATACAGGAAATGCGATGGACGGGGCAGGGTTGCTCCAAAAGAGCATCCTGTGATATCTACTACAGCTGTCATGATTTGAGCCACGAATTTGGTGTTGGATTTGCGGTTGGGAAGAGACTGCGTCATCTTGTCGCGAAGTTCACGCCCATGAACGAGCGTCTAGCTACTATCCGAATAAAGGCAAAATTCTTCAACATCAGCATAATTTATGTTCATCCCCGACGTATAAGAAGGATGAAACGACCAAAGATGACTTCTACAAGCTCATCGAAAAAAATTATAAGCACTACCTCGTCACGATATTAAAATCGAGTTAGGCGACTTTA
This sequence comes from Palloptera scutellata, assembly GCA_958295655.1. Lineage (NCBI taxonomy): Eukaryota > Metazoa > Arthropoda > Insecta > Diptera > Pallopteridae > Palloptera > Palloptera scutellata. The sequence goes on along the minus strand of OY282452.1, from coordinate 36,795,346 downwards.
GTGCCAAGGTGGACAAGGAGAGTCTCTTTGGGAAGACAATCGGAAAATTTAGTCTCCATGGCGAAACTCGATTGATCGACGGAAGGCACGTTTCCAGTGTACTAGACGTACGCACAATATGTGGTGAAAACATCGACTCAGACCACTTCTTGGTTGCAGAAAGCCGGATGTGGAAAAGATGCAATCACAACGGACAGCCGAAGCCTTCTGGTTCGAAGGAGTCTGCTTTTGGTGTACCTGCCCTTTCGTCTTTGGAAAATGATACTGAGCCACACCACCAACGCAGTGAAGAGGATTAAGACAAGGTGACTCCCTATCGCGCGAATTCTTTAACCTTATGCTGGAGAAAATAATTTTACCTAGGATCCAACATTAACACCAACAATAATGTCAGCCTTTAGATCAAGTGGAGATGAAGTACGGTGAGTTATTATTATTTATTCCAGACTAAATTTAAATTTTCTATTCCTGTTTATTTAATGTAAAATAAATGAAATAAAATAATGTGAAATACTTATATTGGCTATGTACAAAACGTCTTGTCTCACCTTTTGAAATTACCGCATTTTTTAAAATTATCTTTTTCTGAACAATTTTGTAAACTTGTTAACAGAAAATGGAAGAATTCCATTTTTAATTAACTTTATTTAGCTACATACTCGTAGCAATAAACTGAATATTTCAAGACTGATAAATTTGAATTATATTTACATACGAGAACATATATTTACATATGTACTTACTATACATAGCGTACAACATGGACAGGGTTTTTTTGAAAAGAGGACAGGGTTTTTGTTTATACATACAAAAATATTATCGGCACCACATACAAAACAAAACGATACAACCTGAAGATTTTCACAAATGTCATCAAATCACAATAAAGTTAATTGGGAGAAATATCGCATGCGATAATAATGCATCATGCGGTTGAAGAAGTAATGCTAAATTATACTGATTGAATAATACCCATGCCATCACCAAAATTTTTTCGATAATATTTACGGTGTGTGTTTAAAGTCAAATTAGGTTTTCTTCACGTTTTTTGTTGTTTATTCCGTGATTTGAACCGAACAACTTAATTGGCTTCAAAGCCGATCATTTAGTCATTTGACTAAAATCAAATATATATTATCGAAATATTAGTATAAAGTGAAATATAAAAACGCAATACCAAAGGACATAGTGAAGCAAATTAAAACAACAATATATACAAAATAGCTTGAAAAATAGGTTTTAAGAAAATTATCTCTATTAGGCATTAACCACACCTACTACATACCATAAACTATTTCCTTTGATATTGCCCGAAAATTATTTCATTATGTGTGACTTAAATTTTTCGCGCATAGAACTTTTTGCCATAAATCAAGAAAAAAATTAACAATGGTCAACGGATTTCAACGCAGCTCAAATTATTTTCTCCAGCATAAGGTTAAAGAATTCGCACGATAGGGAATCACCTTTTCTGAAACCTCTTATGGTATCAAATGGAGCGGTTGTGTCGGTTAGTGCGCTGCGCTGGTTTAGTCAGAAGCGAATTTTAACATGTTGAGGCCCTAGGCAAAAATCAATTTTTGTGGCCCTCTTAATTTTTTTTTTTGCCCTTGTGGCTTAATTTTCTAAATTTTATATATTAAATATTAAACTTTCCAGAATTGACGCATACATTTCAGGCAGTGTTAATAATTTTTCCAATTTTACAAAATGAAGGAGCTGCTCAACCTCAATTAGTTTAAATACTAATGGATTTATGTCATCCTTATAGTTTTCAACTAAATTTGATACACACTGAGCAAAATTTTTCTTCAGGCAAATCAAAATCAACAAATATTTTAAAGTTTTGTAATACCTCGTCATAAACTACAGACCTTCTTTTTATTTCAGAGTGTAAAGTATCACAAGTTAAGTAAAATGTTTCAACTTTGAATAGTTCTTTCCCACGTAAAATTATGTCATTATGTCATCATAGTTCTATCAAATTGTATTTTTCTTTTCCTGCTTCGATTTATGCTGTTGAGTATTCTGTACTACCAGCTAATTCGATTGCTTCTTTCTCCATTTCGAGAAAAAAATGCGCCATCTGTTCGAATACTGAGTATGAATGCTGATAAAAATTTCAATAAATTAGTTCCTTTTTGTATGTTACATTTTTTGTTTTGTAACGATTTATTGGTGGCATTAATTCTTTGTAATAGTGTATTCCAAAAAATCAATAACAGTGCCGTTTCTAAATCTTCAAAACTACTATGTAATTTTTTCGCCTGAATTTTTGTTATGGGCTTTTCAGATTTGTAATAACAAATTTCACCAAGAACGGTTCTTATGAAAGAAAAATTCTTTCGTATAGTTAATACAGCTTCAGCTATGGATGACCATCGACTGTCACATATACGTTTTAAAGTATGGCTCAATTTTTGATCAGTTTTCATTAGCTGATCCCATCTCTTTGTCGAAGAGGAAAGAAAGACGAATAAATTTTGAATAAAATCAAAGAATCTAATAGCTTTAGAAGAACATTCTGCAGCTGTATTTCCAATTTAAGGAATGTCCTGCGCAAGGCACAAAAACAGCATTTTTGCTGTAACTTTTAATTTTACTTTGGAGACCGTTATGAATGCCTGACATGTTCGAAGCATTGTCATACGTTTGTCCCCGGCAATTATTAATGTTCACCCTAATTCGGACAAGCTGCACAAAATAGTTGTTTCTAAATAGGTTGAATCATGATGTTCGATCGGAATAAAACATATGAACCTCTCTTGAATTTTTTGATCTAAATCTACATACCTGATAATAATAGTTAACTGGTCAGTATGGCTAGCATCAGGCGTGGAATCAACTATAAGAGCAAAATAGTTAGCTCGTTTTATTTCATCAACAATGGAGTTTTGTACAATTTTGCCCATAAGTCACATGTGGTTTTAGATAAATAATTAACATGTCCAATCCCGCAATTACGGTATTTTTCTAAGTGAATCTTTAAAAAGTCATAAAATTCGGCCAAATAGTCAATACAGCAGGGAAAATTGCCTTTGAAAGAATTAGCATGTCCTCTAAACCCTAAGCCCATAGTTCCCAAAAGTCTAACTGTAGCAACGACTCGTTTTAATACCTCACGCCAATAAATTGCCTCTTTTTCTATTATTTCAAAAGTTTGGAATCGACACGACCACTTATTTTAGCACGACGAACATAAGCACACATACAACTTTTATGTTCTTTCGACTCATGATGTCTTTTCAAAACGTCTACAATATTTTTCCAATCGGAATATCCTGAAACTAAAACATTAGATTTTTTACTAATTTTTTTCGTAGTCGTTTTTGTGCGCCAGACTCGAAAGTTCTTTTCATTTTAAAGTATATTTTTCAATAATGTTTTTAAAAATAAAATGGTATAAATGTTGAGTGAATGAAGAATTATTAAATGATGAAAGCAACAACGTTGGTCTTAGTAGTTTTAAAAAAAAACTGTTGGTTGTTCTGAAAATATCAATCTCAAATCAAAATTTAAATTATGCTTAGTAATAGAAATACTCAATAAACACAAATAATTGTTCTCAATATTCAAAATCATGCAACGAAAATTTGATGTTAACGCAACAAAATTCAAACAAATAATGAAATGAAATGAATGAAATTGTATTTTTCAAACGAAATATAGAAACGCAAAGCTTGTTTTGCTTGGTTCTTTTTATTCCTATTTGCTTTTGAAAATGTAAAATTTTTTTATTTATATCTTGTGTTTTGTGTATCATATATGTTATTTTGTAACGCCCTACTACAATCGCAAATAAATATAGTTCAGTTAATAGTATTAATTGGAATTGGAGGTTTTAAACTCTAAAAAATTTAAAATCTCAAATTCTACGACTATTTTATTTATTTTATAATTTTTTTTTTAATTTTGGAGGCTTTTATAAATCGGAGGCCCTAGGCAAATGCCTAATCTGCCTACAGGTTAATCCGCCGCTGGGTTTAGTGTCATTGTGCAAAGACGAATGGGCTTGGTCGTACAACTGATTCCAAATCGTGCTGTCAAAGGCGGCTTTATAAACGACGAATGGATGATGAATGTCGATCTGCTTTTCTCGAGTCTTTTCCAGGATTTAGCGTAAATTGAATATCTGGTAGATGGCAGATTTACCAGGCCCGAAGCAACACTGATAAGGTAAGATTAGTTTGTTGACGATGGGTTTCAGTCTTTCGCACAGTACGTTCTATAGAACCTTATGTGCGATATTAAGAAGGCTTATCCCTTCTCTTTATCGGTGTCCTGTGATTGCATTCCCTGCCTCTTGTATTGTTTTAATTTTGTCTAGGCTTATAAATGTCGGGGAATTCTAGTATAGATCGAATTTCTTCTCTGCATAGGTATGCATTTATAAACCTCGATAAACCCCATATAATGGCATTAGGTGATACTCAGGTATGTGAGAGTGCAGATCCACTGGATTTTAAAGTACCATTTTTCGGCTGGTGTCATTATTCTCTCCCCACAGGGGTCTTGCCCTTTTTATTAATGAGGATGTCGCGTACCAGTGCCAGCAACTACTTTATGTGATGGATCCTGAGTTCAGCCCCATGTGGGTTAAGTTCATCATCCAGTCTTATTTGCTGCACTTCTGTTTTCTGATAGGGATTTTACTTTTAATAAGTTAGATTCCCTTTCTGATTCCATCGATTCAATGTTCACAATTCGAATTGGTTGTGCCACTCAAGTCACATACCACCCGAAGGTCTATATGTCGAGCTATTTGCCGAGTAGAACAACCTGACGCAATTAGTGGCAGAACCGATAAACATTCCGTGTGTATCGACACGAACAGAAGAACAGCGCCTGAGGCACAAAGTCTTACATTTCTATAACATTGTCAGAATTTTTGGTCATTTGTAAAGAGAGTAAAGAACCAGACGTTTTCGTCAATTCCAACTCTTTTTACGGGTGATCGCCTCGCCATTAGCTCGGTTGATAAAGTGAACCTTTTAGCTAACATTTTCGTAGAGAATTCTTCTCTGCCAGCTAGCGATCAACCACTGCTCGTTATCGAATATGTATCTTGTACTATGCCTGTGATACATTTTCGAACTCGAGAGTTCTTGCAAATCTTAACATAAACAAGGCTTCGGGACCCGATGGCATTTCAGCTCATGTATTGCGAGCTTGTGTGACAACGATGGCTCGACCGTTGGGCAATATTTTCAACATTTCATATACAACTGGTGTATTCCCGTCTTGTTGAAAGGTTGCCAATGTCCAACAAGATCCTAAAAAGGGCAAGACTACGGACCCTGCCAACTATCAATGCAATGACCTTCTGTCATTAACGAGAATGTCAGCACCATTTCTCATTCATATACCTGTTCAAAACGCTTTAACTCTTTGGAGATGTAGAGGAAACGACATGTTATGAATGTCTCACTCAATAAAGATCTCCAGTCAATCTCCGAGTGAGGTCTCACGAATAGAGTTGAGTTCAATGCGTATCTGTTATCTCACAAACGAGTTCCCAGCCCCCTATTAACCCCGTAGATATAGGTGGGGTAGCTATTTCGGAAACAAAGACTCTTGAAATAAACGCGTATTTGGAATAAGCTTCCTGAAAACATTTTTCCCGATTATTATGGCCCTTACAAATATAAAGCAAACGCTCATAACTACTTCTCCCTCCTTCGCCTCCAATCGGGAGGGGCTACTTTAACGCCGTCAGTGGGCGGACCTTTGTCGTCGTCTCCATTAAGCAGCAGTGAGAAGCACTGCATACAAGAAATAAAAAATTATAAATAAACAGTTTTTCTACATGGCAATGGCAAACCTACAATAGTAAAAATTGCCCGTGAAAAGCTTTCCACTTCACCGTTTGGATTCGACATAAAACTGTAGATCCCTTCCATTCATGTACAAATATAACACGCTCAACATGAGTGGATGCAAAAAGCTCGGCCTTTGGTGCTACATGCGGTCATAATCGACATTGATAAACTGAAGTTCATTGTGGTAAAAGCATAAAACTTGTCACAATGGCTGCCTATATGTTTATCGGTGTGCTGTGATTGCATTCCCTCTCTCATTCTCCCTCCTTCTTCCACCCACCTATCAATCTTCCGTCCATTCATAGGGTACACCCTGTGTGTTGAATTTACATATGGTATTAATAAAAAAAAATAGAAAAATAAATAGTTTTCAACAATTAATTTAAAGTTAAAATAATTTTTGTTTCTTAATTTAATTATTAATTTCACAAACTCAACATAATGGAATGACAAGTTTAGCTGTTTATCAAATATACAACACATATGAAAAATTAACGATTGTAACATATACTTTCGAAACAACAAAATAACTTGCATGTCTAACTAGCTAAGGCAAACCGCAAAGCAATCAATTTGCAAAAATATGAGACTTCATTTTCTGGCACCACCGTCATGCCCTTCAAATAATCAGCGAAGGTATTCATTTGAGAATATCCACTCAGCTGTTAATTATGATTTATGCTGCTGCATACAAATACGAATAGATATCGTGGGCGTAGTCTCATGTACATGCACACATACTCGTACATACATATGTATGTATGTACCATATGTACGGACGCACAACTAAAAACGTGGGCGTTGCAGAAATCATAGAAATTCAAACGGGAAAAGGTCATAAAATCATTACTCCCACCCACAAATATAGAAAAAATATTGTCGAAGCATAAAATGCACACATAGTCTCAATAAGTACCATAGTATATAGTACTTTCACTTATACTACTGTGGGCAAAAGTTAGTAAGACTTTGTTCATAATTTCAAATTTTTTTATTCATTCTTCCAAATATATTTCGTCCCCTTCAAAGTAATCCCCCCCGGCTCCAATACACTTGTGCCAACGTTTTTTCCAATTCTCGAAACAGTTGTTAAAGTCAATTTCCGGAATAGCCTTCAATGCGCTTAGCGATTCATGTTTAATGTCTTCAATTGACTCAAAACGGTGTCCACGAAGCGGTTTTTGAGTTTAGAAAATAGCCAAAAGTCACACGGTGCTAAGTCAGGCGAATAGGGTGGTAGGGTGGTTGCGGAACGATATCAGTCGAATTTTTGGCAAAATGGTCTCGTAAAACCAATGCAGTGATTTTGGAACCAATCGTGCATTCACTCTTCTTAGGCCCAAATGATGTTTTAAAATGGTTTTCACTGATCCTTCCGATATTCCAACGATGCCAGTAAGGTCTCTGACTGTTAATCGTCGATTCTCGAGCACCAATTCCTTGATTTTATTGACGTGTTGATCATCAGTTGATGTTGATGGCCGTCCTGGACGTGGTTCGTCGTCAACGCGTTCTCGACCATCTTTTAACAATTTGTACCAATCAAAAACACTTGCTCGCGACATACAATTATCACCGAAGGCCTTTTGCAACATTCTGAACGTTTCGGCACCAGAAATTTAATTCCGCACACAAAATTTAATGGAACTTCTTTGTTGAATAATTTCACTAATTGTGAAAATCGCCGAATGCACTTTTTGTACTTCAGAAAGACAAGCGTATACTAAACACTAATGATTATTTTGATGTGACATTTGGCACAGATGTCACCGACAGTCATACCAACCTTAAAAAAATAATATTTTGATGAATGGGTTTCCGCGCGCAATTTAAATTAAAAAGTCTTACTAACTTTTGCCCACAGTAGTATGTAAGAGGAGAAAGAGGGCAGCGCACATTCTTATTGCATTGTCCATGGAATCGAACAAGGAATCGCTAATGAAAATTATTATCTTGGAAGCTGAAACGTGCAGCTACTGAGCGTGGAGCAGCGTCCACTGTTGAGTATTTGGCATCGCCGCTTGATTTAATTGTGGTCGATTACGCATCCACACATACCATATACTTTCTAATTCTTCGCATCCGCTGACATTAATTAATATTAAGTAAAATACCAAGTGCAAAGGGAGTGTGAAGGAAGCCGCTTCAGCTTCAGGCGAACACATAATCTTTACATTTACAATGTTCCAAGTAATTTAAGCCGAAGACGAAACTGACGATGGGAAAGAGATTAGTGAAGAACAGAATGCGAAATGTACTGCCGCCAGCGTCATTAGTTATTAGCGTCAATGATGGACGGCTGACTTTAGTGGCGAGTGGAGTGAGGTGAATTTAATTTGCACTTAATTAGTATACGCTCGATTAGTCAAAAGCGACGCAGCGGCGGCGACGTTGCTCCTCGCGATGTATTATGATGAACTCAATTGAATTTAAGCATGAAATATTTGCTTGATTCTAAATTGCAAGTTTCAATTGATGAGCTGGTGCTATTTGAAGTATAGCTTTGCTCATGCAACGAAGTTAGCCACTTGAGAATTATTAATACAGAAGTCAACGACGAAATGCAATTTTCATTGAGTGGCAAAATTGACAAGGTACATAAATTATACGTATTTATTATTAGAGATTCTTCATAATCTTTCGCTTACAATATTTGCAGCTGTAGCGTACATTAATTGTAAATGTAACTGCAAAATATATATAAAAGTATTACGCCAATGACTAAATGGTCGTATCGATTTGCACAAAATTAAATATAAGTACATTTATAAAGTCAAAAAATGTATTTAAATTTATAAAAACAGCCCGTTAATCGTTATTCAGCCCATTTTCTACCAATTCATTCGCTTCTTCTTTCTTACTAGCATTTCTTGATTTTTTATAATTCGGTTAAACCATTTGCCAAGGAAGCTTTTCGCAAGGAATGTCAACCGAAATATTGATTTCCTTGCCTGAGGAATTGCGAACTGCCATGTGTAGTCTATACGAGAATATCCAACGATCTTATTTAGTTTCATACGAAATTTTTCTAAAGACTGAAGATTGATGGCATTTCATTTTTGATTAACATTTTGTTTTCCTGGATGCAATAAAATTTTTCACAAATAACTTCAATTTCTACAGCAGTAAAATAAATGCACAGACAGATGCCCATAAGTAAGTACGTAAATCATATGCAAGCAGTAAATCGTGCCTAAGATGCAATGGAATGAATACCAGGCAAAGCTTGCAAACACTTGCAATAAAAAATCGCGAACTCGCAAACAAATTGAGAAGGAGATACAAAAAAACGTGCACACAACGGACACAAACAGAATAATTTTAAACAAAACAACAAAAAATTGTCCTTTGTACAGTGTTATTTGTTATTTGTTATTATTACTTATTACTTATTACTTTTATTTATTCATATCATTTAATTTCTTTGTAAAGTTTTATTTGTATCGAAAATATTGTTAACTTACTATTATTACTATTTTATTTATTATTAATAAAATATATTATTATTAATTATAAAAAAAGAATGAAAATAAAATAAAATTAAAGTTAAAAATTAAATCATGCAATGCTTTTTTCGGGCTATTATTTTTTTTTTATTTGGCAAAAATAGTAAAAAGGGATATTTGAAAAACATTACTACTAGAGGCAACTATATTATTTCTTTAATACGAACAAAGCATTGGTCAGGAAGGGACGGGAAATAACACAGATAGGGGATCACTGTTTCAGTGGTAAGTATATGAATACAATAAAAATTTATAACATTAAGCGTGCATATGAGGAAATACTAACATAGTACACATATACAAGGTGGGGCAAAAGTAATGTCATATTGAGGATGGCTGCCATTTTGTTAAAAAAGAAAAAAAGAGCTCTGTTTTCATGGAAAGCTTATTTGTAGTTGTAAAAAGTAGATCATAAAGTTGAAAACATGATATAATAGAGTTGATGCACATTAGTGCTTGTGGTGATTTGAAGATGTGTATCGCTCCATTGCTTGTTATCAACTAATTCTCTATCTGTCTATATATAAATGCCAAAGTATAATCACATTTTATTTACTTTACTTACTTTTAATGGCACAACAGCCCATGGAGGGCCTAGGCCGAGCTTTTCGCATCCACTCATGTTGTGCGTGTTATATTTGTACATGAATGAAAGGGACCTACAGTTTAATGCCGAATCTGAACGGAGAAGTGAAAAGCTTTTCATAGCAATTTTCACTCTTGTAGGTTTGCCATTGCCTGCCAAGAGGTGGTGACGTGTAGAAACATAATTTTTCTTTTTCTTTTATTTTGATTTTGCCTGTGCCGAGATTCGAACCCCGGACACTCTGCGTAGCTGTCCAACGCATTACCACTACGCCACAGCGACAATAATTTACGCCATTTGCAAATTATGGCACATTCACAATATGACATTTTTTTTGCTCCACCTTGTATACACACCTATGTTCACCAAGCACCTATAAATCTTCTTCAATATCCGTTGTGCTAATCTATTTAAGCTACCATACGTTAAGCATTTAAATTATAATCTCCCGAATATTTTTGCACTAACAAATCTACAAAACAACAGTGAAAACCACTGCCAACAACATATTTTGTGTGACAACAAAACAACAACAACAGCCAGCAAACAAATCGTTGCAACCGCAAAAAAAAAATTTTTTTTTACAAAAAACAACAGTACAAAATGAATAAAACACAATAACAAAGTTAGAACTGAGGAAAACAAATAAATAAAATAAGAAAAAATTCAATAAAAATTTATAAAATATTTGCTGCATCACTGTTATAACTCAGAAAACATAAATTCTGTGAATAGCGCATTTAAACTTTCCAATTTGCCTATCATTCCATGCAACTGATGAAATTCTCTTCCCACGTGAAATGCTCTTCCCATGTATCATAGATACATAAAGGTATATTATTATACTCTTCGCAGCGAACGAGCGATATGTATTTATTAGTGGCTCTTGATACTCGCTTACTCGGGTTGTTCCTGGATACAATGACTTTCTTACCTACTTAGCTGGCACTACAACCGATGATCGGTCTTGACCTCTATAAAGCTTCTCCAGTCGGTCTTTCCAAAGGATATTAGGACGTCCTCTTCTGCGTGTTCCTCCAGGAGCGCTTTCTTCCATTTGCTCAACATGACCTAGCCAGCGAAGCCGCTGGATTTTTATACGCTTCACTATGTCAGTGTCGGCGTACAGCTCATACAGCTCATCGTTCCATCTTATTCGGTACACGTCGTCCACGCATACTCGGCCGTACATCTTACGGAGTATCTTCCTCTCGAACGCTCCGAACAGCCTCTGATCACTGATTGTCAATGTCCACGTCTCTGCGGTACTTATAGAGCGTTATTTTCGTCGGTCAAGAGAGGGATCTGCTTCTCAATGGCCTACTGAATCCGTAGTAAGACTTGTTGGCAATAGTTAATCTCCGCGTGATCTCAAGGCTGACATTATTGTTGGTATTAATGCTGGATCCTAGACGCCGTGGCTCTCTGTTTGTTGACACAAAGTATTTCGTTTTGTTCTCGTTCATCACTCGACGAGACTTCCTTCTCAGATTGGAAAATGCTGCACTAACTGCTCGAGCGTTTTTGCCAATGATGTCAATATCATCAGCGTATGCTAGCAGCATGACACTTTTGTAAAAGATAGTGCCAGAGATGTCGATGTTCGCAGCTCGAATTATTTTCTCCAGCATAAGGTTAAAGAAGTCGCACGATAGGGAGTCACCTTGTCTGAAACCTCTTTTGGTATCAAATGGTGCGGAGAGGTCTGTCCCAATTTTCACTGCGCTGGTGGTGTTGGTCACTGTCATTTTGCAAAGACGAATGAGCTTTGCAGGGATGCCAAAATCAGACATTGCGACGTACAAGTGATCCCTAATCGTGCTGTCTAAGGCGGCTTTATAATCGACGAATAGATGATGTGTGTCGAGCTGTTTTGCTCGGGCCTTTTCCAGGATTTGCCGAAGTATGAATATGTGGTCAATGGTAGATTTACCAGGACTGAAGTCACACTGATAAGGTCCAGTCAGTTTGTTGACCATGGGCTTCAGTCTTTGGCACAGTACGCTCGATACATTTTATTTATGCAGTCAACAACATGAATGCAGAGCAATGTGTTGAATGGAAGGAATATTGATAGGTGGTTGGAAGAAGGAGGGAGAATGAGAGAGGGAATGCAATCACAGCACACCGATAAACAGATAGGCAGCCATTGTGACAAGTTTTATGCTTTTACCACAATGAACTTCAGTTTATAAATGTTGACTATGACCATTCGCATCCACTCATGTTGTGCGCGTTATATATTGGTACATGAATGGAAGGGATCTACAGTTGTATGTCGAATCCGAACGGCGAAGTGAAAAGCTTTTCATATGCAATTTTTACTCTTGTAGGTTTGCCAATGCGGTGTAGAAAAATTGTTGCTGTTTAATTTTTTATTTTTTTATTTTGCCTGGGCCGAGATTTGAACCCCGGACCCTCTGCGTAAGAGTCCAACGCACTACCACACTAACACACTACAGCGACCACGACATATTAAGAAGGCTTATCCCACGGTACTTGGCGCAGATCGTGAAATCATCATTCTTATGGATTGGGCAGAGTACGTTGAGGTTCCAATCACGTAGCATGCTTGCATCGGACTATATTCTGCATAGAAGCTCATGCATGCGTTTTGTGAGTTCTTGGACTCCAGTCTTAAGCAACTCAGCAGGCAGGCCATGTTTTTTTTCCCGGTTAGTCGCAAATTTAAGGTTCCCTGCGAATTTTCTATGAGAAATAATTTTAAAAATTAAGAGAAACAATCTGTTACTGTCTATACATACGAGTGCATACGAATTTACCAAGTAAACTCCTAAAGTGGTGATTATGCTGGTGTTCGCTGTTCGACGAACACATAAATATTTTACTCTCGTGCTGCGTGTAGTGGTTACATTGGAGTTCGTTACAGAGTTGCTTTTGGTTAAAATTCATTTTTTTTAACACTATTTTGTTCGCAACAGCAACAGTAAATGATATACCAAAAGAATTTAAACGATTTTATCAATATGGAGAGTGCAATTAATAATGTAATTGAAAAATTATGAAAATATGAATACATTTATATGAAAATAATGATGTGCAGGTTTGCATGTTTTCCTTAAATTTTACATAAATTTTTGTTCCTTTTTTGAAGAATAACTCTTTGACACCCTGAATGCTCGGCGTGCTCGGTGTTATTTCATACAGCATATCGTGTTCGTTGTGAGAGTGAGTAAAAGCCCTCTCTTCGTGTTCGCCGAGCATGGTGTTCGCCGAGCAAAATATGAGCATAACCATGATCTAAGCGGCCAAATCGAACGAAATTAGTAGTAAAAAGTGGTAGTAGAAAATAGAGTAAAATTGTATAAATGGTAGTTGGAAATAGAATTAAAAATGTGATAGAAAAAGTAAAAAAATAGTAGAAAAATAGTAAAAAGTAATATAAAATAGTGGGATTGTTAAATTGTTATGTCCCTATTGAAAAACCCTCTACATTACATTCACATGTAAAGATAAGCTAACAGTCACGAGCTTCACTGCCTGCTGCCATTTCTTTTGTTGTAACTTAAGCATAAGTACTTAATTCGCATTAGTCAAAATTTACTAACACATTCATTTGGGTGTAAAAATATACGTTGATCCTTGGCTAAACACATTGTGGTCCTATTAGTTCACAAGCAATAAAAACTGAAACTATGTTTTCAGTTAATTTGATATTTTAATAAACTTTCCGAATTTCTATTTCTTTTAATGGTACAACAGCCCATGGAGGGCCTAGGCCCAGTTTTTGCATTCATTCAAATTGTTTACACACACCCTATTTGTACATGAATGGGATCTATGTATGTGTATAAATAAATATTTTTATCTTTTACTTTTGTTAGTGCACAGTAAATACTTATTGTTGTAAATTGTAGATATGTATGTATGTAGTACATACTCATGTGTGTACGAGTATCATGCAGGTAGCACAGGTTGTAGTATCTAAAATTTAGTTTTTTCTTTTTAGAGGTAGAAAAGCCATTAAGATAAAATAGTGCACCCTTTGCCGCATTGTGCCAAGACAAAGTTCGTTTTAATTATGAATGAAAAATATTGCAAGTGCCAACTAAATTTCAAGAAGTGAAATATATGAATTTTTTATATTAAAAATTTTTAAATTTTGAATACTAAAACTTTGTGCATATTTACGGCGCATATCCCGTCTTACACTTACTGACTAAAATTTTTGCAGTATTTCCCAAAGTGTCTAAGCTTGTTCTGAGCGTCGTGTCTCATATTTTAAAACAGCAGGTTTTTGTGGTAAAGGTTAAGATGAAGCTGTAATAATACCCATAAAATCTCGTTGTTATACCATATTTGCCCAGTTTTTTATTCTGATTCTATGAAAAGCCTTGTGTTGTACACTCGTTAAAATATTGGGAAATTAAATGGAGGGTGTTTTTTTTAGAAGTGTTGTTTTCAAGAACAAATAAAACGCATATTATTTAATGTTATGGCGAAGAATTTAGCTTTATTATAAAAATAAGGATTTGCCATTATGTTTTCAAAACGATTTCAGGCAAATGGCCGCCACGGCTGGTTCGAATAAATTCCAGCCCAATTCGAGAGGCCCAGTTTTCGACCACTTTTTGCAGCAATTGGGGCCGTATGTCAGTAATAACGCGCCGAATATTCTCTTCCAAGGCGCCAATCGTCTCGGGCTTATCTGCGTAAACAAGCAACTTCACATAACCCCACAAAAAATAGTCCAGCGGTGTTAAATCGCACAATCTTGGAGGTCACGCCACAGGCCTACGACGCGAGATAATCCGCTAACCAAAAGTTTCCTTCAATAAATTGATTGTTTCGTTGGCTGTATGGCACGAAGCGCCGTCTTGTTGGAACCAAAGGTCGTCTACATCAACATCCTCCAATTCTGGCACGAAAAAGTCATTAATCATGGCTCTATAGACCTTCCCATTGACTGTAACATTATGACCGACTTCATCTTTGAAGAAATATTGACTAATGGTTCCCTCTGCCCATAGAGCACACCAAACAGTGACTCTTTGAGGATGTAACGGCGTCTCAACAATGGCTTGTGGATTATGATCACTTCAAATGCGACAGTTTTGCATTATTAACGTACCCATTCAACCAAAGTGAGCTTAATCGCTGAAGAAAATTTTCTTGTGAAAATCGAGATCGGTGGCCATCTCGTTTTGGGCCGTTCGGCTTCAATTCTTGCACGAGTTGGATTTTGTAAGATCGCAAACAAAGGTCATTCCGCGATGGCGGATGGACTCATTCGGGTTTTCTTCGATACTCTGATCCACAGCAGCAATAGCATCTTCGGTGCGCACTGTACGGCGTCTCTGAGGATGCGCATTATCCACTAGAGTAAACGTGGTGCGAAACCGATCCATGGTGGGCGATTATGTCGACCGAATATTGAACGCAGCGCCGCGCGAACCGAACCATTATTTTGGTAATAAATTTGCACGATTTGCAAACGTTGTTCAGGAGTAAGTCTATTCATTATGAAATGGCAAACCAAACATTATGAAATGGCAAAAGTCGAAAAGGAAATGTGCCAACATTTAACCAGTGTTGCTTTTCAAAATTGACAATGTACGAGTACATATAATAGTTGGAAGGGAAATTCAAGTCAACATGGGTTTCGTTGAATTCAATGTTCACGATGATTTAATCAAATTCGATGAGGTTCAAGTACTCAACAACCGTCATTGATAAAATCCAGCCTCCTGGCCCTTTTTTCATTAGAGAAGTATTTTCTAAGAGCGCAGAGAAAACCATATACATAATAAATTTTCTTTTTGAATTCCAAATTCAACAACTTTCTCCTTGTTGGTAAATGACTATAAATTTAAAGACAAAGTCCATGAAATTAAATAATGCCTCGTTGACATGCAAATTCCGGATATAAGAAACTAAAATTCCCACCCATCCTGCCACTAAAATCTATTTAAAAAGCAAATATTTTATTAATGGCCATTATCTTTCCTTTCCAGTGACTTACGACGATATTTTGTGACCTTTTCGATGTTACTAACAAATTAGTCACCACAGCAACTACGAAAATACGAGTACTTGCATACACAAGCAGAATACGAGAAAAGCCATAAAATAATGTAAGAGTAAATAAACTAAAGGGTGATTTTTTTGCTACTTGGTTTTTGACGTTTATATTTCTGACAGTTCACGCGTGACATGTGTCATGCGTGACTTATGGCTAGACTTATGTCTGAACAACGTTTACAAATTATTGAAATTTATTACAAAAATTCGTGCTCTGTGAAAAATTTGTTTCGCAAGCTACGTCCATTTTGACTCAATGGATACGTGAATAAGCAGAATTGCCGTATTTGGAGTGAAGAGCAGCCAGAAGCAATTCAGCAGCTACCAAAGCATCCCGAAAAATGCACTGTTTGGTGCGGTTCATGGGCAGGAGGCATCATTGGACCGTACTTCTTCAAAAACGATGAAGGCCGCAACGTTACGGTCAATGGCGAAAGGTACCGTTCGATGATGACAGACTTTTTTGCCGAAAATGCAAGAATTAGACTCGGCCGACATGTGGTTCCAACAGGTCGGTGCCACATGTCACACTGCACAGTGTGGCAGTTAATCTCACGTTTTGGCGCAGTCAATTGGCTACCAAGATCGTTAGACTATTTGTTGTGGGACTATGTTAAGTCTCTTGTCTATAGGGATAAGCCAAACACGATTGCTGCTTTGGAAGCCAACATTGAACGCGACGTTGGTGAGATTCCGGCCGAAATGTGTTTGAAAGTGTGCCAAAATTGGACCTTCAGAATGGACCACTTGATGCAACATTTTTTAAATTTTCTTTAAAAAGTAAATGGCAGGAATTGATATATCGATCCAAATAATCATTAACCTTTGAAAAATTTCTGTGTTTTCAATTTTAAAAAACCAAGCTCTTATAATATTACCCTTTACATACAATTTAGATAAAATTTACTTTATGTTTGACAAATACAACAACAGCGTATTCATGAGCACAGATTAAAATTAAAAGGTGTATACTTGAACACATTTGTATTTACGGAGTGAAAGTGTAGACACTAGAACCAATTGGGAACAGAAGGGAAGGATTCGAAGCAACAATTATAATGGTTGAAATATTTGCTGGGTGAGGCTCCCACGGTAGACCGAATTTGCAAAGCGCGGCGGATCATACAATTTTCGCACTTTTCATTAAAAATATTATTTTTCTTTTATAGTTAAATTAATATCTTTGGAATTTACAGATCTTAAAGTGGGAAAATGGATGTTTCAAAAATTAAAGACATATAATGATCATTTTGTAGAATATTTATCAAATATCTAGCGTGCTAGAAACATTTAACAACCAAAACTCTACTGGTGCATTTGGTCCAAATACCTTCTCCCAGAACCGCATTTTTATGGTTGTCTCAAAAATATTATAATAATTTTTACGCATTTTAAACAGTAGGTCCCTTCCATTCATGTACAAAAATAACACGCACAACATGAGTGGATGCGAAAAGCTTGGCCTTTGGCGCTACATGCGGTCATAGTCGACACTGATAAACTGAAGTTCATTGTGGTAAAGGCATAACACTTGCCACAATGGCTGTCTATGTCTTTATCGATGTCCTGTGTATTTGCATTCCCTCTCTGATTCTCCCTCCTCGCTGTGGCGTAGTGGTAGTGCGTTGGACTGCTACGCAGAGTGTCCGGGGTTCGAATCTCGGCACACGCAAAATAAAAATAAATTAAAAAAATAGAAAAAAATAATTTCTCTACACGGCACCACCTCTTGGCAGGCAATGGCAAACCTACAAGAGTAAAAATTGCTATGAAAAGCTTTTCACTTCGCCGTTCGGATTCGGCATTAAACTGTAGATCCCTTCCATTCATGTACAAATATAACACGCACAACATGAGTGGATGCGAATGGGCTGTTGTGCCATTAAAAGTAAAGTAAGTAATGCCATATCGAATCACAATTTAATTTACAAATTAAGAAAAATCCAATTCCAATTCTATTAACCATCGTTGATT
Source organism: Palloptera scutellata (assembly GCA_958295655.1). Classification (NCBI taxonomy): domain Eukaryota; kingdom Metazoa; phylum Arthropoda; class Insecta; order Diptera; family Pallopteridae; genus Palloptera; species Palloptera scutellata. The sequence continues at coordinate 36,777,419 of OY282452.1, read as the reverse complement.
CTTGCTGTTGAAGTAATAAACTTATTTTTAATGAAGAAAAGACAAAAATTCCTCCCCTTCGCAACTTGTGGATTGAGTAGTAAGTATCAAGATATACATTTACATAGGCATGCTACACTCTATTACGTTCGGATGGAAAAAATATTATACCATTTTATTCTATATAGAAATTTGTTGCAATGTAAATATAAAAGAAAACTTGTGTCATACTTATTTTCAGCAGCTACTGCACATATCAACTCAGAGAAACGCTTAAAAAACATCTTAAAAACGATAGAAAATAGTTCAAGTGCTACGAAAGTTGCCATCAATGCACATTTTTGAGAAGCTTTACGTAAAGCCACTACTTTTATACTTTCTTTTAAGCAGTTAGCTACTGCGTAGGTATTAGTAGTAGTAGTAGTAGAAAAGTCACATACAGCTTAAATTTTTCTGTCGAGGATTGATGACCCCATTACATACAAACAAAGAAGACCAACATTGGCATCCACATACTGCTACTACAAAAGTTGTGCTGACTTTTTAATGGTCACCACAGTTGACCAAGTTTAAGTTGAATTAAGAGATTGAGACATACCACATATAAGCGCAGTTATAGGGGGTGTGATAGAGGGAATATACCCCTACCCTTACAAAAATGTTATCGAGAACTACTTGGCATCCCACCAAATAAAAAATTTTTCAATTCCTATGTATGTGTACTGGAATATTTCCTTTTTGTTGGAATGAAATCATTAAAATTGTAACTTTCGCAATTTAATAGATTATGGCGTAACAGATTATGTAGCATTATTATTATGTAGAATAGCATTCAGCATTAGAATCTGGTTACTACTTTGCATTCTAAACAAATACAAACTTGCCACTAGTATACCGACAATAATTTACAGAATGCTCTTAAGTTTGAATTTTTTGATTCAGGTAAGGTGTAATTAATAATGAAATAATGTACTACACATAGTAATGTAAAGTATGAGCTTATACAGCCTTAAAAAAAACAACGTTTACAAAAGTAAAATATATCTATCCAGACAATGGGCGTCATAAGAAGCGTTAATATTTCAGACCAATGACCTTAGATTTATATATGCGTGAGATTTCATATTGATCTCACAATAAGCCATTGTACGACCATAGCCCCATCTATGGCCATAGCCGTCGAGAGAATATACGAGACCTGGGAGGGCGGCAAAATGATGGTCAGCGTCTACCCCATATTTCGAAACGACTCTCTACACATAAAGTTGAGGTTTCAAACTGTTTTCAGATTCTCAAAAATTTCATTACACGATATAAAATATTATTATGTAGATGTTCCTACAAAAGGTGGAGGGGGAAAAAGTACTTTTCGTAAATATCTTGTCGCTTTCTTTAGCATTTTTTTATTTTATGAACCAAAATTGGACATACATACTGGCTTTAGCTGAAGCGAGACGGTTGATTATTGCATTTAAGCTGACACGGCCCTTTAAGCTGAGCTGTGGGCCTGGGAAGAATACCACTGTTTCCCCCTCTCTTCAGGCCTGTTTACGCCACCGAAAAGGATATATATTAACATATTCCTATATACATACATACACACACAAATGTATTACCATATGTATACAAATAAATACGAGTACATAAGTAGTTAAAAAAACATGCCTTTGTATTGATCGCCAAACGATTTTTCACGCTTTGCCACAAGCAATGCAGAATGTCAAGGAAAGTTAAATTTATAAAAAAAAGTCAGTAAAAACATTTAAGCGAAGTAATTGTAAAGTATTAAGAAACTGTCAACTGCAGTGGGTCTGCTTGTGTGTACCATAATCTACCAGAGAGTGTAAGCATGTGTGGGCACACGACAATGTTTCGGAATGTACTTAAGGAAAAAGAAGAGCCGTGACGAAGAACAGCTAAGTGAAAATACAAGGAGACACAAAAGTTATCACCTGATTTCCCAAGGCTATGCATATTTTTGTAAATTATTAACGTATAATTGCATGTTGTTGTGTCATTTCGGATACTTTCAACGACTGCAGCGATATTTTCTGCAGAACGACTGCTCCGTGGTCAGCCGTGACTAGGAGACAGTCATCAAGAGGAGAGCGGCTAAACGCAGCAATGTTTATCCAGTTGGCGTTGCACGGCAGGGATATTGTTAATTATTTTATTTTTTGTTCCGCTTTCATGCACATGTAGTTTCGTAGTAGTTTCGTTTACTTGTCTACGTCAATCGAACTGCTTTCAAAATGGTGTGCTTCAAATGCTCAGCCAATAGCAATGTCTTAGGAGTTAAATAAATAGCGCTAGTAGTAATATGGTAAATTTACCATGGGCACAACAGTCCATGGAGGGCCTAGGCTGAGCTGTTCTCATTCACTCATGTTGTGCGTGTTATATTTGTACATGAATGGAAGGGACCTACAGTTTAATGCCGAATCCGAACGGCGAAGTGAAAAGCTTTTCATAGCAATTTTTACTCTTGTAGGTTTGCCATTGCCTGCCAAGAGGTGGTGCCGTGTAGAAAAATTATTTTCCTCCTTTTTTGCAAGCCAATAGTGCTGTCATCTGCCAACGACTAAACGGGGTTACTTGTCAATGATAAAAATAAGAAAAAGTGTGTGAGAGAGGACTTAACGCTGCGAAGCACAAGCGTTTATGGAATGATTTTTAATGCGAATATGACGGTTATTGCAAATGCTCGTAATCATTATAACACATGATCAGAAGCGCCTTGAAAATATTTAGAACAACCGCCTAACTCTCACCTAAGCCATGGACAGCAATGGTACATTTTTCGGTGTGGACCGACATGAGATCGTCTGTCAAGCGATTGCGATGAAACCGCATTGACGGTCGTTAAGTAATTCGTTTTGCTACAAATACTTGACCAAGTGAAAGAGTATTATCAACTATTATTATTTCCATGACATTGAAATGTGTTGGTAATTTGCAGGGTCCGAAGTCGAACACTTTTTCGGAACTGGCTGATGATAATCAATCTTCCAAAATGTAGTGTATGAAACATTGAAGGGCTTCCGTAAAGGTCGCGCCAAAGTTTAAGCGTAATTTCTCAGTACATTAGCTGGGACGCCCTCGGGCCTCACTGCCCTTTTAATGTCGAGCTTTGCAATTACTCTTTTAACTTCACGCGTTACCTCAACGCAAGCAACTATAAAATTGTACGACTTCATACCACATACGTTGTTTGTGAAGAAACTTCTGGCACCTTAAAGTGGTATTACAGCTATTTCTTGCTGCTCAGGCAATTCTTATGGTAAGTATTGAAATTTTTGTTAGGTTACTAATTCCTGAAAGTATCTTCTTTGCTCTTGACTTCTTTTGGTTTAATACTAATGATTACATTTTAGCTCTGTTTTTAATGTTTCTATCTATGAAACACAATTTCCAATTTATGGTCAAAAAATTATTGAGTCCATTCCAATTATGGCTTTGCGGAAGGCTAGCAAAGCAGCAAAAACCGCAAACTGCAATCAATTATTCAGATTAGCGAGTGCATGTGTACTGCGCATGGTTGTGTAAGGGCCGAAACGGCCTGGTAGAACGCAGAGTAAATTTGACTCAAATTGACTCTGAAACGTAGTAAGTACAGTAGTAGTAAATTCTGAAAGAAATAAATTTGAAAATTTCTCTTGGAAAATTAATAAAATGTACAAAATTAATTAGCGCAGTTTTCACATTTCCCCTAAAACAGAAAATGGCGCGTTGCATTTAACTTTGATATTACGGCATGAACTTTTTACGTTGTACTTCTTTTAATAACTTTGTGTTTTTTACATCGTTTACAAATTTTTGCTCAACTTCCTTTTTAATTACGTTTCTGCTTTGTGAGTTTTTTCTTTTCCCCCTTATCTTACCGATTTAATTTTTTTTAAACTTACCCCTACTGGTTGCTCCTTGCTAGTTCCAGTTTAAATTATATGCAAAGTTCAGTTTGCGAATTAAATTTTTCAGAAAAGGAACAAAAACAATGGAAGCGAAATTGGAAACGAATATTACGAATATTACGAATATTTCAGCCAACAATATGATTATTATGTTCCAACCGCAACTACAGGTTTGCTTGACAGCAGTGGCAGCAAAAGCAAATGAGGAGCGCAACACTAGTAGAAACAGGGAGAAAGTGACAGGAAAGTCTCTACATAAAATTGCATGTTGCCTCCTTTTCGATTTTTGCCGCATTGCCATCTGACATTGAAGTTTAAACACACTCATACATAAGTAGTCGTATGTATGTGAGTATACAACAACTTACATGCATATGTATGAACTCGAAGCATGAACATTCTAGTGTGCTCTATGCACATGAAATGCGAGTAGGTAAGTAGGTAACGTTCCATAAGTACAAATCCTCGTGGCACCCAGCAGATCGCACGCGCAACTGACCTAATTATAGGAAACTTCTCTTTCTCATCCTGTGTTTTTAGTACATAATAGGGATAAAATAAAAAGAGTTAACATTTCAGTTTTGTTAGATTTTCTACCGCAGCACATTCGCCCAAAACTTTGTGGCTGCAAAACTCAAGCAACGCATACAAATTTCTGGAGCATTGGAAACGAAATTGGCCACCGACGGTTGAGGTCGTGTAAGTCTCGCACTTTTTATTTTTCTTTTATTTGCTTTCTTTTATATGCTCTAAATTAAAGCGAGTTCGCCGTCTCTTTTTGTTGTATATCTTGCAGTTAATAGAAACTTTGTATTGCTTTAATAGTAACAGTTTTGAAAGGGGTCTTCCATGTTCGAGATTTTGAAAAATCTACTCTTTTTTTGCATAGTCAACACATAACTCTATAGGGAATGTGCCTTATAATGGTAAGCTCTATGGCGATGGTATAGCTGAGTGAGTCCTAAGTTTCTCCAATCATATTTTATTCTGTCATTTATGTTTAAAACCGATTTACCTAAAAGTTTTGGTTTTCAAACATTTTGGTCAGACTTCGACTAAGAAGTATTTGTAACATTTTTTTTTAATTGATCAGTAGGCATGTCGCTAGGTCCGGACAAAAGTTTTTTTAAGAATTTTTTTTCGCTAAAAAATAAAAAAAAAGACATCAAGTCTAAAACTAGCAATTACAGACAGGTTACACTTTTTTTTAATTCTTTGACGATCATTTGTTACTCATTTGTTATTAACTTCTTGTTGTCTGAAGAAATACTGCTTTTTTAATGTCTAGGAGCAACCAGAAAAATCCCAATACTTTATTTTTACGTCAGGCTGAAGCCCAATTTGCACCTGGCAACCCTAGCAACATGAGACTTTTTCCTGCAAATATTCATGGCGGACACACGAGAACAAATTTCTTCGAAATGCGAAATTTTTAATTTTGATGAACACACGAGAAACATTGCAATTTCGTCAAATTCATTACCAGTTTTTTTTACTGACATTGTTGTGAGTATTTTCGATAAAGAAGATGTTACCTATCAATTTGGATTCGGATTCGAAGAATTTATATTTATAGGTATTATTTTATTTCAACTTTCTCAACAAACAAACAAATGGCAGCTGTTACGAAAATAAAAAATTTTGATCTCACTTTTTCTTATTTCTTGCAAGCCTGTGTGGAGATTGCAGCAACCTTTTCCGCATTTCAAGTGCATTTCGCTGAAATTGTCGGAAATTCAACATTTCATTTGACATTTCTTGCATGACGACTTTTCGCATTTCTAATGAATTTCAACGAAATACTAAATTTGTCCGCACTATTAAGTGCGTCCCGCTTAAGTACCACACTCGCTTGAGGGCCAATTAATTTTATGATCCATTAAAAAATTCTTGTAATTTGCCAATTTTTAGTGTCGCTTTAAGAATATTTGGTATTATACAATGCAAGGATAATTAGGTTATTGAATCGTTTAGTGGAAAAAAATTTCCATTGTCATTAGATTTGTTATTAGTAAGTTAGTTTTTAAAAATAATAAAAAGTTAAAACAAAATTAAATAGCAGCTTACTGGCCTTACTTTACTCTACTTCTTTTCAGCAAAATTGCCTTTTTGTAGGTTATTCTATGCAAGTTGGATCGTCTTTTGTTTTTTGAATGGAAGTTATCGAGGATTGCATATGTACATACTATGCAAAAAAACTGCTTAGGTAGAAGTTAGATCGCCCAAACAATCAACATTTGAAAATATTGAGAACTTAATCGTAATGGTAAATTTTACTTAAGCGCAAATCAACTTTTCTTTTTAAACTAACTCAATTGTTACCGGTAATAAGAAATACCACGTATAGCTGCGATATTGACAACCTGCTCACAGATCCAACCAGCATACATATCCCCTACATACATACATAAGTACATACATATATGTAAGTATGTTTTCTTTCGAGTCCAAAAAATATGAATTTCAATGCTAAGCATAAACAGAAAAGCAAGCAAATAATATAAAGCAAACAATAATGATTGATATTTATAATACAGACGAAAATAAACACGCAATCACGTACGAAAACAAACTCACATTCATTCATTCAACCATTCATTACTCCCTTCATTAAAACCAAACGTACGCGTACCATTGCAAAGTCGTGGTAAAGCAGCCAGAAGCATCTGCAACATCTCGCCACAACTACATGCATACTATGAATATGTATTCCACTGCCATATATGAAAATGTGAGTGAAAATTGTGTAAATCAATTGAAAAATCTTAATGAATTATTTATCAAAGAACAAGAAAAGGAAAATTGCTGAAGAACCACAAATAAACTTAAGAATCAAAAAGGGAATGCACATCACAAAATTGGGAATCAATAAAAAGAGTACGGAAAAGGAAATAGAGAGAAAAGAAACTATATCACAAGGGACTAATAAAACATGATTTTTTTAGCACACACACATACTCCACACTAGTACAAACAAACACATTAGAATGAAGGCAAGCTGAATATAAATCACATAACAACAAGCACATAAAATGCTGTTATGTACAAGCAACACATACGAGTATGTATGTACTCAAACAAATATTGTTGTTATTGATAAAACATTGTTTGTACCATATGTATTTATGTGCGCATGTATTGCTCGGACTGAGTTTGAAAAAGAATATGGTTTGAGCTTGAATATTATTAATGATGAAACTAAAACATAACCACACGCACACATACAAACTCACGCATCCATATTCTAAACCTATTAATGTCGAAACAGTAAATTTGCAGTAAAATTGCTTGCATTCATTGGATATGGTCGAAAGCCAATAAACATAAACATAAGCGCGCTCGATGCAATGACAAATTATGCGTGGGTGGTACATTGAAGCTGCGCTCCTAAAAATATGCTATACAAAATTGTGAAAAGCACTTACCGTGATTGTGTAGCATGAAGCTAAGTAAAAACGTTAAAATGCTCCAGCTGATGCCGCTGTTGCCGCTTCTGCATCGCAATTTGCTGTAGTCTTTCCGCGCTGTTCTTGTTATCGTTGTTGTAGGTGCGGTTTTTGTTTTAGTTGTAGTTTTTGCTGTTGTTGTTGCTGCTATTGCACATGCAATTAAATTATAGTAATGTTTATGTTGTTTCTGATGGTGTTGTTGGTGTTGCTGTTGATGTTGCTGGTGCTCTTGTATTTGCACGAATTTATTTCGTATAAATGCTGTTAAAAGTTTCCATTGCTGTTGTTGTTGCTGCTGTTGCTGCTGCTCCTGCTCTTGTTGGCTTTGCTTTTGTAATTTATCTGATAATTCTGTTGATGTTATTGACGATGCTTTTACTGCTGTTGTTGTTGCCACTGGCATCCACTTGTTAATTATATTTGCTATTTTTGTTGCTGGTGCTATTGTTGTTATTATTGTTGCTGTTGCCGTTGCCGTAGCCGTTGAACCTGCTACTCTGATTTGGGGCTCAGCGTAATTTTTAATTGTATTTAAACTATTGTTTTGTTGGTTTTTTTGAAAGTTATCGTTGTTGTTGTTGGTGTTGTTGCTATCGCTACGGTTTGTGCATTCCCTGCCCTTTCTTCCTCTCTTCCTCGTCCTGGTAGGCAATATTGTTCTGTTGTTATTAATGCTGTTGTTTCCTATAATATTTACCAACGGCAGTAATAGCAACAACACTACTTTGACCACATTCACTATTATACTAAGTATTATGCCTTTGTTGTTCTTGTTTTTTTTTGTTGTTTTTGGTCACCGTAATCAGCTGCAAACTTTCTAGCGATATCGTTGAACATCAGCATCAGCATCACCATTTCACTACATGTGTGTAGGCATCCGTGTGTGTTGCTGCCGTTTATCCTTTTCCTGTTGTTTTAACATTTCAGTACGACCAAAAGTGCATTTAGTGTGTATGAGTAGAAACGCAATATGTATGTAAGAGTATTTGTGAACATGAGTATGTGCAAGTGAGATGAAAACTACGAGTACTTTATTCTCGTATTTTATTGTTATTTTTTTTGTTAGTTTAATCTTTTGCACTCGTGTATCTTTATTTTTTATTTTAATCTCATTTTCTTCTTCCTTTTTTATTTATTTGGTTTAATTGCATTCGAGATTGCGTATGCCCCCAGTGTGATTTGTGTTATTATTATGTTTTATTGAATTATTCCCATTAACGTTTTTGTTATGATTAGCTGCAGGCAAAGGAAAAGAGTTACGTATTGAATATCGATAGCACTGGTAAATAAACGTTGAACTGGAGGAAATGCATACTAAATTTTAAATATTTTCTCATTCATTCCTCAACAGTCATTGAAAATTTCAAAACTGTGAGTATTGAATTTTAAAAAAGTATTTGCAATATGTCTTAGGTCTTTTACCATTTGATCTGTTATTGTGCTCTATTACACAGATGATCTCTTCTGTATTCTGGATCATTGAAACACAATTGGGCATGGTCCAGTCGAGCAATGTAATATTCCCAAATAATCTCTCTATTATTTCGCTTTAACTTTAGCAAAATTGTATCTAAAATAGTATTTCAAGTAAATCGTCATACAATATAACAAAATATCTTCCAAATCTAAACAACAATTTAAGGGAGAAACTACATACGATATTTAGATGATTTTCTTTGAGATGAGGCAAATGTATGCATGTACCAAACAGCCGCTTTTCATTGGCATAACTTTTCTACATAAATAAATAAATAATACATATTCATATCTATATATAGGGCAAATTATTTCCGAGATATTTAAGTTTTGTACAACTTTTACAATCACTTCCTATTCCTTTCCGCTTCTATTTGATTATAAAAATTTTCATTCTCATTAACAGCACCAGCTACATCATCATCATGATACATCGTGATGATGATGATGATGTCGTCATGCAATTGACTTTAACTGTAAAATCAAAAGTTTTATACAAATTTTAATTGGAAATTTCTGTTGCTGTTCTTGTTGTTGCTGTTTTTCGATTCCCCACTGCTGTTGCTTTCCTCATGCTCATCTTTTGTGTCCTTTGTCATCTTCAAGACTTTTTGATATTCAATTCCAACTTTTACATTCGTTTTTGTAGACTTTTTCATATTTCATATTCACATGCAGCGTGTATCTCACTCACTCATCTTCTGTTCTCTTTCTTCTTTTCCATTGTATTAAACTTGCATACGAGTAAAGTGCTGGGAATGAATGTTTTGACATTGCATGGTGTTTCAACTGGAAACGTTAACATTGTCCTGAGAAAGTCATAGTGAGGACGCTTTAACATTTTCAACTTTAAATATATAAAAACAAAAACATGAACATGAACATGAACATAAACATAAACAATTGCAAAATAATTTAAGCTATATGTATCGACAAACAACTGAAAAAAAAACTTTAGAAATATGCATTTAAACATTTTTTTAATTGATTGTTCAAATTGATAGAAAGGTTATACCATAAGTATTTCAATAACATGAAGGGAGAGATAAATGCCTTTTCACTTAAATATTTTACATTTTCCATAAGTTTGAAATGTACCTAAGTAAAAAATATTTCATGAGAAAATTGGCTTGTTGGAGAGCAAGAATCAGATTACAGCTATAAGATTCCACAGTGAACTGTCAATATAAAAGAAGAAGAACAATTTGGACGTGAAGAGGAGATTTAACTACTTACTACACTATTTAGCTGGCACTACAACCGATGATCGGTCTTGGCCGCATTCCCCACTCGCTTCTGCTCTGTTCGCGCTGCACCAGGTGATAAGGCCAAGGGCAGTCAGCTCACCCTGTACCTGGTCTTTCCAACGGAGATTAGGACGTTCTCTTCTGCGTGTTCCTCCACCGTGACTCGTATAAAACGGCCTTCTATCCCGAGCGCTTTCTTCCATTCGCTCAACGGGACCCAGCCAGCGAAGCCGCTGGATTTTTAAACGCTTGACTTTGTCAGTGTCGGCGTACAGCTCATACAGCTCATCGCTCCATCTTATTCTCCTCTTAAAGCTCCTAAAAGCCTCTCATCATTGATGGTCAATGTACAGGTCTCTGCGCCATACATAAGGACGGGAAGGATGAGGGACTTATAGAGCGTTATTTTCGTCGGTCGAGAGAGGGCTCTACTTCTCAATTGCCTACTGAGCCCGTAATAACACCTGTTGGCAAGAGTTAATCTCCGTTAGATCTCAAGGCTCACATTATTGTTGGAATTAATGGTGAATCCTAGGTAAACGAAATCGTTGAAGACTCTAAAGGTATAATTGTCAACAGTGATAGGTTTGTACCAATTTTCACAGCGGGGTGGTGTCGGTCAGTGTCATTTTGCAAAGACGGATGAGCTTTTCCATGATTTGACGTAGTGTGACGATGGGCTTCAGTCTTTCAAACAGTACGCCCGATAGAACCTTATATGCGATATTATGGTTCTAACCACTTGGCATGCTCTTCGCCTCTATTCTTAAACAACTCAGTAAGCAGTCTGCATCTGCAACATAATTGTTTGCGATTATGTTATTGCTGCAATGGCTGTCAAAACCTCCTCATAGTCGGGCGGCGGTACACTGTTGCATAGTGTTCCATTATGGTGGGGAGTTATTTTTCCCTTTGCCCAAACTTCGGCATTTCAAAGAATTATTCACATAATGTGAATAATGTGTACTCGTACATGTGCGAAAAGTGAACTCAAACATTGCCTTTCGCAACGGTCAATAACTTTGACTGTTATTCAGTACTAAGCAATTCATTATCAAGCTCGATCTTTAGAGTTGCAGGGGTTCTACCCAAATCTTCATCAATAATTAATCTTCTGCAGTATTAAATATGTATGTAAGTGTGAAATAAATAAATCTAAAAAATATACAAACTTCATTTCAAAGTTAGGGGTCAGTTATTACTTTGTTGAATTCCTAGCCGGGATCTTTTCTCAAGAAATTGATTAATAACTATTGTCTAACTTAAATCTGTATAGAAAAAAATATTCATAAATTCAAAAACGCCAACATTTATTTTCAAAACAAAAATTTTTAAAATTGTTTGGTCTTACCCTCCAAAAATAATGACAAATTTGTTTCATTATCAATTTTACATAACTTACTTACTTACTTTTAATGGCACAACAGCCCATGGAGGGCCTAGTCCGAGCTTTTCGCATCCACTCATGTTGTGCGTGTTATATTTGTACATGAATGGAAGGGACCTACAGTGTAATGCCGAATCCGAACGGCGAAGTGAAAAGCTTTTCATAGCAATTTTTATTCTTGTAGGTTTGTCATTGCCTGCCAAGAGGTGGTGCCGTGTAGAAAAATTATTTTTTCTACTTTTTGATTTTGCCTGTGCCGAGATTCGAACCCCGGACATTCAGCGTAGCAGTCCAACGCACTACCACTACGCCACAGCGACCACCTACACCACAGCGACGGTTTTACATAACCATCAAAGTAATTATCTTTTACATATTTATTTTTATTATTTACATATTTATTTCATACGATAGGAGTACCAAAATAATTAGTCTGGAGGTTAAGACAAACAATCGAAAATTTTATTTTTAAAATACCCTGATGTACATAAGTACATACGAGCATAGGTATGTCAATCCAATGGCCAAACCAATCGAATCTACCAATATTACTAGTTTTTCAAATACATACATAGTTAAGTATGTGAAAACAAATGCAGTGACTTTTATAATAAATACTTTCAGTGAAAATATTGTCTTGTAATTCTCATCTACCATACTTTTCAATATTTTGCACTTAAGTGTTATACAAGTGTTATGCCCTTACCACAATGAACTGTGGTGAATATGACCGCATGTAGCGCTAACGGCCGAGCTTTTCGCATCCACTCATGCTGTGCGTGTCATATTTGTACATGAATGGAAGGGAAGTTTAATGCCGAATCCGTTCGGCGAGTGAAAATCTTTTCATAGGCAATTTTTATTCTTGTAGGTTTGCCATTGCCTGTCAAGAGGTGGTGCCGTTGTTTGTTTGTTTTTTTTTTCTTGTGCCGATGCACTACCGCTACGCTACAGCGACCACCGCTCGTTTTCGGCATAAAACTGTCGTTCCCTACCATTCATTCATGTACAAATTGGTATAACACATACAACTTGAGTGGAGGTCCTATTGTGACTACTAGGCCCGAACGAAAAAATGTATTTAATTTTCCCATATACAAACTGGTTGCAAAACTGAAACAAATCGAAACATGTATCTACCAACCACTTGAAATGATATGCAAGCCTGGACTAGGACAACACAATGTTCAATAAACCAGTTCGCGATGAGGAAAAACACCAAATGTGGTACTAATTGTGGTGGTCAGTACAACAGTTTACCGACTAACTTTGAACCAATTGGTTTCCGTACAGAGTACGTACAAATATATATGTTTTCTACTTTTTTTTGTTGCGACCCTGTCATAACTCTAAATTCATAAATTCTGAGAGAAACACACATTTAAACTTTTCCCTTTACCTGTCACTCCATACAATTGGTAAGAACAAATACTCTTCTCACGTGAAAAGTTCATAAGATAGAGATATGATTTTTTACACAAGATTTGTTTCTTTTATTTAGCTAATTGCTAGCCATTGAACTAGCGATAGAAATTTGCTGGGTAATTATCGATATTATCGACTAGCAAAGACATCGTCAACTATCGATAATACCTAAAACATTTCCTCATTACATTGTCACGAAAATAAAGTACAGCGCCCTCTATCGTCAAGTAGGGAAAAAATTAAGATGCATATGTATATATGTGGTCGTTGTCACAAAAACGCGTTGATTCTCTGAATGTCTCGAATTTTCTTAAACGTAACTTTTTTTCAAAAATGACAGATGCATCAGCTGTTGCAGAAAACATTACATGATGGTCACATATACACATAAATGACGAGCAGCACATATGCATCCACAATGCGTCCTCTATAAATCGATTTAAGAGACCTTTATCGATTAAAAGAGGGCACTGCAATTTCTAGTAAAATTTGGCATTTCAAACAACAATTTTACATTTCAAACGAGAATCGTTAGAAAATCGTTAGAGATCGTTTAATGTCTAGCAAAAACTACGGCTGAGAGACAGTTAGAATGTAGACTTCGTCGAAAAACGGAGGTTCAACATAATTCAGATTCTGCTATCATTAAAAAAAACAAGCGACGAGAAATCGCGAGAGTGTAGACTTCGCAAGAAACTTGAGGCACAACAAAATTAGAATTTCATTGAAAAACTAATGAAATAATTAGAGCCAATAATTGCATCAACACTCATGTCATTGAGTCCCGACAAAGCTCCTTACATGATACAGCACCAGGCAGTCATTGAGGTGGCCAAATTCTCAACGAAAGAGAAAATTTGCCTGAAAATCTTTCCTTCGTAGAAAGAATTCAACTAGCATCAACACAAGAAAACATAGACGAGATTTGCCAAGTTTCTAGTCAACCTCATGACATTCGCGAGCTCTCAGACCGGCAAGTGGCAAGTTTTCCACCTGTTGAGATTCTACAATCTGAATATTTTGATGATGTGATGGTAAGATTATTATTATAATGATGTAGCAAATAAATTTGCATGGTTTGAGTATGAACATTTTGATGGAGAAGATGATTTTGCAGAAGGCGTTGCATCCAGATGTAGCACACCTGGGATCAGAGAATCATCAAACTGAACTATACAAGGCATTATCGCAGGAATAAATCAGCACATAAATAATTTCAAAACATGTTCTGTCAAATTTCTTCGGCCACGCCTCTAATGTCTGCGATAGACTCTGGTTTTTATAAGATTACTAAACCTAACATGAAAATCCAAACGTTCTGAAGAAATAAACTTATTTAGTCCCACGGACGCACACAGTTGTTTTTAGGTAATGTACTATGTAATTTGTGAGGCTAACTAAATTTTCCACTTCAGGGCAAGTTCACATTCAAATGCTACGTTGTCCGGGTTATATTCAGCAAAAAGACGATGAAACCTGGACAGAGAAGGTTATCAATTCGGGCCCCATATAAGTTTGGTGTATCCCCATACATATTATACACATAATAAACGAGTAAATCCAATGACTTATTGTGCACCTACTAATAACTTATGACTATTGCGCGCACATATATCAAATATGCATATTTCCATGAATACCAATTCACATACAAAAACATGCCTACAATGAACAATCAGAAAAGTGCTTTCATATGCAAAATGTTCCCCAAATGCTCTTTAAAAGGACTCACTTGAACCGAATCAGCATCGAGCACAAAAGGCGCAGTCAGCATAAACTGCTAAAAATGTGTGCATATTTTATGGCTTAACGCTTAACGATGACCGCGTCGTATTGCATATTAATGAGCGACTAATTGAATCATTTAGCGAATCACAAGGTGATTAAGGATCGAGTGGTATAATTATTTATTAAGACATAATAAAGTTACTACAAATTTTGCATTTATTCTATGGGTTTATTAATTAAATTTGGTAATTGGTAGTTACAAAATTAAATAATTAGTAAGTTGTGGACTTGAATAATTATTAAATAAAATTAATAGATTTTAGAACATGTGATGACGCATTTCGCAATAATCATTTCGTTTTATTATTTTCAATTATGGAATCACTAAGCACCAAGTTAAAGTAGAAAATTATTAAGTTTCACATAATTCATATTGGTTTCAAGTTCCATTTTTCTATTATTTATTCTCTACCCCAAAAACTTGCTTTAATAAATCACATATTTTCGACACCAAAATCGACATGAAAATCTAATAAATCTTACATACATGTTATCAACGTTGATAAAGTGTGTGCCCCGCCACAGCATGGACTGGCACCGGCATGTGGCGCGTGGATTTTGATTATATGGTCGTGTCTATGCAAGTTTTATCTAACAACGCATTGTCTATGGGGTTATTTTCATGCCGATTATTTATTTTGACACTTAAACACGCACGTAGTCACACGTGATAATACAATGGCATATTCGATGACACTTTTAAGCCGATAGTAGTATCAACTTACAAGTGGTTTTCACAATACTATGCGGCAGCCTACCAACTGCCGTCTGGTATTTTATCCTTCTTGAACATTCGAGCATGCATGTGCATGTGTAGGCGTTTGTGTGCCAAACAAAGTCACATTATCATCGCATATTCTTGCACTATGTGGCACATTTGCATTTAATATCGCATGATACTTTTTCGTTCCTTTTTTTAAACAAGAAGAATACAATTCAAAATTGACAATTAAATTTGTAGCATTTGACACGATTTCATTTGCATGCGGTAAATACACTTAAACTCATGAATATTAAAGTATGTGCCATTGTTGTTCCAGTTGTTTTTGTTGTAACATTTTGTCTTGCCTTCTACGGATTGCTTACATTTCCGTTTGCCGTATTTGCTGTGTCGAATTACATATTTATTAACGTATACGAGCACAAGCAAGTTGCATGTGCAAGCGTTTCTATTTGCACACACTTAAATAAAAGCGTTTCGAAGTTTACCGTTACAGATAAATGACAGCGCATCCATTCAATTTGAACGTCGACGTTGAACTATTCGAGACGAGAGCGAAATAAGCAATTGTTTTCGGTGTTCGGCATCACCAGAGCTGCACAACATCAAAACCATTGTTGTTGCTTTCATTTGCTAACACTCCGAAATAATTTCGCCGTGAAGTATGCTTCTGTGCTGTAAGAAAAATTGTGTCGGTGAGCATAAAGCAGAAACTGTTAAAAACATTGTTTGAAGGAATAACAGTAAAGTTAAGTTGAATTGCTGTGGCTAAAAGTGTCCCAAAAAGCCGTCTCGTGCTTTTTTCCTATTTAATTCTGCTAAGATTCCTTTGAAAATTGTAATTTTACTAACAGCAAGCATGTCAAAAGGAAGTTTATGTAGCTTACAGTATCCCAACAGTGGGTTTGCTGTATTATTGTAATAATAACTCTGTTACAATTTAACAGTGTTAAGTGTTAACTATAACGTGTGTATAAAAGATTAGTAAAGTTAAATAATTTATTTGTTATACTGGTAAAATTTTACAGTTATAATTGTATACGTATGTACATTCTTGTTATTTCATATGCGTATTCTATATTTCACAGTCAAACCTATTAACAAGTTTGGACTCTTTACAAAATCAGTGAGAATAGTTTAAGCAGCATTTTCTTGAAGGTACATACATGTAAAAGTCGTTTGAAAATGATGTAGAAAAATGTCCGCAAATATAATTGAAACTCGACTTTAGAAGTTAATGTTGGAAAACTTTACAAATAGCTCATTCCTAAAAGCGTTACTAAAATGCCATTGAACATAGAAATTGTCCTTATTTTATAAATTTGATTGGTAGTTTTACTAAAAAATTGTTTCCATAATATCAAAATTTAGTATTCAGAAATTGATTTTTACATACAAAAATTCCGCAATGGTCGAAAATCGAAAATTTTTTCGGTTCAAACTTTATTTATTATCCAGATTGCTTTAGAAAAACCACAATCGCCTCTCGCCTCTCTTCTCTTCTTCCCCACTCCTCACTCTCCCCACTGTCTAGTTGAACACACGAATACATGTGGCCTCGCAAACCGTTAGCATGTAGAGGACGCAGTTTTGCAATATCTTTCATTCCAATCTTCCCACATGTACGATCTACATATCAATCAACGCACTGAATCTGAATTCCCATGTATTTTGTTGTTCTATTTAGGAGCATCTTATTACCTGTTTTTAGCTGCGTTAATGCTTTCGTAGTACCTATCCAATATGGTATGATATATGTATGTGTGCCGTATTTATATTATGAGTTTTATATATGCATATACATAAGATGGGATTTTAAGGCATTTGCGATGCCCTTTGATTAATTACATTGACAAATGTTATGATGTGATATTATAAAGAGAAACAAAGTAAAATGAATAAACACATAGAACATGTGTAAGACCAATAATGACACACGGAATAGAAACACGAGCAGATACGATAACAAGAGGAGGAACAATATCTACTGTGGAAAACTTTTGCAAACGTTACTATTAATAGTTGGCTATAGTACAAGAGGAGATACAAAATTTAAGGAAGAAACACGAATCATCTGCGAAATCACCAAGGTAGTTCGGCGGAGTCGCAGAATGCTCCAATGCTTCATGAACCAGCATGAAAAGCAATTGAATGACGACCGACTGGAAAAGCTTGTTATGGTGGGTCAACTTAAAACAGCACGACCCCTAGGAAAGTATTTCAGGTGAGTTGAGGTGGTGCACTTTCTACATATTAGTTATTATTGCACATAAGTAGTCGCTTAACAAATTATTATACTAACGACTAGTATAGTTGTCATAATCAAGAGCGACCTCCAAAAACGTTTATACACGTTCACGTGCGTCAAAGTGTTAGTTCTGAATAAATTACTTTTTGACATAGACTCGAAAAAATTAAAGCGTGTAACCGCTACTAATTCGGAATTGGAAGGAAGCAATTGTGATATCACACCCATTTCTGTTAACAGCAGCTTTTATTACCTTTTGCCTAGATCCAAACACCTGAAAATATTCCACACCTCCTTTGTTATGCATTTCACATGTCATACCTCACAAAAGTAAAACCTGCCAATACTTAAAATATTTTTGCAAAACAAATTGAAAATTTCGAAACAAAAACGTAGTTGTGGATTTTACAAATTATATAGTTACTGATCTTACCTCTTTTGAGCTCAATAATGTTATTTTGAATGTTTTGCATTAAGGCAGAAGTCAGAGAGTGAATGCGACAAGCAGCGCAATGCCATGGCACTAATTCACGCTAGAATGTGATGTTGTCTATCAAATTTGGTTGTACTATCATCTCAATCATCAATATCAATATTTCATCCTATTTCGCTCTTGAACCTTTTACTTGTATGGGAGGTAGGCGTGGCTTTTGCCCGATACTATTACTATAGCCGATATTTCAACTGTGTTTGCAGAGTTTAAAACAAGAGTTTACCGAAAATAAAAAATACACATTTTTGTGTATGTAATAAAAATACACATGTGAAATGCATAAATTTCAGCTACTTTTGAATATAAAATCACTTTCAATGAGATGCCATAATTTATAAAAATCTATCACCGCATTATAATGTCACTGATTGACATGCGAAACAACATTTCATGTATTCTACTTATAGGTACATATTTTTTCATCATGATTCAACAACGAATAAATCAATTTGATATCTCACATCCACAAAAGAAATGAGTTAAATATGTTATTATCTCTTCAAAATGAATTACATTGAATGAGTTCAGTGGGCACGCGAACAATTGAATCAGAAAAATTTTCGTTTACATCTATTTGCAAGTTAAAAAATATAAGTCATAAACAATAAGAGATATGTTTATGGTAAAAAATTCCATTGATGCATTAAACTACAGTGTAGGAATAAAATGCATTCCTTCATCTTTCTTACTGCAGAAGATGAGCACACAAATTCTTATTTCCAAAATACTATGAAGCATGCAATTGGTTTTGTAAGAGACCAACATTTTATCTTAATTTAACCCTCTAGTTCCCAGCAACCCTCTAGACAGCCGTCACTGAAACGGGTGTAATAACCGTAGTAAACTCCCCAAACTTTCATAATAATGCTTAGGCTGTAAGCTGCGATCTGTTTTACAGCCGCTGGAATCAATCAAAGAGAGAATTTAGGCTAAAAATAAATATAAATAAATAAAATACTTCCCATGATACTAAAGGTAAGTAAAACAGTCTATGACTAGCTAAGATTAGGAACATTGCTAACATGCTCAAACAACCACAATTGCTTTGAGGGATCCCGACTTCCCGATTTCACAAATCAATGCAAATAAATTTTTTTTAATTATTAAGAATAGGTCTGTGCTTTTTACATCGATATTTATCTATTACAATGTTTTACTTACTTACTTTTAATAGTACAACAGCCCATGGAGGGCCTAGGCCGAGCTTTTCGCATACACTCATGTTGTGCGTGTTATATTTGTACATGAATGGAAGGGACCTACAGTTTCATGCCGAATCCGAACGGCGAAGTGAAAAGCTTTTCATAGCAATTTTTACACTTGTAGGTTTTCCATTGCATACCAAGAGGTGGCATGCACCAGGCAGTCCAACGCATTACCACTGCGCCACAGCGACCACTGTTTTATAATGTTTTAGGTCAATCAAAAATTTGGGAACTAGAGGGATAAGGTAGAGAAATTAAATTTTGTTAGCATCAATTGAGGGCTATACTATTGGAGAAGTCTATACACGCATTCGAAGTTGGCAGAAAAATCATTTTAATATTTTTTAAAACAACAAAGTAACATTTTTATATTGTATTAAGAATCGTTAATATTTTTCTGAATATTGCATTTAAATATTTTTTGCCTTTTTAAATATTTGCCTTTATTAATATATTCCATTCATATACAAATATAACACACACAATATGAGTGGATGCGAAAAGCTCGGCCTAGTCCCTCCATGGGCTGTTGTGCCATTAAAAGTAAAGTTTATTAATATTTTTTTCTACTACTAAAGTTTGTGAAGTATAAAATTAAGTTTTGATGCCTTGTATACTTTGTGTACACTGTACGGTACATGCTGGATAAACCAGTTTTCGTATGTTGAGTTTGTTAGTCCTTTGATTCGGACCATCATATAACTGAAGCTCACATATGTATAAGTAGTATGTTAGAAATAAATCGATAAAGCGAGGATATTTGAGGACAAAAAATTAGAGATTATATTGATGAGATCTGAAATCTAAAAGATCGAGACCTCGTACAGGTCCTAGTAGATCTAGTTGAACTTAAAATAACTGCACGTTAGAAATTTGGAATATAAAAAGTGATTTTTAAGAGTTTGTTTTTTGGAAATTCAAAAAAACACAGAAATTTTACAAAAGTGAATGAAATTTTTATTTGGATCGATAAATCAATTGCTACCATTTACTTTTTAAATATAATTTCACTTAAATGTTGCCCGCGACTACGCTTCAAGTGGTCTATTCTGAAGGTCCAATTTTGACACCGTCCTGTTGGGACCTCATGTCGGCCGAGTCCAATTCTTGCATTTTCGACAAAAAAAAGTCTGTTATCATCGAATGGTACCTTTTCCATTGGCCGTTGGCCGTAACGGAGCGGCCTTCATCATCTTTGAGTGTACATACTGCTACAAGTAGCAGTTTTTGATTTAACTTTATCAAAAACTGTGACGCCCCATGTGTTGCCAGTTGGTTGGTTTTGGAGACCACGTTTTCACATTCTGGTGGCGGAGGGAGGATCTGAAATACTTTCGCAAGATAAGGTACCTTATAAACACTGCTAATATATGTAGGTACATATATGAATAACGCCACCATTTTTTGGGCAAGTGCAGGATACATTTTTGTTTGGGAAAAGCTGGAAACTTAAAAGTTATGAATTTAATTTGAAATAAATATGTAGGTGATCATATACAAATTCCCCAAAAGAGGCAAATCAATCGCCTGTTGCGATACCTCTTCTGAGGTATCGTATTTTTTGTCGGCTGCATTACAAAAGTCAATGCTTTCATTTTTATTTTATTTAATACTCTCTGAAAACAGGATGAATACCGGATTTTAGGCACAAAAATTGCTGCCACGATACAAATTCTGAAATCAGGATATACTGCGAAATACAGGATACATGGTCAGTTTGTAATATATTAAAATAACTAATTACACATTTTTTTAATTTTTTTTAGGATGATTGGAACAGCAAATGTATTCAATTGCTACGAAGAACAAGAGAAAATAAAGATATTTAAATTTAGATTTTTGTCTAAGCCGAGTCTCGAAGCCATGTAGCAGTCAGGCACAAGTTACTGGTGCCTGAGCGCAACGACCGACGAATGATGCAGTTTTGGCTAGGTATTATCGTACCTGCGCTAAAACTGTCACCTTCGTTACTTGAGAGTGGTCGAGTGGAATTCCTTGTACAAGTAACTGAGCATTGAATAGCATTTTGTGATTTAGAAATTATGCACTGCCATCCATAAATCCATTTAAGAACAAACTAAATTCAGCACTGTGTATGCACATTGAAATGAAAGAATATCGATTAAAATGGCTTCCATCCATTCATCCATCCATCCATCATTATGGTTCGTTTTGTGTTGAAACCATATACTACATGCTCGTACATATGTATATACAAAATTGAAATTCACTCATACAATCTTTTATTTGAATAATTTTGAAATTGCATTTTTGAGAAAATGTTTTTGTTTTCGTAAAACGACAGCAAAGATACAAATGCACTGAGCGACGAAAATTGTACCAGCAAATTACCACACTAATCTTCTCTTAATGTCATATAGATACCACGTCCCATCATACCACATCTACTTATGCATAAATAATGACAACAAGGAAAGTACATCAGCCTGCAACAATCAACTTTACTCCTCTCCATTCCACTCTGTTTTTGTTCTTTTTTTCATCGCGTGAAATGCATAAATTACTTGAAAACATTTTCCACGCACACAGGTACACAAATATGAAAAATTTGACATACAAGTACATTCATTCTATGTATGTACGACACATACTACTCGTGAGTCAAGCCTTGGCTTCTACATGCTCTCACTGTGTCTCGTACACTCTCATCCGATCAAACATAAATAACTTCTGTGTATCAATTATCATGTACCCGCAAGGGAAAAATCACAACAACAAGAGCAACGGTAACAATGACAAGCATGTCAACCTCTCGCAGAAAACATAAAATAAAAATACATGAATTCCCCAAGGATTATACTTATTTCACCAATCGAAAACTGAATTTGCAGAAAAATGCTCTAAAAAAATAATCATTTTCGTTATGAAAGGCGGAATAAGTGCTACGAGTAAGTATGTATGTATGTATGTATGTATGTATGTGTGTATGTGTGTATGTGTGTACCTGCACAGTACGAGTAACATACATAATCACAATTTGTTGACATAAATTCTCTTATGGATTTCAAGGTGTAATTCGTGATGAAAGAAACAAATCTTAAATACTTATACACCGAGTCTTACAAAGTTAAAACCGTCCTGAGAAACAAACTTATTAATACGATATTTTGAAAAAAGCAAATAGTATCTTTAAAATTTCAGTTTTTTTTCAAATAATTTTAATGTAAAAAAGGACGTAACTGACATATACTAAGCTAAAATATAGAAAAAGTTGTTTGCAATTGGAGTATACCATACTCAATCGCATCCGAATGTGTCAAAACAAAAATTCTGAATAAAAGAAATGATAGCTAGGACCTGAATCAACGATGTACCAAGGAGAAGTAAAAAAGTATCTGTGTTACTGTAATAAGATTTTTGTGAGAAGGGACCCCGGTTTCATCTTTGTCAAGAAAGAGTGTTTCATTGCACGTGCAACGTATTAAGCTTACTGTTTATGACCTGAAAAGAAATGAGTAAAAGTACTCAAAATCGATACTTTCTACCGATTCTTTTGAAAGAATCAAATACTTACTACTTAAAGTATCGATTCTGCCCAACACTACTAAGCGATATAAGTTACTATATAAATAAATGATTGCAGTATTGTATTGGCAATGGCCTTGAAATTTAGCATATAAACGAAAAGTGTTAGCTTTTTCAATAAAACTAGTGATAACGTATTAATCTCTTATTATTAAATATATATAGGTACTTAATATTTACCGGAATTTCATAAAATAAAGTGTTTCCCTAAAATAAAATTGTTTCTCTTCCTTCGTCTTCAAGTGCATTCATAATATGAAATCAAATTGTACAAATTGATGACAATAGAACACGAGTACACAGTAAATTACTTAATCCGCTTAAACGATGATGACTTTTCCTCCAATTGGAAGGGTTTCCACACAATATTTTCCCTACTGTTTAGCTTACAAAAATATGATTTTAAATACATACTTACTTGTGCATAGTGGACGAAAAACATTTTCATTATACTTACAATATCAGCTGCAGAGTATAGCAAGTAACCACCGTTTGCCTACCACCAACAAACAAACTAAAATCCAACCAACGAGTATATGTTTGCACTCAATATTAAATAATGTTGTTTATATTTGTAAGTAGTATATTATATGTATGTTGTTGTTGTTGTTGTTGTTGTTGTTGTTGTTGTGGGACAGTTGAATGTATCAGTGCGCATCCTGCTTTTTGGGTGGATGTGTGTGTAGGTGTGTGTGTATCTGTTTATTTGGCAACTTTACCATTTTTCGGGACATTAAGTTCAGCGTTTGACACGTTCGGGAGATTTCAGAAGAAATTATTAATAGCAAATTTGATTTCCCTCTTTGCATATAGCAAACGAACGGACTAAATAATTTGGTATTGTTTTATTCTAGCTTTATACTTGGCATAAATTCATTTTATCCTGTTTCAATCTAATTCTATTTTTGCATGGAAAGCAGAATTTGTGTTTTTGTGTTTCTGTTAACTAAGCGAAACAAATTTGTTACGATTACTTGACTTGAACGTTGTTGTAACAATATTTTATACACTTCTATATGAAATACACCGGAAATTGCAAACAGATTCGGTCGGCGATTACCATTTAATGATTTGGTTTGGTTATGCAATTTAATTAGTGCTGTGTAGTTCTAGAAATTAAAACATTAATCAAAACTTAATTGAAATGTGAATACGTGCACAGCAACATTATCAATCAAGTTCAAGTCGCTAAATCTATTTTGAAAATGCCAATTAGATTTACACAAGTTATGGCATTATCAAAATTACTTATGTACTCATTGTTTAGATATTAATTGTGTTGACGTGGTTTCGATTATTTGTATTGAGTTTTAATCCAAATTAAAAAAAAAAAACTGTAAGTCTTCTGCTTTTAAGAACTTCAACTGCCGAGTATCGACCCATTACCAAATACTTTCAAACAGAACTTCGTATACGAACGAAAACCTTTCGCTTTTCTTTTAGGCAAGTTCCAATCTCACAGTCTTTGGACAAGCACGTTTGGGATTAAGCGGCCACAGTCCTTCCCATTTAATCCAACCGACCACATAGTTTACACGGCTCGTTATTTATCCGCTTTGTCGAAGCGTACTGGACGCCTATAACATGAATGGACACGATAAGCTCAGCTTAGGTTGATAATTCCATGTTATGAATTATTTAAATACAAAAAAATAAGTTATTGTATCTGCAAAAAACAACATAAGAGGTAAGTTTTAAATACTAAAGAATAACTAAAGTAGGTAGTGCTCTGGCTTACTACCCAGAGTGTCTGGGGTTCAAGTCTCGGCACATTCAAAAATCAGAAAGTAAAAAAATCTTTCAAGCAATGGCAAATCTCCAAGAGTAAAATTTGCCTGAGAAAGGCGGATTCGTTATAGAACTGTAGGTCCCTTCCTTTTGTGTACAAATATACCACGCACAACATGAGTGGATTCGGGAAGCTCGACCTCAATGTGTTGTTGACGCATTAAAAAATATAATAAAATAAAAAGGAGAAAGAAGAAAGTCATTTCAAAAGAGATTTAAGCAAAATAAGCAACATTCAACAAAAATAAAGAGTCAAAAATGGCCAAAACGTGACGTTCTAGAAAAAAACTGTATGCAAAATTAAGTTTACATATCTTGGCTTTCCGCTGTGTTTTTTTGACGTCCCTACTAAAGCTTACGAATTTAAATCATTCATCAACGCCAATCATTCAAAAGAGAACTTAGAAAACTAGGAAAAGCCCAAATAATTATACTGCGTTGCATATTCCTTTCCAGAGTTTGATATTTAAATAAAACATCGCATATGCATGGTTTCATTGACTGTAGTTATATGTACGATTAAGTATGTGTATAATTTACGCTTGAAAATTTCTCAAACTTTCAAAAGCTAAAAATGTATAGGCTTTTTCAAATCATAGAACCCAGAGCGTAGATAAACCAACGAGCTACTAGTCAAATTCCCTCTTCCTCCTAAAACAACACGAGCATCTTCTTTTGCATCAGATGGAGATTGGTAAAATGGTGTCGGTGGAGCAGGCACATTTTAGGAAAAAAGCTACACCAGCTAACCTTTTGAAAATATAACTTATGGTCAAAGCGTAATTTCCTGTAGTGAGATAAGCAAAAAATTAAGAAACGGCATCCTCTTTGCCATCCTATTTAGCTTAAGTATATACAGATGGATATCGCTGCCTTAATTAGCAAAAGCAGTAAAATTGCTGAACCATAAAGTATAACGAGATGCATAGAACACAATAGAAAGTATATTATATTATCTTACTGAGGGTACAATAGGCCTAACTGGTCGCAGTACACTTAACTTAAATGTCTATATAATAATCTAATAAAATCTGCTTATTCTTTTTATTTTCTACACAAATTCTTTTCCACATCCTCACAATTACAAAGAAAACAAATTACGAGTGCTCCTTGCAGCCCGAATATTTTTATCCAAAATACTCAGGTATGCAAATGCTTATGTATAGGAAATACGCGCATCTACATTCACGGAAAATGTTCACCGTATACGGCGCTCCATGAAGCTAAATAAAATCCGACAAATCGGATATGAAAATGATTTCCGCAAACAAATATTTTGTTTCTTACTTGATACGCACAACAAAAAGGACAAGAGAAAATCAACTTTATTGTGTCTGTGTGTGTTTGTGAGTGTGTGTTGGTGGTGTTTAGGAAATACAGGTACCTACTCATATGTATGTACCTACATGTACAGTAGTACTTATGTCAGTTTGTAAGTATGTGTTCCCCAAGCAATGTGTATGCAGAAACACATGTACAGTTATATTTGAACTTCGGCTAAGCGTAAATTTTTAATAGAACACTTGAATCATTTGCAGAACGAATTTCCTAGCTTGGAACGATGCACGTATGGAAGTATATCTGCCTGCCTGTCTGGTTGGCTGCCTCACCCTGTCTGAATCTGAATGGGTGGGTGTAAATTTGTTTAATGTACTTATGTATATAGTAAAATGTGATGTTGTTTTTTTTTAATGTGAAACTAGTTCTTCTACTTTTCTGTTAGCGGAATTTAATTTTTTGCCTTATCATTTTTTTTATTTCCCTACTAAAATTACATTTCAACAACAATAATCTCTTTCTCGTGGACACGGAAACTCGTATGGAATATGTTGTGTTGTGTTCATATGCAATTATGCGTTTATATGGTTTTTTCATAATCCCTGGCATGAAAAGAAAATGTTCACATGATTTTTTTTTATCACTTCTATATTTGAATAAACACGAAAAGCGCGCACTTGACGGCAGCTTTTTTAGGTTGAAAGTTTTTAGTACGTGCTTAAGGCACTTCTGTTATGCCTAACGTAACAATTTTTTCTATCAGCTTAGGATACATTTTTGGTTGGGTAAAAAGGATAAATACCGGATACATTTCAATTGAAAGCAGACATTTTCTCTTGATACTTAAAAATTATGAATTTAATTGGAAATAAATAAGCTATGTGAACAAATACATCGCCTGTTACGATACTCTTCTTAGCTATCGTATTTTCTCGGTTGCAATTACAAAGGTTACAAAAATAAATGTTAAATATACAAATACAATGTGTCCCTTCTGAACTCATTACATGGTGTGAATTAAGGATTCTTTATATTAAAAAAGACTAGGAGGAGTAATAGAGAATAGTAGTAGAAAAAGTATTAACAAAATTAGTAAAAAATAGTAGATGGAAAATAGTAGCAGAGAGATATTACAAAATAGTTGAAAAAAGTATAGCAAAAATATAGTAGTAAAATATAATAATAGAAAATGGTAGTAGAAAAGTAGTAGCAGAAACATTAGTAGAAAGTATTAGTAGAGAAGGAGTAGAAAAAACTATTAGAAATGGTAGTTGAAGAGTAGTAGAAATATGTAGTAATCGAGCCGCCGCATGCAGATCGTAATCAATTCTTTTCGATTTAAAAAATGTTCAATTCAAAACCTCGGAAAAGAAGTCTTTTTTAAAAAAAAAAAAGCTGGAAAGTGTAGTGTGAAAGTGTGAGCTGGAAATTTACGAAAAACAGTGTTTCCTGTGGTCAGTTTAGTTGTGCCACACTATTATGACGTGTTACTACTACCTTTCAATTACCTTTATACATTTTATTAATATATCGGCAACAGCAAGCTGCATTAATCTTTAGAGTTCCTTCCTGTTAATGGCTTCTCTGCGCAATATAATTAAATGAATGTTTAAATATTTTCCCTCACATTCACTACAAACTTTATTTAAACTTTACAATATTTTCAATAAATCAGTTTAGGGAAGTGAAACCAAAGACTGAGAACTGACTTTTTCAGCATATTTTAGCGCTTTTCGTTATACATATATGTACATTCACATAGTACATACATAAGCTTTGATAAAATCATTTGTTTTTAAAGAATCCAATTAGCACTTTTTCACAAATGACACAACCACTTGTATGCAACGCACAGACACATACATACTATGGTATCTATCATACCCACAGGTACATACGCTGACATACTCACACACATGCACACACACACAATTAAAATACTTCAGGTCTTTATGTATTTCATTCAAAATGGCAACACTTTAACACAGTTTTTACACTTTTTTTTACATTTTTGTCTACACATAATAGAAAAATATGTCAACAAGCGCACAGCTGTGATACATGTTCTTTGTCTGAATAAATGCAAATTCACATACAAACATTTATTTATGTATGTGTAAGCGCATACATGCATATGGAGCTTAGGTATGAAGCTCCTAAAATTCCAATTAAGTTAAATTTTTTGGATAGCTACATAAATGCCACAACTTACTACTACTACTACACTATGTTCAGGGTGTTGTTTTTTAGAAGTGTGGTTTTCAAGAAGAAATAAAACGCATATACTTTAATGTTATGGCCAAGAATTTAGCTTTATTATAAAAATAAGGAAGAAGCCCAATTTTCTACTATTTTTTGCAGCAATTGGGGCCGTATGTCAGTAATAACGCGCCGAATATTCTCTTCCAAGGCATCAATCGTCTCGGGCCTATCTGCGTAGAAAAGCGACAACACATAACCCCACAAAAAATTGTCCAGCGGTGTTAAATCGCACGATCTTGGAGGCCACGCCACAGCACCCCAACGCGAGATAATGCGCTCATCAAAAGTTTCCTTCAATAAATTTATTGTTTCGTTGGCTGTATGGCACGAAGCCAAAGGTCGTCCACATCAACATCCTCCAATTCAGGCACGAAAAAGTCATTAATCATGACTCTATAGAGCTCCCAATTGACTGTAACATTATGAGCGACTTCATCTTTAAAGAAATATGGACCAATGATTCCCTCTGCCCATAGATCACACTAAACAGTGACTTTTTGAGGATGTAACGGCGTCTCAACAATGGCTTGTGGATTATGATCACTCCAAATGCGACAATTTTGCTTATTAACGTACCCATTCAACCAAAAGTGAGCTTCATCGCTGAACAAAATTTTCTTGTGATAATCGAGATAGGTGTCCATCTCGTTTTGGGCTTCAATTCTTGCACGAGTTGGATTTTGTAAGATCGCAAGCCAAGATCCTTTCGCGATGGCGGATGGACTCATTCGGGTCTTCTTCGATACTCTGCTCCACAGCAGCAATAGCGTCTTCGGTGTGCGCTGTACGGCATCTCTGAGGATGCGCATTATCCACTAAAGTAAACGTGGTGCGAAACCGATCCATGGTTGCTCGAATTACCGACTCTGCTGGGTGATTATGTCGACCGATTATTGGAAGAAGCGCGCGATGTGTCGCGCGAACCGAACTATTATTTTGGTAATAAATTTGCCCGATTTGCAAACGTTGTTCAGGAGTAAGTCTATTCATTATGAAATGGCAAATCAAACAGAGCATAAATCAAGTGACAGCTGTCAAAAAGACCACCTCCGAAAAAAGTATTGCCAGAACGAAAACCACACTGTACTACAGCAGTTACATAGTTATGCACATATCGTACCTTAATTTGCTAAAGCGCTAACATCAATTTTCTTATAATGGATTTTTTAATGGATTATGAATAACCGTGTTCACCTGTGTCTCTAAAAAAGGTTTGGGGCCATACACCGAAAACTTTCATCTATTAGTTTAAATTTAACATTTTGGAACCAAAACTAAAACTTAAATTTTTTGTTTTGTGCTTCTCATGTAAAATTCCAAAATGCATGTTAGGGCTTTATCAAATAAAGGTAGTAATATGCGCATTCATAAAGTGACAGTGATGAATGCAAGTGTTGATGATTTTTATTACTCCTCTTCAAAAATTTTGTATGCTTTTTTCCTTCACTCTAGAAACTTTTTCGAAACATATTCCAAAATAATGAATTTCATTGTTAAGTATATGCATTTACATTTGTTGCGGAAATATGTTTCTTCACGGTAACTGCATTTTAAGAAAGAGTATATAATTGACATACTAAAAAATTATAAGCTACATACAACATGTAAACTACCTTGTAAATTAATTACAAGGATAATGATTACTAAGGTGGCAATGATGCTGCCGTACTACATAATACAAAAAATTATTTGCAAAACACTTCCTCTTTCCCGGAATTCTAATTTCAAATAGAAATGTAGCAGTGAAGTGGGATTTAAAACTTATCATAGTAAGCAGCACAGTGACGATGAATATTTATTGAATTGCCTCCTTGTTGTTTTTCAATGATAATTCCAATTCATATGTTGGAGCAGCAGAATTATTCATCCCATATCAGAATCGAGTTCAAGAAAAAAACAATTTTTACATATTAAATTGGTGATGCTACTATATTTACAGTTAAGTTAACAAAAATAACCTCCTCCTGTTAACGAACCTTGACGTCACCACGTCAAGGATCGTTTAAGGCTTAAGTAGGGTCAAAGACCCACGGAGCTCTGATACCTGGCCACCCCAGAGAGTATCTCTGGCCTTATCCATGAATGGGGGCGCTGGCGAGGAAGACCTCAATACTTCCTTTGATTAAACAACGACTGCCGAGCTTGGCTTCGGTCCGACGGAGCAGTCATGAGAATCGGATATACATAAACAAACAACAACCAAATTCGGATAACTAAAAATACTCGAGTAAGACCGCGATAATGGCAAAAAAGAGTAGTCCTAGGTCATAGGCGAAGCCTGGAACGAATACTACAAATAAGTTCTCTAAGCATTACCATCCGTGCTGGGTTGCATCATCCCTCTGGACGGACCCTGCTCATCGGCCATACCAAAAAAAGCTCCTCCCGCACCACCGGTCATTTCAAGCGTTCCGTATGATTCGGAAATGGGACACGGCTAATCCTGAAGAGCTTCGTGACCAGTAGAAGGTCATTTTAGAAGAATCCAAGAAATTGGTCTACTCGCTCGCTGATCAACCCAGCAAAAATCCTCCACCTTATCGGCAGCGATCAAAAGGCGCCTCTTTCGAGGTTCCACCTAAAGGCAGAAGGTCAGCAGGCCTGCTATGTCCTGTTTTGCGGTATCCAAGGACCATCTTTTCCGTGCCGTTATTAATTAAAACGGCAATGATGGCGCGATTGCCCGCAAGGACTGGTACTTGGTCGCGGAAAAGCTCTGGGAAGTGTTCGACCTCTACCGGTTTATAATCCAGCGGGTCGGTAAGGTTTGGTCGGGCGCTTCTTTAAATGTCGTCTGCAAAGAGGACATTGGAACACATTAAGATATGAAACAGCAGCATTAACAGCAGTATTACTAACCTGCAGTAGCAAATACATACTCTTTGCTATTATTTTTTCCATTACAATAATAACAACAACAACAGATCAACGAATAACGCCAAAAAAAAACGAAGAGTAGTTTTTGTGGTTTGTTTTTGCTTTAACCAAGCTTTTGGTTCGTTGATCTATTGGGAAACAGTAACAAAAACAGAGTAGGTGATTTTTTTCTCTACGCTAGCGCACGACTTTTGCTTTCATTAACTGAACGCATGTAAACAAAAAAATGGCGAATCTTAATACGCTTATATCTCAGCTATTGGTTAACCGATTTCGGATCTGATAATTTTGCGAAGCCCTGCTCGAGGAGCACTTTAATTAGCACATATCATTCAGCTATTCTAGATCGCTCCAACTTAGCCGTACGTTTGAGGAATAAATATAAGATAAATATAGAAAATAATTTTTAATATTTCTTAAATTTTCTATCTAAGTAAACTCAGTGAATAGTATAATAACACTCCTTCTGCTTGCCATACTTAAGTCACCACAAGTTTCTATTGGAATATTAATATATTGCTTCCGTCATGAATTATGTAATGTAAGTTTTGTGTAAATTAACAAGTTTCCCTCGGGGCACTCGAAAAAATTAAAGTTGCGAGCCAGCCACAGGATCGTTTAGATTATTTCTAACTGTAAATAAAAATACTTTTAAATATCAAGAAGGTGTTTTTATTACCTAAACCAATGAATCCCAAAATAGAAGTGCCAGTTCTAAAGTACCTATACTTAACTTAACTCTAAGCTTAAGCGATAGCTGCGGTGACGTGTCTTTCGTAGCAGATGCGCGTGTGGATCATGTTGCACATCGCAGACGCGTTGTCAGCAGATTATGGCAGGTGCATATGCGAATAGCTTAAGCCATTGTGTTAACTTGTACCATATAATATATTTATTTATTTTCAACTTTTAATCTGATTTGTAAAATTGATTAAATTTTATAAAAGAACACCATGTGCTGTGTTAACTGGAACCGATTTTAAACGTTAAATGTTGAAAAATTGCTTCATGTTAATGAACAACACGAAAGGTCACGCTGAAAAGTAATAACCACAAAATTGGTTAAAATTTGGTTCGATTTGTACATCATGTTTTTGTGAATGTCCAAATCAAAATTTCACGAATGAAAAATGACAGTTTTTGCGCCTTAAAAATTTGCAATGGGATTTTTTATTTGCAAAAAGGAGCAATGAGTGGTGCATTTTGTACTAAAGAATAAGATTCTTGAACTAAGATCCCTGGCAACACAAATTCGAAGTGACATCTAATTGCAAAATAACGTGGCAGGCAATTTCAATAAAAAATTATACCATCAAAGGTCTTGTCATCTACGAGTATGTATGTTTTCTACTACACAGAGTTACTCACTTCTACTTTTTTAGGTGGGAGCAAAGAATCCGGTTTTTTAAATTGGGGTGCTAGCCGATTCAAATACATTAATTGACAAAATCTGATTTGATAATGGACCAAATTTTCAAGTTTTAGTAGGTATTTATGTATTTCAAATAACATTTTATTTTATGTGGTTTTCTTAACTTTGGTTTTCTTTCTCGTCTCAACTAGATATTTCTTAAACTCCTTTTCAAAATTTGAATTTTATGTACAGGAAAATAGTAAATGTGTTGTGGCACAGTTTTTCTGGATAATTTTTTCCGGTCATCAGCAATATGAAATAAAAATTTTTTTTCACGGCAGGTTTCAAAATGTTTTTTCTGAAAAAATTTGTCTTTCTTTCTTTTAATGGTTCAACAGCCAATAAAGAGCTTAGGCCGAACTTTTCGCATAGAAGGGACATACGGTTTAATGCCGTATCCGATCAGCGAATTGAGAAAAATTGTTTTTCTACGATTTGAACACGAGCACTTTTCATAGAACGCCACGACAACCATGATAATAAAATTTGTTTCCGGTTTTATTTTCATAAAATAAAAAGTTTTCTTAACATTTTAAAAGGTGAGCAAAAAAAACAATTCAAATTTTATATCAGCGTCTAAAAATAGCCCAGAAAATCCGAGCCACAACTCATTTACCAGTGGAGAGTCGCATTTTGTTGTACAATATAGTAATTAAACATTGTACAACAAATAGGTATTTTCTGCTGCCATTTTAATTCTAAACGCTTCAAGTCCTTCTGTTGTTATATATAAACTACTGATCGCTGTAGCGTAGTGGTAGTGCATTGGACTGTTACGCTGAATATCCGGGGGTCGAATCTCGGCACAAGCAAAAAAAAAAAAAAAAAGAACTGTTTTTCTACAGGGAGCCACCTCTTGGAAGGCAATGGCAAACATACAAGATTAAAAATTGCCTATGAAAAGCTTTTCTTCACTACTTTGCCGTTCGGATTCGGTATAAAACTGTACAAATTAACACGCACAACATGAGTGGATGCGAAAAGTTCGTCCTTTGGCGCTACATGCGGTCATAGTCGACTTTGATAAAGTGAAGCAAAGGCATAACATTTGCCACAATGGCTATCATCACTTTATCGGTGTCCTGTGATTGCATTCTCCCTCTTTCTTACTCCCACCTCCTAATCAACGCAATGCTCTGCATTCATAGGGGTACAATTTGTATATAGAATGTATCAATAAAAAAAAACCTTAGTTTTTCTGTTATTATATTTTGAATTGAAATTGCAACAAAAACAGCTCAGGAGTTTTTCTTTGGTACCAACAAAGCCTTTACCTTTATTCCACAAACATAAACTGACAATTAGAAGAATACCAAAGTTACTTAAAACTGTGCTTATTTGCATTCTCATTATTTTCTTGTTCTAAAAAGTTTATTAAATTTTAAAACATTTGCCCTACTGCAAGAAAATACCACTGTTAATTTGTTATTTGCAGAAAAGAACGAATTCATTATCAAGTTCATTTAAGACTTTAATGTAATATTGAACATTTAATATTTAAATACTTAAAAATTGTTGAAATTGCGTTTTCAACGGATTCTACGCATAGCGCTTACCACAAAGTGGTTACATAATTAAATATGTACATATAATTCAAACATACTTATACATACCAAGTATGCACGTATTTACAATGTTCATACTATGTAATACATGTACATATGTATGTATTTATGACCTCGTACTAAATACACAAGGGTGAATCTGTTTGAAATTCCCTTGCGAAAGTGGCGAATCTTTTTATTGTTCTTATTCACTAAAGAAATATACAAAATTTTATACAGTTTCTTCTTTTTACTCTAGACATTTCGAAATCTATGTCAAAAGTGAATTTATGGTCTTAAGACATCCTTTTTTTTTGGGTGATTTCGTACACCTTCTGGACAACTTATTATACGAAGATATGCTCACGTTTATCTTTCTAAGCGACGAAAAAAGGTAAAAAATAAAAAAAAATTAGATGCCATGAGGAAGATGAAAAGTGATTTATGTGTTGAAGGAAGTAATGAAGAGCACAATGACAGCATAAAGAGTAATATTAAGATTAGCGTTACAGCAATACGAAACTTTAAAAGTATGTACTACTGTGGGCAAAAGTTAGTAAGACTTTTTAATTTAAATTTCGCGCGGAAACCCATTCATCAAAATATTATTTTTTTAAGGTTGGTATGACTGTCGGTGACATCTGTGCCAAATGTCATCAAAATAATCATTAGTGTTTAGTATACGCTTGTCTTTCTGAAGTACAAAAAGTGCATTCGGCGATTTTCACAATGAGTGAAATTATTCAACAAAGAAGTTCCATTAAATTTTGTGTGCGGAATCAAATTTCTGGTGCCGAAACGTTCAGAATGTTGGAAAAGGCCTTCGGTGATAATTGTATGTCGCGAGCAAGTGTTTTTATTGGTACAAATTGTGCAAAGATGGTCGAGAACGCGTTGACGACGAACCACGTCCAGGACGGCCATTAACATCAACTGATGATCAACACATCAATAAAATCAAGGAATTGGTGCTCGAGAATCGACGATTAACAGTCAGAGACCTTACTGGCATCGTTGGAATATCGGAAGGATCAGTGAAAACCATTTTAAAACATCATTTGGGCCTAAGAAGAGTGAATGCACGATTGGTTCCAAAATCACTGCATTGGTTTTACGAGACCATTTTGCCAAAAATTCGACTGATATCGTTCCGCAACCACCCTACCACCCTATTCGCCTGACTTAGCACCGTGTGACTTTTGGCTATTTTCTAAACTCAAAAACCGCTTCGTGGACACCGTTTTGAGTCAATTGAAGACATTAAACATGAATCGCTAAGCGCATTGAAGGCTATTCCGGAAATTGACTTTAACAACTGTTTCGAGAATTGGAAAAAACGTTGGCACAAGTGTATTGGAGCCGGGGGGGGATTACTTTGAAGGGGACGAAATAGATTTGGAAGAATGAATAAAAAAATTTGAAATTATGAACAAAGTCTTACTACTTTTTGCCCACAGTAGTATAATACATAATATACTAGCAACTATATTTTTATATTTTCATACTCATTTTATGTTTTAGTTATGTCACATTAAAAGTTACCAATACTTTTTTTTGAAGCGTGCCGTTATTGAGTGATCTGATGGTCATGTGGACTATACGTAATTATGTGGAATCAACACATTGGATGCCCTCGTTTCCCGCTTCTGGTGTTAAAACTATATTTATCTATTAATGAGGCACCTCGATACATGGTTGCTGTGGTATGGTGTAAGGCCCCGGCCAACCATCCCCTTCCCATTTCTAGTGGGGGTTCTTGCGTCTCAAGAGGACACCTGCCGCGCGAATATGAATACAACCTCAACCAAATCCAACAACGAAAACTGAATACTTCAGCCGACAAAAACACTTAACTGCTATGGTTTCGGCACCTTTGCCTAACCCTAGAGGTGGACAAAACAGGCCAATCCTGGCTAATTCGTCCAGTAAACCAGTACGTCGAAGAAAGCAGTCGAAATTTAATCAAGTCTCGCAACATCGCTCCTTACATAAAAGCCTTGCCAGTGCAGAGATGCCGGTTGCTTATTCCCAGATCAGCCGAGCTCTACAAAGATCCGCTTGTCAAACCTGCTAGGTTTGGCCCGGAGCGTAATTGGATGTCGTTCCAAGAGATCAAATCCCATCCAGCCTTTGAACTCAGGCCTGGATCCCTATGGATCCCGCGGACCCAAGAGAGATCGTGGATCTCATTAAAAAGGCGACTCGGATCATCTACCCCATAGCTGGAAGGTAGCTAAGCTGGAGGAAGCCTCGAGTCTTTGATCAGTCTAGCACCTCAGAAAATGAGTTGGTAGACACCGAAAGTGTTGCCACCATTAAGGGATCATGTGCCGGGGTGCTAACCGATGAGGAAAAACCGGACCAATTTCCTATGTGAGCAATGATTCATTGTCGCAATCGAAGCCGGCTCAAGACCTCCTCATAACGAAGACAGTTTGCTGCAGTTCGATGAAGAAAACATCATGATGGAAAACCCTGCCACCGCTAGTCGTGGTTCGTTTAATCTTCACCATTGCAAATTCACTTCGATCAACCTTCTAAGCTTGAAATGAGGATGGGAAATATCGCTCTGATCTAAGAACCTGGGATCCCAAAAAATCAGTTATCTCGGATTCAAACTTTTCTATATGCGGGATAAGTGAAAACCCCGCTTCTGCATTTTAGTCAAGAAAGCCTTGAATGCTAATCTTTCCAATTTCAGCAACGGAATCTCAGTCATGGTGGCCTCGAACGTCCTAACCTTCATCTTTGTAATACCCGCAATGACCCTACCTTTATTACGAGTTACAGGCAAGAGGTTTTAGCCATAAGCCTTGCATCTGAATGCACATTTTTTAACGAGAGCTCTTTCTTTGATCACAAATAAAGGTATACAATTCAGTTTCTAGCTACAACACCAGTATTCACAAATCGCAATAAAGCCAAATGTCAGCAGTTATAAATCACTCACTCAAAACCACTCTGATGGTCCCAAATTTAGTTGTCTATACACTACGAGTACTTTTATCTCTTGAGGAAATTGGCTGCAAAGTGATTAATAAGTGTGGGCTTGTTATTCCAACTTCGCTTAACGGCATTAGGATCACTTTTGTAGAAAAAGCAAAATACCTAGACCTTAGACAAAAAACTCAGCTGGAAGCCTAATACCCGATCGGGGGTAAACAAATCCTTAACTCGATACGTGCAAACGAGCATAGGTAACAAAAAAAGAAACGGGGTATGCATTCATTGGCTTTACATTTCTGTAGTCACACCTCTTTTGATGTACGGCGTTGGACTGTCGTGGGCGGCTTTTGACGGCTTTGGACAACGCAATTCATGCGAACATTATGAAAGTTCAAAGAACTGCACCACTGGAGCACTGAGAAGCACAGCCACTGGAAACCACCTTCACCTTCTTCCTCTTGACATTTAGGGCAAGCATAGTGCTACCAATACTTCCCTAAAACTAAAATCTATCGGGGAATGGCCTAGAGGTTGGTCAGTGCATTCCTCGACTCTGAACCAGTTTATGGGAATATGAAGAGCAGCTTCATAAAAATTCAATCCATTTCTTCACGGACTGCTCTAAGCTGGACGGCAGAGTTGTTGCAGGCGTCTTTTGCGAAAAGCTAGGTGTAAAAATATCTTTATATTTGCCAGCTGCCGTGTATTTCAGGCAGATAGATTATGGCAATCAAAGAAGTCACATCCGGGCCAAGGTATGTAATAATATGTATATTTACCGGTAGCCAGGCAGCAATAAAATCCCTCACCTCCAAAGTAGCCCTTGACTGTAGAGTTTCTCTCAACGAAACTCCCGACTTGTTTGGTCTGTATTTAAATTGAGTGGCACAGAGGGATACTGGGAAACGAAACTACAGACGAATTGCTCAGAAAAGGCACAGTGTTACACGCATAGAAAGACTAGGTCTTCCATATAAACATCACTGCAGAAGCTGTGACCACGACGAAAACAGGAGTTCTTCGATGAGCCAACAGTCTTGACTAACACAAAATTAGACACATACTGAACTTCATAAAAGATGATTCAAATGGTCTGAAGTAGAGCGATAAAGGGACCCTATGGTATCACATTGAGTTGTTATGGTGTTAGCAGCAGCACTTTGGCAAATTTATATGAATGTCAAAATCTGACATTCTCGAATGCGATTGGGAATTTAGAAGAAAAATTTTAACAAGGAGGAGGTAAAGTCTACGCAATGAATTGTGTGTGTCCAAAGACACACCTTCGCAATTTTTTATGACCCCATACTATACGGAAAAATTGATTAAACAGTGAATTTGAGTACAACATTTTTTTTTCTTTAATATAAAACTAAGCAATTTGTATGTACAATGTACATAATTTGCTTATCAACAAATGCGCACTTTTTCGTAAAAATGTGTGACTATTCAGATTCTTCTAGCTTAAGCTTGCGTACAAAGTGTTTTTCAATTATGATTTAAAGAGAGAAGGCATAAGCACTCATCCCTCTCCCATAAAACTATCCAAACCCTACCAATTTTTACAAAAATTTGTTTATTTTGCCTAACCTAAATAAAAAAATACTAAAATGAGAGGCGGCTCTCGTGGACTCTCGTGGACTCTCGTGGACTCTCGTGGACTCTCGTGGACTCTCGTGGACAAAATATATTGTAAGTATGTATGTACGTACTTTTATCTGATATTTATTTTCTTGTCAAATTTCAGTGCCATCCGGTAAAATGTAAAGGTTACAACCCGAAAGCAAGCTGTATTATTACTAATTAATGTGGAATTTTCTAAAGTGAAGCATGCTTTTTAGTTAATATATTCATACCGCGCTTTTATTATTATTATTATTATATTATTTACGTATTTATTATTATTACATGTCGGTATGTGAATATTGAAACGACCAGGAAATTTTCGATGCAGAAACTTCATTGTTTGATTTGCAATGTTGCATGAGGCAGCGTCTTGTTAAAACCAGTAACCTTCCAGACCTTTTTCACACATTTGTGGGCAGACATAATGAGCCAACATCAACCGATATTGATTCCATTCGACTGTTTCGCCTTCTCTTTTGGCGCAAATGCCGGCCCAAGCAGTCATTTTTCGGTCATGCAATCGTGTTTCATGGATCTCGTGTGGATTCTCCCTTCCCCAAATGCCTCGTCGGATCAGTGTCAACCATTCGAGCTTCAATCAGTTCATTGGAACGTCTTGGGCATTTAAGAATGGCTTGTCGACGAACTCCCACTGTCCCGTGCTCAATAAAATTCCACGCCAAACGGCGAATAGTGTTGTCAGACGGTGCTTGTTGGCCACGATATTTTCGCTACATTTTCGGAGTGTTGTTTTCACGGAGGGTGCCATTGGTGGCAAATTATTATATTGGCACTAAACCTCTGGCTAGAGTCTTCAATTGTGTTGATCTTGGGCTGACTATGGACCCTAAACTTCGCTTCGATTTACATATCCAAAGGTGTCTTAGGTTTTATTAAGAGATGGTCAAAGGAATTTAACTATCCTTATATTACTACTTACTTACTTTTAATGGCGCAACAGCCCATGGAGGACCTAGGCCGAGCTTTTCGCATCCACTCATGTTGTGCGTGTTATATTTGTACATGAATGGAAGGGACCTACAGTTTAATGCCGAATCCGAACGGCGAAGTGAATAGCTTTTCATAGGCAATTTTTACTCTTGTAGGTTTGCCATTGCCTGCCAAGAGGTGGTGCCGCGTAGAAAAATTATATTTTCTACTTTTTGATTTGGCCTGTGCCGAGATTCGAACCCCGGACACTCTGCGCAGCAGTCCAACGCACTACCACTACGCCACAGCGACCACTTATATTACTAAAATGTTATATATTTCACTTGTCCGACCGATTTTAGAATATGCTTCGAATGTTTGGTGTCCACAATATAGTTGTTACATTAATAAAGTAGAGTCTGTTCAAAAACAGTTTCTTTTATTTGCTTTACGAAATTTTAACTGGAACTCCTTAACGAAGCTTCCTCCTTATAAAGATCGTTTAAAATTACTCAATTTGCCTTCACTTGAAAGCCGGAGAGTTATGTTGAATGTATGTTTTGTGTTCAAATTGTTGAATGGATGGACAGACTCTCCATATCTATTAAATGAGCTGTGTATTGGTGTTCCTAGTCGCGTTTCTAGAAACCTCATACCTATCAAGTTAAGTCTCTGTAAAACAAATTATGCACTGTTTCATCCTGTGCGTTGTATGTGCAATGATTTCAATAATCTTTATGTGCTAATAGATTTTTGTATCCCCGTTAATACCATTAAACAATCTTTGTTATCTCATTTAAATTAATACTGACTAATGTTCCACGCGGCTGTTGATAAGCCAAATCTAGCTGCTATTGCCGTTTCCACCTGATTCGTGAAAAGTATCGCAGTCCGGACTGTGACTTTTTTCGGTCACCAGTCCGTTCGCGCGCGATACGGATGCGTCCCACGGTGTTATAGGGCAAGATAATACTTTCAATATGATAAGAATACTCTCAAAACAAAAGACTGGGTTAAAAGTTTGCCACTTAAATGCGCAAAGTTTGATTAATAAGATTGACGAAATGCGATATTTGTTTGAGGGTTCTGGTATGGATGTAATTTGTGTTAGTGAAACATGGTTTAATAGTGGTATGTCTGATGCTTTGTTCAGCTTAAATGGTTACAAAATATTTCGTGCGGATAGGGTTAGCCATGCAGGCGGTGTTGCAATCTATGTAAAAGAAACGTTTACGTGTAAAATACTCAGTAAGTCCCCACCTGATAGTCTTATTGAATATATCTTTGTTGTAGTTTCAAACGTAAATCAAAAATTGCTTCTTGGTTGCGTTTATCGTCCAAACCGTTCTGTTGATTTTTCACCTTTTCTAAGCACATTAGAAAATATTGCACTCTCGTTCACTGACATAATTATAGCGGGGGATTTTAATAGTAACCTCCTTGTAGAAAATAGTCTAGTACCCGATATGGATAGCTTAGGTCTTTCTTCTGTTAATACCAGTATGCCAACTCACTATACAAGAACAACTAATACTGTCCTGGATTTATTCTTTGTAAGTGCCAAGACTAGAATTCTTCTGTATGATCAATTATCTGTATCTAATTTTTTAAAACATGATCTTATTTTCCTTGCTTACGACTTTACACTCAGTGATACTGCAAACTGCTTTAGTTATCGTGACTTTAAAAACATAGACTATGCTCGACTTGAAACTGCTGTATCTGATATAAACTGGGAACAAGTTTTTTATATTAACTCAGGTAATGATCAAGTAGCATTTGTTCAAGGCAATGTCAATCATCTGTTTAACGAGTTCATCCCTATTAAGCAAAAAAGAACTACTCATAAGCAACGTCCGTGGTTCAACAGAACTATTGAACATCTGATTTTGATGCGCAATAATGCATATAATCGCTGGAAACGCTTCAAAACTCCAGAATTATATGAAGAATTTAAAATATTGCGTTAGACAGTGGTAAAAGAGGTGAAAATTGCAAAAAGTAATTATTATAGGGACAAGTATAGTTCAGTTGTGAATAGTAAGCAGAAATGGCGTGAGATACGTAATATAGGGCTTTGTAGAAAATCATTCGACTCTTGTGATAACGTAGACGTTGAGGATTTAAACAAAAAATTTGTTGATATACCTATGCCTTTTGTCAATCAAAACGTTTACCAGACTATTGAAAGTTCTTTTAATGCCAACTCTAGCTTCAGCTTCAATTGTGTTTCTCAGGCTGACGTACTGCAAAGTGTATTATCAATAAAATCGAACGCTCTAGGGTATGATGACACTAGTCCTATTTTTCTGAAAATTTTGCTTCCGAAGATTCTCCCATATCTAACTCACATTTTTAATACTGTGCTCACAAAGTCAATTTACCCGATAGAATGGAAGAAAGCTAAAATAATACCAGTACCAAAATCTCATAATGAGTAGCGCCCAATAGCTATACTCCCATTTATATCCAAAGCGTTAGAATCGATACTTAGTCAACAAATTAACACACATTTGAGTAAAAATAGTTATATAACTGAAAGGCAATCAGGCTTTAGGGAAAAACATAGTTGTATTACTGCTCTAGTTGATGTAATTGAAGACTTACGTTCTAGCATAGATGACAATAAAGTTGGGTTCTTAGTTCTGTTGGATCACTCCAAGGCTTTCGATACAGTCGACCATAATATTTTGGAGACAAAACTAATTAAATTATTTAACTTCTCGCCATCTGCGACGAATCTTATTGCGTCATATCTTTCCAATAGGTCACAAGCTGTCTTCGCCAATAACTGCTCTTCAGTCTTTCTACCCATTATAAGAGGTGTTCCTCAAGGTTCTGTCTTGGGTCCCCTTTTTTTTCTATGTACATAAATGACCTACCTAGTGTTTTGAAAAACTGTAAGATCCATATGTACGCAGATGACGTCCAGTTGTACGTCAACTGTAAGCGTGAGAACCTCTATGACTGCATCAACAATCTGAATAGTGTTCTTGAAAACATTGGTAATTGGGCAATAAAAAACGGCTTAAGCCTTAATCCAGCAAAGTCAAAATGCTTGGTAATAGCGAAGAAAATCATTGACATTTCCACTGCCCCTAACCTTTCATTAAACGGAAGCAATATTGAATACGTAGACTCTGCAAAAAATTTAGGGGTAACCTTCAACAGAACTCTAACTTGGAATAACCACATAAGTAACACGGTTGGGAAAGTCTACAGCATGCTTCGTGTTCTTTGGACGACGCAGTACTTTACTCCTCTTCATATTCGAATGCTACTTGCTAAAGCATATCTCATACCAACAATGCTATATGGCTGCGAAATATTTGCAAACTGTGATAGTCTAAGTAAAAATAAATTAAATATTCTTTACAATAACATTGTTCGTTATGTGTTTGGACTAAAACGAAGAGATCATGTTTCCCAGTTTGCTAAAAGAATCCATGGCTTAACCTTTGATAACTTACTGAACTATCGAACGCTTTTATTGTTGCATAAAATTATATGTAATGCAGAACCGTTATTTGTTTTAGAGATTAAACTTTTCTATATCCAATCGAACTAATATGATTAACTGTTTACGTGTTTCTTGTTTAACGTCTGAAAGGCAGTTCTTTGTACACTC
This sequence comes from Palloptera scutellata, assembly GCA_958295655.1. Classification (NCBI taxonomy): domain Eukaryota; kingdom Metazoa; phylum Arthropoda; class Insecta; order Diptera; family Pallopteridae; genus Palloptera; species Palloptera scutellata. The sequence continues at coordinate 36,734,251 of OY282452.1, read as the reverse complement.
TGTTCGTCTTTGGAATACACTTCCTAATAGTTTAAGATCTGGTAATAATGCTGTGCAATTCAAAAATAAACTAGCTTTATTTCTTTCTTCGCTGTAATAGGAAATAATGAAATATATCATATTATTAAAATTTTTTACGAATAGATGAATAGATGTTTAATGTTTAATTTTAAAGTAAAGTTTAAATTTGTATGTCATGCAATATATATTATAAGTCGTATTTAATCTTGTTTATGCTACATGCTGCCGGTACTGCTAATAAGGTTTTAAACTTTGTTGTGCCGGTTTTCGAAAATAAATAAATAAATAAATATGGCTGTATATGTGCTGCCCATCGTTTCCGCGACAATTTTCGCTGGGAAGATCATCTTTTACTCCCTCGTAAATATAAAAATGATTCTAAAGAAGTAAACTTAAATAATTTTGTGGTATTGGTATGCTACAGCTATTTAATATCTAGGGAAAACCTGGTTTTTCAACGTTCTTTCTATTTATGTTTTTCATCCACAATTAGACGGAACGAAAAATAGTTTCATAGGGGAAAAGTTACATTCTATAGAAAAATCAATTCACTAAATTTTTAAGTATCTTCTGTTTTAATCAGACTTTTTTTGCGGAAAAATTGCTGTTTCAAGTTACAACATTTTTTCGTGGTTTGAACAATTTTTATAGCCTACACACTCTGTTTACAGGTTAAATTGGTTTTGATTGGGTAGCGGTTGTTTGTAACTCCCACTGCCCACAATCAGGCATTAGCAAAAACCATTGGCCAGATTTTCGGGATAAAAAAACCAAACGGCAATGTCGTAACAAACTCTATAAATCTGAAACTTATGTATGTACTTATGTATGCAGAGGCGAATTTTAACATGTTGAGGCCCTGGCTAAAATCAATTTTTGTGGCCCTATTAAGTTTTTTTTTTTGTACTTGTGGCTCAATTTTATAAATTTTGACGAAAGAAACAACATTTTTGATAGACAAACTATCAAAACTATCAATTAGGGAGTCATAGTTGATTTTTTATACTAAGTCGCTTTCGATGGCCATGTTGGCTAAGTGATTTAATTTTATTTGGCCAAGTGACGTTCTTAGGTAGTTTTTGACCCGCTTCAGAATGCTAAATGATCTCTCACCAGTCGCATTTGCAAGTGGGATAGTTGAAAAATTTTTTAGGATTATTTCAACGTTTGGAAATGTTGATATTCAACTTTCCAGAATTGACGCATACATTTCAGGCAGTGTTAATAATTTTTCCAATTTTACAAAATGAAGGAGCTGCTCAACCTCAATTAGTTTGAATACTAATGGATTTATGTCATCCTTATAGTTTTCAACTAAATTTGATACACACTGAGCAGAATTTTTCTTCAGCCAAATCAAAATCAACAAATATTTTAAAGTTTTGTAATACCTCGTCATAAACTACAGAACTTCTTTTTATTTCAGAGTGTAAAGTATCACAAGTTAAGTAAAATGTTTCAACTTTGAATAGTTCTTTCCCACGTAAAATTATGTCATTATGTCATCATAGTTTTATCGAATTGTTTTTTTCTTTTCCTGTTTCGATTTTTTGCTCTTGAGTATTCTGTACTAATTCGATTGCTTCTTTCTCCATTTCGTGAAAAGTATGAATGCTGATAAAGATTTCAATAAATTAGTTCCTTTTTGTATGTTACATTCTTTGTTTTGTAAAGATTTATTGGTGGTATTAACTCTTTGCAATAGTGTATTCTAAAAAATCAATAACAGTCTCTAAATCTTTAAAACTACTATGTAATTTTTTCGCCTGAATTTTTGTTATGGGCTTTTCAGATGTGTTAATACAAATTTCACTAAGAACGGTTCTTATGAAAGACAAATTCTTTCGTATAGTTAATACAGCTTCAGCTCTGGATGACCATCGAGTGTCACATATACGTTTTAAAGTATGGCTTAATTTTTGATCAGTTTTCATTAGCTGATCCCATCTCTTTGTCGAAGAGGAAAGAAAGACGAATAAATTTTGAATAAAATCAAAGAATCTAATAGCTTTAGAAGAACATTCTGCAGCTGTATTTCCAATTTAAGGAATGTAACTTTCAATTTTAGCTTGGAGACCGTTATGAATGCCTGACATGTTCGAAGCATTGTCATACGTTTGTCCCCGGCACTTATTAATGTTCAACCCTAATTCGTACTATTTTACATGCATTTTTGTTCATTTTTCTGTAAAATAGCTTATTGCCATCCTAAATACTCTGCGTGCTCGGAGGTCATTTCACCCAGCATATCGTGTTCGTTGTGAGAGTGAGTAAAAGCTCTCCCTTCTTGTTCGGTGCAATAATAATTTCATGGTGTTCACCGAGCAAAATCTAAACATAGAAATGTTGCTTGTCGAACACTTTATGGTATACTCGGTGTGCGAAACAGCATATCGTGTTCGGTACAAAAAACAATTTCATGGTGTTCAAGCAAAATTTTCAATACAACAATACAGGCCTAAGAGAAAAGAAAAAAAAATATTTTTGTTTATATTTCATGGTGCAAAACAATGAATATCGAATCTGAATAGTTATGAAAGAAAAGTAGAAGCGGATGGCGTAAACATCATAATTTTTGTGAACAGAACTAATTTTATACTTGTTTCATCTGCTATGGACAATTGTGTAAAAAAGTTTTACATATGTACTGGCATATGCATAGCTATGAACCCTAAGTCAATTTCATTAAAATATTACCCGAAGCAGTCGTACAAAATTTAAAAATCCCAAGTAAAATATTTTATTTGCTATAAAAACGGAAAATGTTCGCAAGTATACGATCTATTGCGAAATGTTCACAATTACCGCTGTATTCACTTAAGTCCTTGACTGCGAACATATCTATAACAGCGCCACATTATATCGACAAGCCGTTGTCGCCCATTGTCGACATTAATGTAGACAACATGATGTACGAGGATCCAGATCTGGCGAGCCTTTATCGCGATGGGTATGACGAAAATGTTAATGGACCTTTAAACTTGGTGAATTCGGATGGCACTCCTTTGGCGCCGGTAGATATTGATGCGTGGACGAATCCAGAAGAAGTAAAACAGGGCACTGTAGAAATTGACAGCTATGAGAAGGAGTGTCCACCAATCCCACAAGACCGATCGGGCAGATATGAATTTAAAGGTATTAAAGTTATACTTCCAAAGCGAATGCTAAAACCGGAAACGTATCGTTATCGTTTAGACAAAGAAGATCAGGAAACTAAACCAGATGATATACGTGTTTGTACATTCGAGAAGTGATTGCGGTAGATGAACTGATGTGTGAGGGGCTTTCGTTTGTTTGTTTGTGACTTTTTCATGTATAAAAATGTTATCCTGGTGAAGAAGAATATAACTTATATTAGATGGTGTGGGAATTAATTTTGATTTACGATTTAGAGAAACAAGAAGTACGTTTCGATTGGGACGATTTTCCTGACAATGACATATCACATAGATTTTTACAAACCTCCATTAAACATTTCGGCTGAAATATTAATTCTTCCATTATTCTTGCTATGTTGTGTAGTGGAGTCTGTCCTGCCTTTTGGTCTATTGTAGTGCACTCGGTTAAATTTTTTCTCGTATTTAATGTAGCACTTGCCACAATGGCTGTCTATCGCTTTATCGGTGTCCTGTGATTGCATTCCGTGCTTCTTGTCTTGTTTTAATTTTGTCTAGGCTTCTAAATGTTGGAAAATTTTATAGCTATATAAAAGCTTTTTGTAATATTCGCGGACCTAGATCAAATTTCTTCTCTGTGTATGCATTTATCTGCATAAACCCCATATAACGGCACTAGTTGAGACTCAGGTATGTGAGAGTGCAGTTCCACTTTATCCACTCTGTTATTTTTCGGCGGGTGCCATTGCTTCTCCAAACAGGGTTCTTGCCCTTTTTATTAATGAGGATGTCGCGTACCAGTGGCAGCAACCACTTTACGATATATGACTGTTACTGAGTTTAGCTCCATGTGGGTTAAATTCAGCATCCAGTCTCATTTGCTGCACTTCTGTTTTCTTTATAGAAGCCCGAATTCCGATAGGGATTTTACTTTTAATACTTTACTTTCTGATTCTATCGCATCTATTTTGGAATCATATCCGTGTAGGGAAATCGTAGTTGCTGGTAACTTCAATATTCACAATTCGGATTGGTTGTGTCACTCAAGTCACACAACACCGGAAGTTCTATAAGCCGAGCTATTTGCCGAGTCGAACAACCGGATTCAATTAGTGATCGAACCGACACACATTTCGTTATCGCAGGGCAAGCCAAAAACATCTTTGACCTTTTTCTTACTTCTCATCATAACAAATATGATGTATGTGCCCACGCACCTCTTGGAAACTCGGTCCACTGTACCATTTTAGCATTCTTTCCGTATTCTGGAATCCATAACCCTATGACGATAGCTCCAAAGCGATTAATGTGACTCTACAAAAAGGCAAATTATAATGTTATAATGGTCTCAATAACTTTTTAGAAAATTTTAATTTTTTAGAAGAAATAATTTTATTAGGAATGCGGTCTGCGATTCCTAATAAAATGATTAGCGCTAAACCTAAAGAAAATTCACTGTTTAATGCGACTTGCAGATCAGCAGTCAGGTCCAAAGAGGTCGCTTTCAGGAACTGACAATCTAATAAGAATCGCTGTAACGCCACTCTAATGCGCGAAAAGTTTCTACACGAACAGCGCCTTAGGCACAAAGTCTTACAATTCCATTCGACCCTTTTTATAGGTGATCGCCTCGTCACTAGCTCGGTTGATAAAGCGAACCTTTTAGCTAACATTTTCGCAAAGAATTCTTCTCTGCCAGCTAGCGATCAACCACTGCCCGTTATTGAATCTGTATCTTGTGCTATGTCTGATATTCATTTTCGAATTCTATTAGTTAAAAAAATTCTTGCAAATCTTAATATAAAGTAGGTTTCGAGACCTGATGGCATTTCAGCACATGTATTGCGAGCTTGTGTGACAACAGTGACGCGATCGTTGCTCAATCTTTACAACATTTTATACACAACTGGTGTATTTCTGTAATGTTGGAAAGTTGTCAATGTCCAACCAGTTTCTAAAAAGGGCAAGACTACAGACCCTGTGAACTATCGCCCCATCGCAATCTGATCTACGCTATCCAAAGTCATGGAAAGTGTAGTTAACTTCCACTAATGGCGGTCCTCACCGAGCACTGGTATCATAGTGTCTATGGCTTCGGTGAGAGCAAGGCGGTTTCTGTCGATATTTCAAAGGCGTTTGACAGAATGTGGCATAAAGCCCTGGTGTCAAAACTGATTGCGCATGGGGTCGGAAGAATAACGGCGGAAGTATCCGTGTTGTGATAGGCGGCATTGTTTCAGAAGATCGAGCTATTAATGCTGGAATGCCTCTCCCATACACTTTTCCCTTATCTTCATTAATGACCTTCTGCCATTAACGAAGAAACTTATTTCCAGATGAAAGCACCATTTCTCATTCATATGTCTGTTCAAAACGTCCAAACTCTTTGGAGATTGAGAGGAAAACGCATGTTATGAATGACTCAATAAAGTTCTCCAGTCGATCGCCGAGTGGGATCTCGCGAATAGATTTGAGTTCAATAGGCGGAAGACCCAATGTTACACAACCCCCATTAACACCCTAGATATCGGTGGGGTAGCTATTGCGGAGACAGAGGCTTTGATGTTCTGTGCATGTCCATCCAATGTAATGTTCGTTGGAATAAACACATTTTTGACACATTTTAAACAAGCAGCCAAGTGTCTCGGCTTTCTTAGGCGGTGTAAAAAATATTTCCGCATGATCTACACCACCTATATACGTCATAAATTGGAGTTTAATTCGCACCTGTGGGCTGGAGTTTCACGAACCCAACTGCTGCTCGTGGACCGTATCCAACATCGAACGATATAGCTAATAGGAGACAGTAGGGTTTGCAGCCCTATTGTCTCCTTGGAACATCGTCGAAACGTTGCTTCCGTCTCTCTGTTTCACCGTTACTTTCACGGTAGTTGTTCTGCTGAGATATGCAAGATAATGCTGCCAGTTCGTGTGTTCATCAGTTCAAATGATGAAACCCTGATTCATTCTTAAGTACCATATTGACTTGCAAGCATAACAATACGAAAATCCAATGCATTATATTAAAATATGAAATAAAGACGATATGATTCAGTATAAAAACATCGTTATAAATATCCAACAACTAAAAATAAATAAAATGTTTTCTTGCAAATAAAATGTCCGACTTCGCCAAGTATTTTCCATAATTTTTTTTAACAACTTAATTATTTGAAAAGAAATAACATTCTACCTACTCTTTGTAAATATGTAATAAAAGTGTACCTAAGGTAAAGTATGTATATGAAAAGAAATAACATTGCATGTACCTACTATTGGTAAGTGCAACAATATATCTGTGGCAACAAAAGTCGCTTAAGTCGAGATAAGAGAAATTTTAATTTAAGCAGAGATTGATTTTAATATTCCCATTTATCTACGCTAGTTTTCGGCATTATTCGCATTTAAAAAAAAGGCATTAAACACAAGTTATATCACTTTCAACAATCGTTTTTGGTTCAACGGCCTTACACGGCATAGGTACTCTGTCAAATTCTCACAAATATAATTTCTTTAAGAATAATGAAAAAAAAGGAAAAAAGTGTATTCAATTCTTTCGGCGTTTTTTTATGGTCCTTGACGGTTTTCTAGTTTCCTCACTATTTTCATCGTCGTCGGCTTTTCCGTAGCGCACATCGCGGTTCACTTTATAGGCTTCACTCATTTTTTTAATATTCTCCTTGTGCACAATCTCATGTATAACAATGCGATGTGGATAATGTTCGCCTAACACACAACCATACTCCCTCTGTACACTCAATGTTGCCTTCCATGGTTCATAAATACAGCCTGCTGGATATTTTTCCAATTCCGGTACATATTTTCGTATGTAAGTGCCTGACGGATCGGTTTTCTTGCCGAATGCAACTGGACTATAAACACGAAAATACTGGTGGAAGAATGCTGATGCCGATAACCACATCCAATTGCCAGCATTTAATGCCCAATCGTGGTCCAACAGTAATTCCTCAAATACTTTTTGACCTTCCTCCCAGGATATCCACAAATCACCACGCGTTAAAAAGCACGCAACGGCATGTCTTGCCAAATGATGTATCCATCCTTCTTGCCTCAACTGCCTCATTATTGCATCGATAAAGGGGTAGCCTGTGCGACCATAAGTCCACGCTTGCAAATGCTCAGGATTGCTCCGCCATGGAATTTGCATGCAAAATTTATTGCCTATCATGCGGTCGAAATTTGGTTCGGATGATGCGGCAGTATAGTAAAATTCGCGCCACATTAATTGGCCCATCAATGAAACCGGCGGCTTTGAATGTCTCGGATGTTTCTTAAGACATGCGGTAAGACGTTGATGAAAGACACGCGCACTCAAGCAACCAAATTTGAGATAAGGACTTAAGACCGTGGTACTCGGTTCCATAGAGTTGGGCGATGTGTTAGGCTTTTCAAATGCAGCAACCCAAGCCTCGTTGTCTAACATAGCATCCAAACGACGCAAAGCTTCTGATTCACCTGGAAACAAGAACCGCATATTGCAATAGTATTCAGATAAATTACATAATTTCGAGTAGTTACCACCAGCATATTTATTATCTCCTAGCTCTGCAGGACGCTTTACTAACTCCTCTAGACTGGGACAGTCATAACATTGTGAATTTTCACTTTCCAATTTATCGGGCTGCGGTACAATTTTCTCTGTTAACTTTGGTAGTTCTTCGGTCAGTTTAGCTAATTTCAGCTTTTCTACAATGCCCAAAAATTTCTGGTATGTCAATGGTGCTTTGCCTAAATTCTTTTGTATGACCAATTCTGGATTAAAAATTGTGTGTGAACAAAACGACTCCACTTTTACACCGGCTGCTTTTGCCATTTCCAGTACATTGCTATCGCGCTTAATAGCGTATGGCTCAATGTCACTTTCAAAAGTCAACAGTTTCACATGCCACTCCTCAAACAAACGAGGAAAAACTTCCGATGGTGTTCCGCGTATCACATACAATTGCGTATTGCATAGCCGCAATTGCTTATCCAAATCTACTAGCGACTGTTGTAAGAACCGCCAGCGATTCGAGCCGACGCTCAGCCATTCCAAAAGTGCTGGATCTAATATGAAAATCGGTCGTAGCCAAAAATCTTGTGGTGATAATTTTGTATCCAATATTACCTTTTCCAACCCCGGATTATCATGCACACGTAACCCTTTGCGAAACCAATGGACGAGAGTACTTTTTGAATCCATTATTTCCCACTGAATTTTAAATTTGAAATGCACCAAAAAGAGTATTTGTGAAAAAAAACACCGCGAATCGTATCAGCTGATTTCGAGCTATGTTCGCTTAACAGTTTCTAAAAAACAAATCTTAGGTACTGGGAATAAACTCAGTCTGAAACTAATAATAATTTGGTTACATATAAATAATATAAAAATAAATTCAACTTTACACAAATAACAAAAGAATGTTTTCAAACAGCTGTTTCGAAGCAGTGTCTTAACAATAATAGCTAAACGAACAGTACTTTCGTGTGGTTTCCAGAATTGTATTGAAACGTAGCATTGAAGAAATGATAATTGTTCCAAAAAAAAACCTCTCTGAGTATTTCATTCGCTCTCTCTGATTGGTTTTAGTTTTGACATTTGATTGCTTAGAATTTATTTTATTCAGAATTCCATTTCCTTCAAGTTCGAGTTTCACAAGTTTTGTGTTGTAAAAACGGTGCTGAAGCAATTTTAAAGAAAATCTATCGAATTTAACTATAAATTGAGTAATTGTATTCGCGGAAATGTATTGAAATAGCAGTGAAAAGTGTACAAAATGTAAGAATTTGTGGTGAAAGTAAACGAGGCATAGGCATACGAAGAGAGATGCGAAAATATGATAATTAATTTGCTGCATTTAATCGAAAATAATGCAATTTTTGTAGAAATAACAATTGTGTGCTGCAAGAAAATAAAATGCGTTTTAATTTGTATTTAACATATTGGAGTCTATTTTCAATTACATTGTTTTCGAAGTAAGTGAAAAAACTTAATTCAAACAAGAAATTCTATTAAATGTTTGTTATTCTAGTTGCAGTTGTTTCTTGTTTTTCGTTGTCGATACTGAAAACACAAAATATGTAGCAGACAGAAGCAGCACAGAAATATCGGATGACGTGGTCGCCCCAATTGCCGGCATTGTTTCTGCCTCACTAAATTCAGATCCTGCAATGCCAACGCAACAAAAAGTCTTGCCAAATTATAAAAAACTAAAAAAATTAACCGATACAATCAATTTGCCACACATTCCCTCGCCTTCTCCAAACAAAGCTGCTACTCGAACCGGAATCGCAGACAACGAAATCGAATCACGTCGCGCGGTAGTGGATAGCGTATCCTTTACAGTTAGTGATAAACGTAATGGTGAACCACATATTTCTGAAGATTTAAATGTCGCGTCGGTTGTTCCGGCAACAATGCGCTCGACCGTAGTAAATAAAGTATGTGATGCTTATGGGATTCCAATTATTGGTGAAACTGGTGGTATAGTTAGTGAAGTGCCTATTCAAAAACACAAAGAAGAAAAAGTAAACGAGGAATTATTTAATATGATGCAGAAACCATTTGCTGTCAAGCTTGAACATCAACAACACGAGCCAAATGATGCTCCAAGTACCGCAGATGTTAAAAAAATTGAGAGGTAATTAATAACTGTCTACAATATAATGAAAATGTAGCAGGCCAAGATATATAAAGGGAATGCATAAACACATGCACCTATATATATTGTCAAGAAGGAGCTGCCCCGATTCCGAAAGTGAACTTTTTCTAAATTCCATATACATAGTATCTATATAATAAAAGCACATTCGTGGTTCTGCATTGAATTCACTTCCGATTTTTTGTATCAGAATAATGAATTTTTTCTTGGTGCTGTGTATTTATAATTCCCACTCAAAGCACTAAGTTCTTAACACTATCTTTCAGCGCAATTGAAATTAAAACGCCATAGTCACGACGTCGTCTACGATTATGGCGGCATTTAATTACCTACGCTTTTGCTGTCTTGAAAATTGTAGGCTATTTTTAGCTGGAAACAAACTAATATTTCCCTAAACAAGAAATGCTAATTTTGCAAAAAGAAAAAATAAAATGGTATATAATATTGCGAGCATGGTTTCAATTTTGGATGTTGTTAATGTATTTTCATTTTCTGAATACATATACGCAACTGGGGTTCTTAATTTCGCTTTTTTTTGTTTCTTTTTATGACTTTAAATTATGAACTACATTATTTTCTTAGCATTGTATATGTTTTGACGTGAAAATCAGAACGGTCCTCATCAATTCGATAGTAAAAACAAAATACTTTTTTGGCAATCCATTTTCGAGCTCCCGTAATTTTAAAGGAATATTACATAAAATCACATGTACATTGAATATATTTCTTCACTGAGTATGAACTTTTTAGAAATTATGAGCTTTAAATTCTTCCGATTACTAAAAATGTTTACTATTCATTTGAAATACTTGAAAACACCAATACCTATGAAAAATATTATTCGTTAACTATTTGATATTTAAAACATTATATGAGTCAATCATATAATTCATAATTGACCTTTACACTGTCTTCAGTATTCGGATGTACTCCTCTCTTTTCATAGTAAACTAATTTTTGAATTAAATGCGATTCCTTATCTTCCCATATTGAACTATAACCAACTAATTCACAATGAGTTGTCACCATTTACTGCATGTGCTATAGATGTAGGTACATAATATATTACATTCCTTAGTTTTATTATCACTATTATACTTAACCACTAAACTCTGCTTAATCTTACCTTCCGCTTCCTATGCCCTTGTAATGCAAACAAATTTAACACTATCAACTTCAGCATTATATTAATGTGTGTGCTCAAGCAAATAGTATTTGCTAACAGATATTAAATTTCTTATCTCGCGCATTTAAAAACCGTAAAAAAATGGAAAGTCATTCTTACTCGTAGTTGCCTCAATTTACGAGTATATTGATTTTGCGCAGTTTATTGTGTGCACACTCTTCTTAAAATTATTTGTCAATTAAAAGTACGAACACAATGGCTGCGACAGAGTTATTGCATCATGACAACAATGTTGCGGCCACAGCATATATAGAAGACTTTATTATTTTATGTATATTCTAAGCAAATAACACAAACAAGCAATTTGTATACTTACACGATTAATTATTTACTTTTCATTCTGCTGAATGTCAAAATTGAAATAGATTGTAGTCGACGACAACGCGCAGTTTGCACATTGACGAAATGATGCAGTGTTGCAGCCATTTGTCGTTTTTCATTTTCATCTCAGAGCACATATTAGAATTCGAGAACACATTGAGCACGAGCTGACAGTACGAAAGCACTGCTCTAAATTAATAAAGAAGCACGCCTAACGAATGAAAAGTCTTTCGCGAAGAAATTGCAGCTAATAAGTATTTATTCGCGAGCATAAGCTCCGAACAAGCATCAGAATTCATCTTGATCGCGCGCCCGGTATAGATTGCAAAACATTTTTTTGTTTAGTAAAATACACATAAAATAAGGTTATGTTGACAGTATTGCATTGTACTATACGTCAACTACGTTTTTACTGCTTTTCAGAAACATTGGATACTTCAAAAAAATCGAACTCAGTCCGATCATTTCGAATGGAGATTTTTTCATTCGTTCAGCGTATGTCATCATTTATACCGCCTGAACATTTACTAGCGAACACAATGTTAACGCTAAACGAATGAAGATTCTTTCGCTCGTTCGGGCGGTCTAAATTCAGCGTTACGTTCGTCTTCATAAGAATACCTGTTAGTGTTGACAGATGGCGCCATGCCGCTGCCGCGTCCATTGTGTTCGTACCTTAAATATGTATCGATACATTTTCAAATTTTAGATAAAATTCCCATCTTTACCTCATGGTTGAAGGTCACCACTATCAATGCTTAATGTGAAGGACGAATATTGCTTGCCACGTTTTGCGTAATTCAATATATTTTCTTGTTTCTTTTTTTGTTTTGTTTTCTTTAAATTTCACATTTTTATTTATGCAAACATTTTTAGATTTTATACAAAACTTAATTGTTTTTTAATTAAAACAAGAATTTTCAGGTTTGAAAACTATTTAAGTTCTATTAATAAAATATATGTAAGACTTTAGATTTCTAGCCTTAAGAGAAAACACATATTATTATACTTATTAACATCAATCAGAGTTTATATTGAAATAGGGATCGACAGCATTAAAGTTAACACTTTTGAGAAAAGCTTGAATATTCTGAAAAATGCTATTAATTAAAAATAAAACCTACAAATATTCGTAAATAATGTTCCAAATTAAATATAAATAAATTTTCAATCAAAAATTCATTATTTATTTAATTCACACTACTGCGAAGGAACTAATTCATACATTATACATTCAAACATTATAAAACTGAGTCACGTTACCACCAGAGGACTTACAATTGAACATATGGTGTAATGTTGATATTATCATTTACAACGATATCCAATCATAATAATATCCATCCATATCTACTTAATCTTTAAGGCCAAATGTGTTGCATTTTTTCTTTTTAAAGTTCCCGTAAGCTTAATGTTGTTGTAGAGTTGTTCCTAAGATGCTTTGACGCCAAAGCATATTAAACGTGGTTGGGATCGAAGCTATTTATTAATTTCGTAATAATAAAAGTTTTATTTAAAAACTAAGATTCAAACTTCAAGGGTAGGCTGATAAGTCCTTAAGTCCCTAAGAAAAACACATTGGCGGTGTTCATGATTGGAGTAAATGGTCTTGTATTCTGTATTTTCATATGTTTACGAAAACAAAATGCATGTGAATCTCAAATACTACAACTCACGATCTTGAGAATTTGTATTATAGTACTTTTCTTTAAAATTTTAAATTTTGACTACGGATTGTGAACGTTGTTATTGTGAGTTCTTGTGTTTGTGATATTTGTTGTATTACTTAGCAGAAGAAGAAGATAAAAAAGATACAATGCAGTCGGAATCGTCCTCCATGTTATTCATATATTTATTTACACGGAATTTGAAGTCCTACCATAGCAATAAATTTTAAACCCACACAATTTTGTGAAATATTTTTTTGTGCACCTATGCATTGTTAGCCCAAATGCAGTCGCTATTTCTTCAAATCGTCATTTAAACGTTATAAGTAGTAGGGTGAAATAATATTCGCCTTTAATTGTTTTTCCCTTTTCAAGGAAAAGCGCGAAAAGTTTCTACACGAACAGCGCCTGAGGCACAAAGTCTTACAATTCCATAGGAGTGGTAAGAACTTTTGGTCATTTGTAAAGAGAGTAAAGAAGCAAACGACTGCGTCAATTCCAAGTCTTTTTACTTTTAGCTAAAATTTTCGCAGAGATTTCTTCTCTGCCAGCTAGCGATCAACCACTGCCCGTTATCGAATCTGTATCTTGTGCTATGCCTGAGATGCATTTTCGAACTCGAGTAGTTAAAAGAGTTCTTACAAATCTTAACATAAAGTAGGTTTCGAGACCTGATGGCATTCCAGCCCATGTATTGCGAGCTTGTGTGACAATACTGGCGCGATCGTTGCGCAATCTTTACAACATTTTATACACAACTGGTGTATTTCTGTATTGTTGGAAAGTTGCCATTGTCCAACCAGTTTCTAAAAAGGGCAAGACTACAGACCCTGCGAATTATCGCCCCATCGCAATCTGTTCCACGCTATCCACAGAATACCAATAAAGGGATTGTAAAAAGGAAACAATGCAATCAATATGGCTATAGTCTATTGATAAATGGTACTTCTCAGAAACAAACTGGTTTGAAAACCACGACGCCATCTCTTAGATTTTGTAATGACTTATCGGCCTACCTTCGTAAAAACATCTCGTTCCTGGTTTTATTATTTTAAAGAACATTGAGCTTATGTCTACCATCATAATCAAAGTTCGTAAACATTGCACAGTCATTTAATAACCTGTGGACAAGATAAATTTTACAAATGTGCATTTTTATTTACAGTCCACAAAGTGCCACCTTGCAGTCACAGAGCCATTCTGCAGTCAGTTGCAACGCGAGTTGCTAAGGAGCGATACAGAGAGATGAGTAGGGAGGAGAAACGTGTTTTCAGGCGCAAGAAAAGAGATGCAGAAAGAGTTTTATGATATCGAAATGTTACGGGACATGAACGAGGTCCGAAAATTCTTTGAAAGAAAAAGACGCCTAACTTTTGTTTGGAAGACCGGAGCCTTTTGGAGGGAGAACTTTTCCAGCTGCTTTATGGCTATGACGACCATAATCCCGCCACTGCGAAATCTACTCCGGAAACTCCAATCACAGAAGGCGTTGAAGTATCGTCGCCCGACTATGAGGAGGTCTTAACAGCCATCGCTCAGCTGAAAAACAATAAGCTAAGTTTTTTAAGACTGGAGGCGAAGAGCTCAAAAAGCGCATGCATAGGTGACTCCCTATCGTGCGATTTCTTTAACCTAATGATGGAGAATAATTCGAGTTGCGAAAATCGACATCTATGGCACTATTTTCTACAAGATGATATTGACGTCATGATGCTGATGATATTGACGTCATTGGCACCAACGAAATACCATGTGTCAACAAACAAAGAGTCTTGGACAAAATGTTACTGTTGACAATTATACTTTTCAAGTCGTCAAGGATTTCGATTACTTAGGACCCAGCATTAATACCAACAATAATGTCAGCCTTGAGATCAAGCGGAGATTAACTCTTACCAACAGGTGTTACTATGGGCTCAGTAGGCAATTGAGAAGCAGAACTGACGAAACTAACGCTCTATAAATTCCTCATCCTTCCCGTCCTAATGCATGTCGCTGACACGTGGATATCATCAATGATGATAGGCTGTTGGGAGCGTTCGTTAGGATGATACTCCGTAAGATATACGGTCCAATATGCGTGGACGACGTGTATCGAATAAGATGGAACGATGAGCTGTATGCCGCCACTGACATAGTCAGACGTATAAAAATCCAGCAGCTTCGCTGGCTGGGTCATGTTGAGCGAATGGGAGAAAGCGCTCCGGCTAGAAGGGTGTTTTATTCGAACCACGGTGGAGGAACACGCAGAAGAGGACGTCCTAATCTCTGTTGGAAAGACCAGGTACAGGGCAACCTGACTGTACCTGCCCTTATCAACTGGTGCTAGCGTGCGCATAGCGGAGGCAATTAGCGAAGCTGTATAGAGGGGACCACGATCAATCATCGGTTGTATTGCCACCAGATTTTATGCACTACTCAAAAAAAAATATGAATCCAAAACTTTTCACATTTGCTATAATGATATGATTGCTGTTGTGGTCGCTGTGGCGTAGTTGGTAGTGCGTTGATCAGCTGCCCAGAGTGTCCGCGGTTCAAATCTCTGCACATGCAAAAACAAAAATTGGAAAAATTATTTTTCTACACGGCTCCATCTCTTGGCAATGGCAAACCTACAAAACTGAAAATATCCTAAGAAAAGCTTTTCAATTCGCCTTTCGGACTCGGAAACAAATTCCATTCATGTAAAAATATAACACGCACAACATGGGAGGATGCGAAAAGTTCGGCCTAAGCCCTCCATGTGCTGCTGTGCCATTAAATGAAAGAAGAAATAAGTAGTAATTAATTTTTAGTTAAATCTAAGGGGTGAAATAGAAAAATTTGAATTCGAATTTATACGGAGACAATAAAAACCAACCAAGTCCGATTTCACTCAAATAAAGTTCAGTTTATTAAGTTTATTAATTATTCCAATTATTAGCGGTTACAGAATTGTTTTACATTTTTCTTACTTTACTTTTACTTTTTTGCTTCATTATAGCTCAATATCTTTCATTAGGCCGAAGTTCCGGGCAGTTGGGAGGATTTGGCTCTTTTGGGACCACTGTGACATTATTTTCCTTATACCATTCCATAGTTGACCTGGAATAATGTCTTGTGACTAGGTCTGGCCTAAACAAAATGGTTCCTTTGTGCTGTCCAATGAATTTTAGAAAGCGTTTTTGCAGGCATTTTTATATATAAATTCTGTCATAATGAACGCCTTGCGTAGGTGACAAAACATGAAGCGTTTTGGAAATTTGGTTTATTTTACTTCAATGTAATTTCTGGGTGTTGCATCCCTATGTTGTGAAATAGGCATTCCCCGGCAACTGGTTGAAGTTCTCTTTACAGTAGGTCTCATCATCGAGAATCACGTAATCGAATTTGGTTATGTAATTGTCATACAGCTTTCGGGCACGCGTCTTCGCTATTTTTTCCTTTGCTTCCGATCTGCTGTTTGTAGGTCCATAATCATTAACTTCGCTTATATCGAATTACAGTTGATTGCGATGTACCAGCTGTAGCTGCAAAATCTCGAGCCGACATCGTGGGATTAGCCCGATATGAACTAACAACCTTTTCCAGCACTTCTGGGGGTTTTTTGCACCCTTTTTTCTGCCTGACCCTTCGGTTCTGCAGATGGAGTTTCCCGCGTTGTACATAGTTGTTTATGACGTTATAAACCGTGCTTAGTCTAGACTACGTCTTATCAGTCAAGTAAATGTCCAGTATTAATTTGCGGCGCTGTTCCTGTTGGCTCGACATTTTGACTTAAGTACATCCAAGATGAAATTTAATAATATATGTAGAAAAAAACTGTACTATTTATAGATACTTTCACTTCAAGATAACAGGGTCCTCACTCTTGACAATTGCGTATAATGGATACGTCTACAATTTTTCTGGTTCTCACACCTTATGTATAAATATTATACTTGTTCTTAATGAAATTCAATAATATACATAAGTTAAGTTATTTCCCACATTGCTTATTATTGTAAAATAAATTGCAAAAATGTAAAATAAATAACTTAAATCAAAAAACTGATCTTCTTCTGCTTTCAATAGCATAAGAGCCGAAGTACCAATACTAAAATCTATATTTTTTTACCAATGATGCAAAAATAGATAGAAGAAGCATTGGTCACCGTGGAGTAGTTGGTAGTGTTTTGGACTCCTACGTCAAGTGCTTGCTGGGCGTAAAGCTCCTCCATGGGCTGTTGTAAGAACCAGTAGCTTGGATTCGTAAGTTTATTTCAAATCGAAAAACCAGTTTTGAAACTGAACAATGACCTAACGATTGTCTGATCTACCTGTTCTCTAGACAATGTTGTTATTCTCCCTATAGCAAACTTAACGTTCGTTAAAATACATGCATAGTTTATTGGAATTTTTAATTTATATGGTTTTCTTTCGGAAAAACAAATCATTTTACCATCGGTTTTATTAATATCCAGCACATTTCTGGTATCCCAATACGTACAAGTACCAAGCACAAATGATGAAATTTGCTCATTGAGAGTAAAGCTCTTTAAAGTAGTGATGACTACTTCAGCGTCGTAATGTTGTGGCTAGTAGTGGTTTCGACAATCGATTGTTTTTAACATTTTGGCAGCTGTTTGGACATTGCTGTGACGGTCCCCAGGATGAAAATTAGTTTCCCCGTCCTGTGCTGCTCATCCAGTTTGTATTAAATCTAACATTTGGATGTTATAACAGTTATGTGTGTAAGGGTGATGGATTTCAATGTATACATTCACCATTCACCATGATGTCGTTACTGCTTTTGTTTTCTTTGTTCTGTCGACTGGCAATGGGCATTTAAATTTCAATAAATATGTACTTTCCCGAAATCGAACCCGGGACCCCTGAGATGATAGCAAGCTGTTAGTAGGCAACTGGAAGGCGCTCTCACATTTGATCCTGCATGCCAAAATCAATTAAAACTTTTTGTTTATGTCTTTACCGCAGCTATGAAATTAAAAATGTGCACTCCTCCCTCTACCATTGTTGTCACGCCAATTTAAGTTTTACCTCAAGGGTAAAACATAATTTAACAGAGCTTAAACCATAAATAATACAAACGCCGCAGCAGCATAGTTACAACTAACAACCCACGTCATTGAGATGACGTATTTTTTCTGTACAATTGCTGTTTTGCTGTTTTCATTTTATTTTTTTTATATGCAAAATTAGCTTTGCCTTATTGTAAGTAATAGTTTTACTTTCTAAATTTTCTATGACTGCGTTGCAGTTCAACGCAGTCAAACATCCTTTTAAGACTATTTCTTCTCATCTTTATATGTGCATGCATACATATGTATGTACACACCTGGACAAAATAATAGGTGTGAACCCAAAAATTTTTAAAATGAATGAAAAAAATTAATTGGCATTGTCTACAATCAAAAGGCAAATTTGGAAGTTTGGTGGCACTGATTTGGAATGAAATGAGGGAATCCCCGCAATAAAAGTTCTTCTCGATAAATATTGCGGCTTGTTTATTTGTTCATCCTTCAAATTTATCTGGACAATAAAATAGGTGTGTTTGGGTAAAAATTAAAAGTGAATAAATTTAAAGCGTTATTTAGTTCCAGAAAGTAAGATTCCGCTGAAAGTGAACTAAATAAAGGTTTATAATTTTTAATAACATTAGATGGGTCGTGGAGTTCATTGCAGTACAAAGGAGGGAAGACGTGTTCGTCAGCTCCGAGACCAAGGAAAAACCTACAAATTCATTACCAGATCAATAGGACGATCTCAGAATTTCGTTACAAATGCTCTCAAGCCAGAAAGAGCTATTGAAAAGCATGGAAAAAAAATTCATTAGTGACGTTTAGTAGCTCGCAAAGTTCTTCTGCTTAGAACTGCAAATTTGAAGAAGAGGAAAAATTTTGCATTAGTTAAAACGTGGTGCGGGACACAGCGAAAAAAAAATGGCGCAACATTCTCTGGAGCGATGAAACACAAATAAATTTATTTGGTAACGATGCGGAAAGAAACGTTCTTCGCCAAAAGGCAAAGAATTCGACGTTGCACGAAAGAAAACAGTGAAGCACGGAGGTGGCAGCTTAATGGTATGGGGCTACTTTTCTTGGCAAGGTATTGGTCCGATACATCAAATTAATGGCGTTATGGATAGATTCGTGTATAAGGATTTGTTTGAAACGGTAATGTTACCATATGCCGAGGATAATATGCCGCTTTTGTGGAAATTTCAGCAAGACAATGATCCTAAACATTCATCGCGAGTTGTCAAAGCATGGTTCCAAGAGCATAATGTAGACGTCCTTGAGTGGTCAAGTCAATCCCCAGATCTAAATCCTATTGAGAACCTCTGGGGAGAACTTCAACGCCAAAACAAAACGCACTTATGGGAAAATATTCAAAAAATTTGGTACAACATTCCTGCAGAAACTTGTCGGAAGTTGATATCATCAATGCCCAGAAGAATCGAAAAAGCCATCAAGAATAATAGTGGATATTCTGAGTCTTAATGCGTTCTTACTAATTCAGTGAAATACGGGACCATAACTAGCAAAATTTCAATATTTATTCCTAAGTTTTTGGTGCACACCTATTATTCTGTCCAATCGAAAATCTGTGTATTTTATGAATTAACCAAAATTTAAGTTATTTTTTAGAGTTTTTAAAACCTTTTATGTTTTGTTATGATGCTGAAGTATGTTTATGTTGAAAACTAATTTATTTTTTGAAGGATAATAACATATATAAGAAAGCCAAGCGTTTTTGAAAAAAAAATATGTTCACACCTATTATTTTGTCCAGGTGTGTATGTATGTATGCTGGCAAGCATATGGATGAGTATACTCACATGTATGTGTGAGAGCTTTAGCTTGCGCTATAATCAATGCCGCCACTGCTGCTTTCGATTACTATCATGCTTAATGGAAAATGTCAACGCCAACGCTAATTTTTAAAATATTGTTAACATATTCAAAATCGATAATTTCAAATGAAGATACACACACACACACACAAACACACATACGAGTAAATGTGTAAAATCATAAAAAGTTAAAACTTACAACTATCATTATCTCAATCTGTAAGAAAGTTAAGTTTGCCATAGTAATTTTTACAGGAGAACAGAGAAATGACTGCTTATTTACATAAAGGTTATAAACATATGTACATATGAATTTGAATGGCTAATCTTACATTAAACTAAAATTAATTTTTCGAAATCAGATCTTTTGGAAATTCTGCCAGAAACCCTATTTAAAAAATGTTACTTCGTTTCTTACTCTTAATAAATGTCGACGCTATTTGTCTTTAATTTTAGTACGAGTATATGTAGTTTATTTTATGCACATGCCTCTTCAGGTTGTTTCAATCCAAAATAGAAAGTATCTTTTGGCTCTATTCATCTATTGCAATTTTCTCACTATTTGAAATTCTGTTTTCTTTTAGTTTTAAATACATTTCGTTATCTTAATATTTTTCTGTATGTAATTTTATAAATTCAACAAACGAGTGGAGTTTTAAAAAATTGATGGTTTACATGATAATTAAAAAAAAAAATTAAGAAAAGGGGTTTGTTTTTTTAATTTTACGAGTATATTAAAAAATTTATGATTTTCATAACAAACCAAAAAAAAAAATAAAAAATATGGGTTTCCAATTTTAAGTTTATGGTTCGAGATGCACTTCCATTATCCATTTAAAATGTATTCCATTTTAGTTGTATTTAGTGATTGAATGATTTCAACTGTCGATAGTTAATAACTGAAGGATGAATATCGAACTATTTTCTTTTCATATATTCATTTATTCAAATTATTTACTTAGTATGTATTGATCGAAACAGTCGAACGTTTTCAACTGTTGAAAGAAATTGAGTGATTTTCATGATTGAACGAATTTGTTAGTCGAATTCATTCAATCGATTTCAACGTGTACATTCATCCAAATTTAGCAACTTATTTACATATTTGAATTAAAGGAAGAATAATAAGAAAAACCAACAATTTTATTTAAATTTTTTTAAATATTTGTCAATTAAAAAAATATATAGAATTGAATATCAAAAAACCCAAAAACGTAAAAGAACTTGCACCGAGTTATGCATACCAAGGCCGTAGTGAGGCAATACGGGCCCGGTGGGAAAAAAGGATGTTCATCTTACATACTCTCATTTTTGAAATAAGCACGTAAAGCTTTATAATTTTTACGCAATGTCTACGATTTTTCGGAGCTCAATTAAAAAAATTCGTCAAAATTACATTTATAAACTTTTTCCAAAACTGTTACATATCCTGCTTGCCCATTGCGTTCACATCCGGAGATATTTTCAATTAAGAAAAACACTTTTTAAGAATGCAAAATTCAGTAACTCGGCAATAATTCGAAAACTATTTTACTTTACTAATTTTTTTTTCAATGTTTTCGGTTTCATCGTACGGATCGACATCGGATGGACCATGGCGAAAAATGGCCGATCATTTAGTCGATACTTTTAATATGTCATATTAAAAAAATTGAAATCATTCATTTTAATAATAATAAATTAAAATTTTTTCTTGTATCTCACATATCTATAGGTACATATGAATGATATTCGTGTTTGTTATGATAAGTTCTTCTTTATTTCAATATTAAAGAATTAAAAACACCATTTTCAAATTTATGAATAAAAAATGTACTTTGTACTGTATTTAATCGGTATAAGTCTCAACTTCGGTATCGGCATCGGAGAAACTTTTCTGATAGCAGATTACCTTTCTGATTACTTACCTTCGAAAAAGTATGTCTGTTTGTTTAAATGCAATTTTAAAGCTAGCATATGTAGAAATATTAAACAGTGGTTAGATACTTTTGGGAGAAGATTATAAATATATTTTTGTCGAATTTTTAAAATTGAGTTCCAGATGTACATTTTGTACATTTTGTAATATACATTGAGCTTTTCATTTTGTAACTTCAAATGAGATTTATTACACGCATAAACTAAACAATTTTAAACATTTCCCAAAGATGTCAATTAAACTAAAAGAAAATGGTAAAGAAAAAATTTGATTTTCATATCCTAAATTACATACAACTAAATTTCAGATGAACTTTTTATTTCTCACACATGCTGCGGCGGGACTTTCACTTTTATTATCAAACGCAGACGAACAATTTTTACACACACTCACTTATAGTTTAGTACATATAGTATAGTACAATATAGACAATTTACAAAACTCTTTCAATGATCTTGTTTTTTTCTTTATTTTATTTGTTTGTGCTGTTTGTCATTATAAAATTCATTATCATGATCATGCGTGATCATCTTGAGCTTTAACTACAAGAAACTATTGTTCAAACCATACCCCTTATAAATATGCCTGAACGAAAATAGTATGTACGGGTAAGTGTAATCAGACAAGAAGTCGATTATTTGAATTGAGTTGTTTTGATCTTTACTTAACAGAAATTTCATAAGTATTCACAAATTTGTGCCTAACTAATGCGAATGATCTTCAATGTAATTGCTCTCTCATTTATCATCAAGATGCATTCTGGTGATCGTGCGGACTTAAGGGTCATCGATAATCGATTGATGATTGTGCTTCATTGGTTTTGGGTTTTGGATGTTTTGGACGTTTTGGACAGCTTATTAATTTTTCAGCTTTTACTTTTGATCTTTTATATATTTTTATGCATGCTTGCATAGGTGCTAGAAGACTAGACAGTTGCCAATCAACGTAATCAATTGTAATGGGAATTCGCATTGAATGCAAACGACATGTTTACGAAATCTTTATCGTTGAGCTTACACAATTCGATCTTTGAAAAATTGTAACTTGCTGCATCACAAAAATGCCTAACAACATTGCTTCATTCATTTGCGAGTGAGTTCAACCACAAATCTCCTTTTGCCACAGCCAGAAGACTGAATGAACAATTGTTAGCGGCTAAGAGCAGGTTTTTTATTCGATTTTGTGCATATTTATGCATTACCGGCTTTTTTACAGCCGGCATCTGATTAAGTTTTTGCCACAGACACTATCTAAAATGAAAAAATGCTTTACTACAGACATTTTTAAAATGTGCCGCAAACGAGACAATAAAACAAGAAAAATTCATTTCCATTACTTACATACATTTTTGTTTTCAAGTTAGAGTCGATGCTGCTGCTGCTGCTGCTGCCGCTGCTGTTGTGGCTGTGGCTGCTACTACTGCCCACTTTAAAACAAAAGTAAATCCGCCAACTCACCAAGCACTTTACTTAGCGAGCTCCCTCACAATGCCAAACGCACATAGATACAAAACAAATAAACACACACACACACACATACACACATACAAAGGCAGTTGCAAGTGCCTTTATAACTTCTTCTTTTTTTTGTGGAACGTCGCCTTTTAAATGGAGGAGCAATGCAATGCAATGGTGCAATTCAGTAACCTTTTGGCGTTGGCTGCCATGCAGCATATCGTTAGAAGATAAAATTCGACAAATTATTTTATTTACATTTATTTGCTTTACATTGCCGAAATTTATTAGCAACAATTTCACTTTTTTCGGTTACAACATGTTGCTTGTTGTTTTGCTATTGTTGTTGTAACAATTCTTAAGATAAATGCACTCAATGACACCACGTAAAAATATGCATAAATTGTAAGATTAGTAAGATTTACTTTTTCAGTCAGTGGAGTATTTTCAATTGTCATTTTGTAAATACTTGAATTCCTACTTACTTATTGCGTTATGTAAATGTTAATGAAGTGATTTATGAAGTTTTTCTATGATGTCTGATTTGAAGGTGATCATAAGGAAGTGAAAACTACACTACGACTTTTACGTAATTTTTTGAGCAGATGAATTATTCACTTTCAGCGATAGCTGGCCCACGGAGTGTTAGGTGATAAAGCTGTGGTAAGAAGAGTACATTGAAACTAGCACTGGCTTCGACAAATCCATTGTTTTCGTTTTTTTTAACACATGAGCAACAATACTAGAAACCCCTATATGGCTCTTACAGTTGCCGGCAACTAATAAACATCGACTGGCAATTTCTGTAATTTAAGCTTAATATTTTTGGAATTTGTTGCTGATTGTTAGCAGTGAAGATATTAAGATTTTTCCAATTGCTCCCAATCGCTATGGAAATTTTTTATATTTATTTTCTTTGAATTAATTCTTATGTAGGTGCATATAACTGGATTTCGTTAAATAATAAAAAACTCATTTCAAATTCATCTCTATGGAGTTAATTTTACTCTGAACAATGCTTATAAAAAATTGTTGATCTACTGCAATATCTGAATCATTCAGATACTTACGATTCAAATGAGAGCAATAAGAAAATTTGTTTATTTTGAATTATTCAATCAGTTTATTTTCGTCTGGATCATTAAGAGATAAATCGTATTCCACTAATTCAGAAACATTGTAATTAAAATAATTTTCTGATAGGCTTTTCAGTGAATGTTGAATTTGCAAAAGTGAAGATCAGCGATCAAGCGAAAAGCTCGGCCTAGGCCCTCCATGGGCTGTTGTGCCATTAAAAGTAAAAAAAAAGAAGATCAAGTTTCTATATGTAGTAAGTCTGTTTCTGCATTTTGTTTTTAATAAATTATATACAGAATAATAACCTACGCTGTGGCGTAGTGGTAGTGCGTTGGACTGCTGCGCAGAGTGTCCGAGGTTCGAATCTCGGCACAGGCAAAATAAAAAAGTAGAAAAAATAATTTTTCTACACGGCACCACCTCTTGGCAGGCAATGGTAAACCTACAAGAGTAAAAATTGCTATGAAAAGCTTTTCACTTCGCCGTTCGGATTCGGCATTAAACTGTAGGTCCCTTCCATTCATGTACAAATATAACACGCACAACATGAGTGGATGCGAAAAGCTCGGCCTAGGCCCTCCATGGGCTGTTGTGCCATTAAAAGAAAGAAAAGAATACAGAAAATATCCACTCCAGAGTGTGGTAAGAATAAATGGTTTTGTAAATTACAAAATATATTGTGAGAAAATATATTATTTTTGCTCATTTTTAGCTGGCCCACTTCAGAAAAATTTATTTACTATTGCACGGTATCCAACATTGTTATTTTCTACACAATTCACCCTTACTGTAAGGCAATAGTTTTAAGATTTACGGCAATACATTATTGGTTACTCTAGATATAATATGCTTTGGAGCTGTGCATTAAACATTTTAGTTTGAGTTTAGAATTGTTCCTAAAATCTTCTAATTATAACTCTGTACCTTTTACATTAAATTCTAAAAGATACAAATGTACCTAAAATATTGTATCATCACTTATTGTTAGTCTACAAAGAATTTTTTTTTTCTTTTGTCATTTAAAGGATCTCTAAATAAGAAGGATTAAACAAAACCGAAGTCTTAAAGATACATATAATTAGCAACAATCACTTTTTATTAATAAAATAAGTTGCAAAACAATGATTTTTTGTAATAAAACTATTAGTTGGGATAATTGCTTTCACTCCGACTGATCTGCGCATGATCTACACCACCTATATATACAATAGTTTCAACAAGAAAGTAATCGGCTTAAGCCACTGAAAAAATTAAGGTATCTTAAAAAAAGTCCACAGCATCTTGAAATGATTAATTATTCATTGCGCAAATATATTAATATTCATTAACATTCTTTGTAATTTCATTACAACGGAAATGCATGCTATCGACTAATTTTTCAGCTATGACCGTGTTAAACCTCGCCATATTACCCTAAGAAGTCGTTTCAAATGATTTTTTGAAAGTATATTTTTTCAACGTAGTTTTAACTTCATAAGAGCCCAAACATTTTCGATCGGATTCGCATCTGGCGACTGTGAGGGCCAATCCAATGAAGTTATGCCGTTTTCCTCTTTTCAACTGCTACACAAGCGATTGCGATGTTTTGGGTCGTTGTCCTCTTGAAGAAACCAATCTCGGCTTCCTGCCCCAAACCACATATCCGTTGATGGCAGAAGTCCACGACGGTATATCGTGGTCATTCTCGTGAATATGATTAATTTGGCAAATCCTTGTTTTGTGAAGCATCCCCAAACATGAACCTTTCCTGGATGTTTCACTGATCGCTGGAACATCTTACCGTCTTTAGTGGACCAAGCACGTTTAATAGTGTTTGTCATCCAAAATGAGGGTTCGTCTGTGAACACCACTTGGCTCCAATCGCCATCCACACGTTCAGTTGCCCACTCTCGGCGTTTTTTTATTTGCTTTGCAGTTAGTAAGTGTTTTACCGTCGTTGCTCGAAATTTGGTCTGAAACTCCCTCAAACGGTTTCTTATTGTATTCAGAGAGACATTTATGCCCTTTCGAGCCAATTTTTGTTTAGCTGCTTCCAAGGATATGACTGAATTAGCTTCGAAAATCCTCTTTATAACCAAGTCCTCCTGTTTCGAGGTAGCGCTGCAAATGCCGCGATTTGGCAAGTCGTCCACACCAAAAAGTGTTGGTTCCAGTGCTGTACAAACACCCTCGACTTTTTTAATTACTTCGAAGCAATCATTCTTGGGACCTTTTGGATGGGAATAAAGAAAGACTGCTTCAAAATGTTTCGCGTATACGGAACTCATGTCTTAAATATGCTCTTGAGACGAAAGCGTATAATGGACTGTTTCTACAATTACATTGAGAAATTTACAATGAAATCAAGTTTTTTGAAAATCAAGGCCTACTTGATATTCAAATTATTTCATGCGAAAAAGCCGATTGCTTTCTTCTTGAAAGTACTGTAAGTAAATCCTAAATTGGAATATAATTCGCACCTAATATGTGATGTTGATGTGAGATGGGCAAGCTGACCTGACGCCGCCAGTTCGTGTGTTCATCAGAACTACACGAACAGCAAGCGGAACTCACGTAGACTCCACGTAAATTCGGTGTTCCACCGCACTACGCATTACAGAGAAAGTTCTTTTATATGTTGTACCGTGCGTATTTGGAACAAGCTTACTACAAATATTTTCGCCTATTATTATGAACCTTGCAAATTTAAAGCAAACGCTCATAACTACTTCTCCTTCCTTCTTCCTCCCACCTATCAATCTTCCTTCCAATCAACACAATGCTCTGCATTCACAGGCATTCACACACTGTGTGTTGACTGTATCGAAAAAAAGAAACACTTGCCTTTTATGAAGTTCTGGTATATTTCTAACTTTATGCAGTCAGACTTTACATTTCAGCTGCTTCCACAAATTCTCTATTGGCTTCGGGTCCATTTCTAAATTTTTTAATAGTGCAACGGCCTATGCCAATCAGGGACCTACAATTTTATGCTGAATCCGAACAGCGAGTCGATAAGCTTTTCTTAACCCGTGCTGAGATTTGAATGCGGGCAGTATGCTTAGCAGACCAACGTACTACCACGCAATCACCAAGATTGTTATCTTGTTTTTCAAATCCGTGTAATTGGTATGTTATCAGGGGAAATTCATAACATCACGTTATTTAATATTGAAATATACTGGAGCTGATCCATGTGACCTTCAATTTTCTGATTGACACTAATGCTACGACAAGTTTAACATTTTATACAGAAAGCAAGCTCTGCTTAGGTGCTGGTTATATTGGTGTTCGGCTGTTCGACGAACAAATCATATTTTACTCTCAAGCTGGGTGTAGTGGTTACAGAGTTGCTTTTTGTCGAAATTCAGTTTTTTTTTTTAATACTTTTATTTGCGCAACGGCAACACTAAATGTTATAACAAAAAACTTTAAACGATTTTATCAATTAATAATATAATTGAAAAATTATGAAAATAAAATGATTTTTCTTCAATAGTTTTATGAATGATATATTTATAAACTAAAAAAATTCGCAACTTCGCTTTTCTGCATATGAAAATAGTGATATACATGTTTTCATTAAATTTTACAAACATTTTTGTTCCTTTTTTGTAGAATAACTCATTGTTAACGCTGAATACTCGGCGTGCTCTGTGTACATTTCACCCAGCATATCGTGTTCGGTGTGAGAGTGAGTAAAAGCTCTTTTTTCGTGTTCGCCGAGTAAAATTTGAATATAACCACAGCCTAAGTGGTTTAAGTGTATGTATAAAAAGATGCAAGGTTGTAAATAATTTGGCAAAAATGATGGCAATCAAAGAAGGAAATTAAAAGAGTCTAAGTAATAACTCGCAATTTCAAAAGGAAATAACTTATTTCAATCTTTTTTCTAACATTTAAGGACTTACACCTAGTAACTAGAGCTAAGTTTCAATTTCATTATTTTTTTGAGCTTAAATAAATTTTATTGAAACGTGGAATCTGTTACATTTTAAACCATATAATAAATGGGAAATAAATAATAAGAAGCATTCACAGGACAGAACTAAACTATGAACACGCTAACGACTAACAAAAACGTATGGAAGTTAAAATTGTAATAATTACTTTATTTTTCCTCAAATCAACCCACCACAGTCGCTAATTCATTGATATGACATTCCATTTCCTCTACGAGCCGCTGCCACTACTGCTGCCTCTGCCATTGCATATGGCGCTATCTTTCAATTCAACAAAAACTGAGTCTCTCATTCACGCCGCCAAGCTGCAATCGCCAAATGCACAACCAACAACTGCATACGAAAACCGAAACACGCTGGGCGCTGCAGGCTCTCAGTCAACCCACCATCGTCGTTCGTTGCCGCACCGAATTCAAGTTTGGTATTCGTTGCTTACTTTGCTTAATTTTTGTGAATGCGCCACACTGGTGCGTAGTTAATAGTTTAGTTGTGGCAAAATGTGCCAAAAACGACGTAGTTAACTATCAAATCAAAAATAACATCAAAACAAACAACAAAACTTCTTTACGTTAGTGTTTACAACTGCTTGCTTTTTCGCATTTTCTTTCTTTATTTTCTTGTGCTGGCAAAATTTTTCTCAATATCGTCACAGACACATAGACGCGCGTGCGACGTTCGCCGTACGCCGCTCACACATTCGCCTCTGATGGTGCTTGCTCTCTGCAAGAGTTGCTGCCAACGTTAACAACAACAATAGCTGCTGCTGCTTCCACTGCTATTTATTTATTGTACGTTTTTTATTGTTCAACTTTTTTGCCACACGACTTTTCTGCTGTAGTTGATTTGTTGTAGTTGCTGGTTATAGATAGTCAATATGTGCTGCAATTGCTGTCGTCGTTGTCGAAGTCGAAGTTGCTATTCCCACCAATCACAAATTGCACACTTGGACCATAATTATTTCATTTTAAAGCGTTCAGTTCTCATTCAGTTTTCCGTCCGTTCGTACGTTTCGTTTCGTATCGCATGGTCGGTCGTTTATTGTTAGATCGTGTGCTCTGTAGCGAGTGTGCGTGCGCGTATCCTGCGAACGTGTGAAACATTAATGTACATTGGGAAAACAGTGTCCTTTTCCCGCATTTTTTGCTCACCACCACCGTGTATGCGTGCGTGGAAAAACATTTGCATAAGTCAATTTAGTCTCACAAGTGTTGCGGATCCATCTCATCCTTTCTCTTTTTGAATGCATCTAATGTAACAAGTGCCAGCAGCGCACTTACGTCGTAAATATCCTTATATAATTTTAATATATTTCACCTCTCTCGGATATTGTGATGCATAATGTGACTTAAGCCGATTTGTTCGTGTTTGTTTCCACTTGTCATTCCCATTGCTTCCAGCATGTACAACACACGACACTTGTTGCTTTCCCCCATTTGGTCGTTGCTTGTTGTTCATTGACGCGAATTCATTTATAAGTGTTCTCTAAATACGCTTTCAGTGTCAAGTCTGACATCGACATTTATCTCATCAGCTTTAACTATTTGTTAGAGATCTTACAAACGTCAACATACGAGTATGTACATATTTCCCCTTTTTGATCTGTTACCAACTTGTCTACGACGCCCCATCATCGTAGTTTACTGCCGCTTTTTTATGTTTTTATAAACTGGGATTTGTTTCGCCTGGCTTTTTATAGTAAATGCATTAAGCGTAAATGCACTGTACGCTTAGTTGCTTAACACAGTAAGCTAATCTTTATTTAAATTACGCAGATTCCACCGAAGCTTAAAAATATATATTAATGCTTCAATTATGATTAGCAGTATAATGATTAGTTTAACTGCGTTCACACTTTATTAGCTCAAAATTAATAGAAATTTTCCTTCCATAAATTCTACTACTCCGGCAGGAGGAATCAAAAGCACGCTAGCCTATACCCGTTGGTGTTACCCGTCACAACCTTACTTCCTTCCTTCATACGAATTCAATCTCAATTGTGTTGGTCTACATCAATAAGTATTCCATATGTATCCAGCTTCTACGTAATTATTGTCCTGTTTTTGTATTTGGTTTGTTAATTGATTTTCATTCTTCTCTTGAAACACACAAGCTAAATTAAGCAGTAACTTGACATTATCGGTAAACTTTCAAACTTAAATGGAAATACATAATGTGAAAAGTTCGGCCTAGGCCATCCATGGGCTTTTGTGCCATTAAAAGAAAGGAAAGAACTCAAGATAATCAAAACAACAACTGAAATATTAAAGATTCTTTAAAAAATGTGATAAACCAAATTTGCATAAGTCTCTCCTCCTAAGCCAATCATTATAGAATCATTCTTAGAAAATTTTTATATTTTGATTAATATTAAAATTAAATTTAAATCCGAAAAATTAAAAACTAATTTATTCTAAGCCAAGTTTGATCGATTTGTCATTGTTTTCTAAATTTTTTCAACAGCTTTTCCAATGGACTGTATAAAGATAAAACTAAATTTTTCTTAATTTTGGCACTTTTTATTGTTATCGGCTTATTTACAAGCGTAGAGTTTTCTGCATAGGACTTTTATTTTAGCGAACGTGAATATACATATTATACATATATTTATGGCTATTGAAAAAAATATCTGTACAAACATTTTGAAGAAAGAAAGCTAAATCTGTTCACGAAACAATTTTTATATTTCAATTAATTGTTCAATATTCAAATAATTATATGAATTTTTTTCTTAAGACAAGCTATCGTATATGATTTTGAACACATATTTCGCCAGCCCCATCCACTTTCCCTTGAAAGTATAAGTGTTTTTGGATGGCTGTAGCAAGCAGCAATGGAGGTTTTCGATTTATTACCGAAACTTCGTATTGAAATTTTGATCTTGTGTATTGTACTACTTAAGCCGTTTCTGGACGAGACGACATTGTCTTAAGACCAATGACGATGTGGTTTTAAAATGTTGTCTTTTAAAAAATATATTTGTCATATTGCTTTCCTTCTACAAGGCAACACATTTTTTGGTGAAAAATATTGAGCTACTTTACTTTACTTTTGATGGCACAACAGCCCATGGAGGGCCTAGGCCGAGCTTTTCGCATCCACTCATGTTGTGCGTGTTATATTTGTACATGAATGGAAGGGACCTACAGTTTAAAGCCGAATCCGAACGGCGAAGGAAAAGCTTTTCATAGCAATTTTTACTGTTGTAGGTTTGCCATTGCCTGACAAGAGGTGGTGCCGTGTAGAAAAATTATTTTTTCTTCTTTTTTTTTTGATTTTGCCTGTGCTGAGATTCGAACCCCGGACACTCTGCGTAGCAGTCAAACGCACTACCACTACGCCACAACGACCACTAATATTGAGCTACACTCAAAAGTAAAATAAATAATATATGGAAACAGCTGCTTGTGTTTTTGTACTAGCAATCCTGTGTCACGATAAAAGTCTTTTAATTCTAGAAACAAAACTAAAAAAGATGTCACTCAAAGACAATATCTTTTAGAGCTTCCACACGATACGACTAGCAGTTTGTCGTGACTTTTTTGACATGTCTTAAGAGAATGCAGTCTTGTCTAGAAGCGACTTTTAGGGGTATGGCCATAATAGCGACGGGGGGAAAAAATGTGTTCATTTTTCAAGAATCGGCCGTACACAGCACCTAAACTTTTTCAGTTAGGATGAAAAATGAATTTTTTTCGTTTGAACGTATAAGAAAAATACGTAGGTCTTTTGATATATAAATTTTGCAACAATGGTTTAAAACAACAACAAAAACCAGAAAGTTGTTGAAAAATTCCTACGTACTTTGTATACCTAGTCTTGCCATAAGTTCTGTTACAAGCTTTTCAAAGTGGTAGGCTTTGAAATTTTACATTGTATGATCCCGTTATTCGCAATTTTTGGTACAATGTTCTATTGCAAAACAAATTCAAATCAGTTTGGTTTCAAAATTTGCGTAATTAATATGGAGTGGGGCAATAACGAAAATTGCATCGCGGTGCATGGCACAAATGCGGAAATAGCGCAAGTCAAATATTCACGTTGCTAAAAAAAACTCGAAATATCGAAAATGTTTGTTTATCGTACCATCGATCGTTTCTTGGAATCGTCTCAAGTGGAAGACAGGCTGAGAAGTGGTCGACCTCGCGTTGTTTGTACGAGTGGAGCCATAAAAGCTGTGCGGGAGTGCATTCAACGAAATCCCTTAAGAAAGCAAAAGATCATGGCTAGTGAAATGGATATATCTTCCAGATCCATATCACGACTAATCCGTGATGACCTCCACATGAAGGCATTTCGCAGTGCACAGGCCATCTTTTAACTCCACGGCTAAAACAAATACGATTGGAAAGATGTAAGAAACTTTTGCAGTGGCACGCAAGAAACGGTCATGAAAATTTCCTTTTTACGGATGAAAAAATGTTTACGGTGGAGGAAGTTTTTAATAAGCAAAACGACAAAATCTATGCGAGAACATTTAAAGTAGCTAAATTTATTGTGCCAAGGGTTCAGAGAGGTCATCATCCAACATCCGTTATGGTCTGGTGGGGAGTATCCCATAAATGCGTCAGTTCCTTGCATTTTTGAGAAATGGGCGTTAAAACTGGAGCAAAAGTGTACCAACAAGATGTCTTGGAAGGCGTTATGAATGACTTGACAATAACCCTCTTTAATGGAAAGCACTGGGTCTTTCAACAAGACTGCAAAACAACTCAAGAGTGGCTACGTCAGAATATTCCAGCCTTAGTGCTGAAGATTGGCCCTCGGGAAGCCCGGATTTGAATCCCCTTGATAACAAATTGTGGTCAGAGCTAGAGGGTGTGGCCTGCAAAGTTCCCCACCGAAAATTGGAGAGTCTTAAGAAACCATACGTGCCGCTATAGGCCAATGGCCTGATCGTCTAAAGGCGTGCATTAAAGCGAGAGGTGACCATTTTGAATAAGATGTTGATTTTCAGAAAAACTATAATTTAATAACAAAATAAAAATTACAATACATTAAAAAAACTCGCTTCTTTAATTTTTACACTATATTCAAATTGTAACAGAACTTATGGCAGGACTAGGTATATCAGTTAAAATTACAAGTCAATCGTGGAAGATTTGTTCGAGATATGAGTGTAGCCAACTTATAGAATGTAGTTTCGAGATCATAAAATGCGGGCCGAGAAGGAGTGTGCCAAAATTAGAGTTTTCAGAACTTAGTTATTTTTCTCACTCATAATCCGTTTGGGGTAGTAATATAATGTTTTAATTATATATTAGCAAAAAAATTGATCCTAGAGTGACCTTAAAACAAAAAATGTTGTTCATGTGTAAGCGGTGTAGTGTTCACCTTACTTATATTAGATATCTGTCAAATTTCAATGATGTCATCAAATTTCATGATTTAAGTATAAATACTCATAAACTCCACTCTTCACTTGGGACACTAGCTTCTGAGGATGACTTTTGTAACTCGATACTACACAAAAATGCTTCGAAAAAGTGTCAAGTTATGTTCAAACTCACTGCTATCGTCTTGAGGTCTAATAATTGCTTACAACCTTAACCTATCTGTCTATATTTAGTAATTAAAAGCATTTAGAAAATTTACAAAGAAAAGGTCCGATCTTACATCCATACAATATTATGTAGCTATATTTAAAACTCTTTCTTTTTGATGTAGCAGCGTAAAAAATATTTCCCTACAATTTCCCATTCACATCCTACATACTTAGTACATAGGAGTAGCCCTCATATTCGTCCAATACATAGCTTTTAATCTATATTCTGTATTCTGTGCAAAAGTACATATTGTGCTGCACTTTTACTTTCCATTTCAAGAATATTATCAAACATTTCACGTCGTGATTCATTTATTATTTGCGTTTGATATTCAATGCATTCAATTTTACTTTAATAAAGTAAAGTAATCAGAAAACGTATATTCAGTGAAAGAAATTATTTATGTCCGCTGCAGCGATTTAATATGTAATGTTTTCCAACTCCCACATTATACTAGTATTTATAATATGCACTCGTCCACTATGTCATAGTGGAAATGCCTACATATAGTATGCAATAGTCTGAGAGTGTGTGGTTTGTGTGTGGGCTGTTGTGCTTACGAGACACACACGTGTGCTTCTCTACCCATGAAATGTGCATTATCTACTGAAGCACAGCAGCAAATTAAGTGCACACATACGAGAACATTATCGCAGAAAAGAATTACATCAGTGCTTGGAAGAACTTATTTTCAAATTTGAATTTCTCTTGAGTGTAGCGGCCAGCAAATTTAAATAGTTTCGGTTGTTTATTTTATGATGAAATTCTTTACAATTTGTCATGTTGTATGTAATCTTTCCGCAAATTATATTTACATTTTTATTAATTTCTTTACAAACAAGTTCACTTTAAACTTATACAGATGCAAGTGCATAGCTGCGAGAGTATGTGCTGTTTTGACCCAATTGCTAACACTCGCTGGTGGTCGTGTTTTACAAGCTCCTTAACTTACTGCGCTACACTTCAATAACTTCCTCACACGCACTAAATCATGCGTATGTGTCTTTTTCGTGTATCACGTGACGCACTTCCATGTTTAGTTTTGTGCATCTGGTTTGACTTCACTTCAAAGTCGATTTACCATACATTTTTATACTCATTTTCGTTTCTTTTTCTGCCTTTCGCAGGCCATGAATATGCGATTTTTATATTATCTTTGGCAAATGCAAGCGAGAAATTCCTGCAAAACTTGTGGGCTTTGAATTATGGCAGTTGCTCGAAATATTTTTTGGGCACCATGTGCACAATGAAATTGTTACACAAGTAACTATTGTTCTAACTACGAAAACGACAACATATCATTTCGTAACTTTGTTTATAGCTTATTTATGGAGTTATTTCAATAATTTTGCGTGGACTAAAATCGGCTGCTTGCATATGTATGAATGTAGATGTGCACACCTGTTAATTGTTTAAAAAATACTAGCATATTTCCTTCTTCCTCTCCTAAACGTCGTACTCTAGATATTCGCTAACTACCGAAGCATAATTTGGAAATTAACAAGCATTCGAAAACTTTGTCAGAGCTTATCTTGTTGCATAAGCTGAGCTATTATTGGTTTGATACATAGTTTAACAAATGTTTCACTTGCGTTTTCTTTACATGTACCTAGTATTTGCTTTGTTTTGCTTTTCATATTGTTTTTGTGCAATTGCTTTAAAACAAAGTAAGAAAGGAATAATAAAGCAAAACTGTTGCAGTCATTTGCAAAAATCAGATCAAATTTCGCGACCGTTTTTGTCTCTGTTTTCTTTTCCGTGAATTTTTTCCAGGTGCTTTTCAAATAGATTTGTATTGTAACTGAACGCAGTGGCACTGTGTTAGTTCTTTCTTTTTCGTTTTGGCACGTGTTAAACAGATGCTTATTAATAATTACAAATACAAGAACTTATTCATGCTTCTAAATATTTTAATTACATACCTACAGAAATAAAAAGGAATCCGAGTTTTACATACTTATGCAAAATAAGTGCAAAAGTGCAAAATGTTAAGCATAAATACAGATTATAAAATTAGATAATAAATATTATTGATATTTGATATTATTGCATTCATGTTTAATGCTTCCTCCTTCAATTTTACCTTTGTAGAAGACTTTAGAGACCAACAGCTGTCACTGTATAAACAGTTTTGAAAGTACTTGGTATGTATTTATGTTAGTATGTTGACATTTTTATTTTTTTAAATAAATCAAATATTTGTTTTAAAGAAAAAGGAAAACACATTAAGAAGCTGATGCAAATTTATTTTATCTCTAAAACAAAATTTGATTCTCTTCAAATATGTATATTTGTCAAACAATTACATAAGAAATATAAACTCAGGATTGTTTCTACTTGATGGGTGGAATGCTGTTAATAAGTACATACTAATAGTTCGAATTTATGAAAATAAATAATTATAAATTTGTATAATTGAATCTTTAGAAAATCGGGAATATCTGCTACGTGACTAAAAAAGGCTGAACCAACATACCAACTTAGTATGTTGACAAATCAGTCAACCATATTGCTGATGCAATGAAAGACATTTTAATGGGTTAATGGTCTTAAGAACTAGTTTAAGCAGAAATTTGATAGAAAATTAGCACAATAATAAAATATAAAGAAACTACTTGAACCAAACTGAAAACATATTTATAATCTTTGGGGGCCATATTCCATAATGCGAAATAGCCCCGAAATGTATTCTGAATTCCGAAATAATTTTTGGGCCGACAGTACTAGCACATCTTTAATTCGAGGTTTAATGTTTCTCATTAACAAAATTTTTCTGATTTTATGTACCGTCGTGTACATTTCCTGATGGACCAAAATGTTCATATTCGAGCTGAGCGGCCTCGAATTACTCTAAAATACATGTTAAATCACCAATCTGATGAAAAAATTTTGATTTATTTAGGGCAGCATATTTGATCAAAAAAATAAAAAAATATAACAAATTACTTTTGTCAACTACTATCGTTAGATTTTAAAAAGGTACTGAAGTTGAGGAGTGAGAAAAAAGGTGTTCTCGAAACAGATCCCAGGTGATCTGAAATAAATAATTCAAAATGCATATTTTAGTATACATACATATAAACCTGACAGCCTCGGTGGTCCAGTGGGTAGATCCGGGTTACTGTGGGTTCGATCCCAGTTTTTGTCTGGAGGTTAATTCTTATAAGTAGAAACTTCTTATATTCCTACCGATATGGAAGTGAATGATGATTATAAGAAAGAGTACAAACCACCAATGATAATAAATTACCTACCCGCCATTCGAAGCCGGCGTTAAACTGTACGTTGAAACATGTGGTATCACAAGAAGTGGAAAAAAACGTTGAAAAAAATGGCGCGCTTTTGAAAAATATTTAAAAAATGGCAGTTTTTCAATAAATATGGACTAAAAAACATATTATAAAAAAATTTTAAATTTAAATTACTTAGTCACTAAACAATTTACTTTGGACAATATGCAAAAAATGTAGGTTGATATCTTATTTTGGTGTGGCGCAATCGAAAATGGTATTTTAAGAAAATTACTTTTGACAGCTTAGAAAATTCGACTCACTAGTCGTTAGGTTGCCATTCTAGGTCAAAACACTTGTCTATTGCCTTTCTCATAAGCCTCTTCAGCAGTCTTTTGTTCATTTTTGCCCAATTTATTTTTATGTATGTATCTTCATCATTTTGAGGCTATGTTTCATTTAAATATCTTGCATTCCTTTAAAAAGAAAAAGCTCTATTTCAAACGACTCTAAAAAGTGTTTCTTTCTTCTAAAAAAGCTACAAACGAAGGTTGTACCCACAAAAGCTGCTTTTGCACAAAATTTTAATTTTAAGCTGTACAAATATAAAAGGCTGAAAATCTCTCGATTCAAAATCTATATTGTTGACACAAGGAATCATCGATTCCTGCAAATAGCTACAAGTTTCTGACCATTTATTATATCTTGTACTATAAGCTATATAATATATGCAAATATTATATATTGAATACCAACTAAAATGAACAAGTTGAATTTACTCTTGGCTGTCCATCAGCATTACGCTTCAATTTGTTGACTTTGCTTCTACGAACTAAAGGATTTCTCAATGAGGACATAACATAAAACGCAGAATAATTGCGATATCGAGCGATCTATTCTTTGAAGGCAATTTGCCACCACTCTTCCTCACGTATCAGCCAGAACATTGACATATTTCGCGTTCGATATTGTTCCTGAGCTCTTTTGACGTTGTTGGAATAAGCTAACGACTTAACGTTAAATGGCGTTAAATAGCATGAGCGAGGTGGCCATTCGACCGGACTATTTCTCGATATTATACGATTACCGAAGTTCACCTTCAAAAGTTCAATAGTTTCACCAGATGTGTGGCATGTGACATATATCGCTGATGTCAAGTCTATCCAATTCTGGCCAAAAATTGGCTTCCAACATAGCAAACTCTATTGACCGTAACATGACGATAATTTTCTGTCCAATAATGCATATTTAGTTTATTGAAAAAGGCATTAAGCCAAAATGAGCTTCATTGCTGAAGATGATTTCAGGATCTTTTTCAAACTTAAAGTTAGGATAATTCTTAATCATTTCCGTCGCTCGTTCGTGAACTTCACCATGATAAAAACATAAAACTTAAACGATGTTTTGACATTGCAATAACAAAAAAAAAGAATTTATGATGCGTTTGTATTTAAATTCAAAATTGGTATGTCCCTATTGAAAAACCCTTTATATTGGTTTCTTGCTGGGCATCTTTCTAATTGGTACTGTGAAGACGACGATTCTTGTTGAAACTTCACTAAATGCGAGAGAAAGATAAATTCAGTGTCCTTAAGTGGGTTTTTTCTTTTGCATACATAGTCTACGAAGTTTCTATTCAATTCAATTTCATAATAAATACAATTAATTTATTATTGCATAATATGTTTTTAATAAGAATAACAACAGCCAAAATTAAAGCAAAGTTATTTGTTAAAATGTATCAACGACCAACGATCAAAAACAGGCACAACACACCTAACATTCTTGTTTTTACGTTTCTTTTGAATTGGGTCAATGACCACAATTTCACTCAATAAAAATATTTTGATTTAATTTTGGAAAAATATCCAAACAGAAATTCTAAAAATAAGCAAGGAGAACGAAATAAATAATTAATTAATAAGTGTAAATTTAATTTTTAGTAATCAATGACAAAACAAGCATTTTAAATTGATGTTTTCGTGTGAAATGAAAATATTTACGTCAAGCTCATTGATAAGCATAATTAAGAACAAAAATAGAATTGTCGACTAGTTACCAGTAACTTGTAAGTTTTACTAAATTAACGAATGTTTTATGCATTTCAATCATATTTGTAAAGGTCGTCGTATGTACCTCATAATTGGGAATAGGAATATTCCGAATATTATATATAAAAAAAAAACCAAGCTACAATTTCTAACATGTTCCTATTGAATTTATGGACCGAAGTAAGGAAGGAGCCTAAATACTCACACGAATATTTGCTATTTGTGTATTGGAAAATATATGTTTTTAGATATTCGTAACATCGCTAGTGCGACCATAATTTCATATTAACTATAGCTAATTTTAAGCAAATATCCTCCCACATTTCTTTTTAAAATTTTATTTGGGTAAATTTTCTATTATGAAAATGTGTTATTCTTTGTGCTAGAACAACGAATGTGCAGAAATTTGCAGTGAGAGAAAATTATATTTGCTTTTTATTCTTCTTTTTCTTTCTTTTAATGACACAACAGCCCATGGAGGGCCTAGGTCGAGCCACCCATGTAGTGCGTGTTATTTTTACATGAATGAAAGTGACGACACGTTCACACAACAATAATTGATAAAAAAAAAGTAAAGTACATTCGTGAATCTGGCAGCCAGCTAGCGACACGAAAAAATCTAATATTTTGTTCAATGTTGCTATTTGCAAACAATGTAAACTATGTATGCGTGCATTTGGCATTGTCAAGTGACATTTACGCCATGTATTTTGCTCAATGCTGCTGCAAGTGCTAATAACTAAATAACTAAAAGAGCGAATAATTGCAGCTGGCAATGAAACATTGATATGTATAATAATTACTTAGTAAAAAAAGAGTTTTGGATGCGTGGTACGGGCCCGGATAAGACGACAATGGCGTATATATCCGTCCTCATATTCTAAGTATAATTCCAAAAAAAGGTCAGCCACCAGAGTTTGTAAAAGTCTACAGTTGTCAGGTGTCTTAACTCCCCAAAAGAAAAATGACGCAATAGTTATTTATTTTAGGGATCTTTGATCTTTACATATTGATCCAAATCTTGATTATTATTTCTGCATAAATTCCAGACTACATTAAATTGAGTGAGTATTAAATAATAGTAAACAGAATGAACTCAAAATAGAAAGAAAGCATTAAATGTAGTAAAGCAATGAGTACAAGAATTTAATTTTAAGAGGTGGCTGTTATTATTTGTATACATAAAAATTCAATAATTCAATAAATTTCAAAATAGAATAAAAACCAATTTTCAAATAAGGGATAAACCAGAGAGTTAGGATTTTTGCGGAAACATTAAAAACCAACCAACAGTCCGATTTCAGTCAAAAAAAAATTCAGTTTATTAAGCATTTTTTGAACTTTAATTAATAAAAAAATTCATACAAATATTATTAGCGGTTGCAAAATTGTTTAACATTTTTCTTAACGTTCTCAGTTAGAAACTGGACAGTACGTTCGGTGACTACTGCATAAGCTTGATTCCATCGATTTCGGAATTCTACATCATTTTTTGCAAACTTTCCTTGTTTTTCGTAGGGTTCGCTTTATTATAGCCCAATATCTTTCAATAGGCCGAAGTTCCGGGCAGTTGGGAGGATTTGCCTCTTTTGACCTGGAGTAATGACTTGTGGTTAGGTCTGGCCCAAACAAAACGGTTCCTTTGCGCTGTCCAATAAATGGTAGAAAGCGTTTTTGCAGGCATTCTTTTATGTAAATTCTCGAGTTAATTGTTCGTGTCGTAATTGACGCTTTGCTCCGTAGACCGCAGATGCAAATAACTTGCCAAACCATGAAACGTTTTAGAAATTAGGTATATTTTACTTCAGAGTATTTGCTGGGTTGAAGTCCGCCTTACAGTAGATCTCATCATCGAGAATCACGCAATCGAATTTGGTTTGGTATTTGTCATACAGCTTTCGGGGCGTCTTCGCTATTTTTCCCTTTGCTTCCGACCGGTCAGGTACTTTCTGCTGTTTGTAGGTCCTTAATCCTTGACTTCGTTTATATCGCAGTTGATTGTGATATACCAGCTGTAGCTGCAAAATCTCGAGCCGACTTCGTGGGATTAGCCCGATATGAACTAACAACCTTTTTCAGCACTTCTGGGAGTTCTGCAGATGGAGTTTCCCGCGTTGTACATAGTTGTCTATGACGTTATAAATCGTCGCTATACTCACACTTTGCCTTGCAACGCTTGGTCTAGACTTCGTCTTATCAGTCAAGTAAATGTCCAGTATTAATTTGCGTCGCTGTTCTTGTTGGCTCGACATGTTTACTTAAGTACATCCAAGATGAAAATGACTAATATATGTAGAAAAAAACAGCACTATTTATAGATACTTTCACTTGAAGATAACGGGATCCTAACTCTTAACAATTGCGTGTAATGCATACGTAAAAATTCTAAAATTTTTTGGTTCACCCCTTAGATTGCAATAAATAGAAGAACGAAATATAAATGCGGGGTCACTTACTT
Organism: Palloptera scutellata; assembly: GCA_958295655.1. NCBI lineage: Eukaryota > Metazoa > Arthropoda > Insecta > Diptera > Pallopteridae > Palloptera > Palloptera scutellata. The sequence goes on along the minus strand of OY282452.1, from coordinate 36,692,771 downwards.
TTCTTTACTTTTAATGGCACAACAGCCCATGGAGGGCCTAGGCCGAGCTTTTCGCATCCACTCATGTGGTGCGTGTTATATTTGTACATGAATGGAAGGGACCTACAGTTTAATGCCGAATCCGAACGGCGAAGTGAAAAGCTTTTCATAGGCAATTTTTACTCTTGTAGGTTTGCCATTGCCTGCCAAGAGGTGGTGCCGTGTAGAAAAATTATTTTTTCTACATTTTGATGTTGCCTGTGCTGAGATTCGAACCCCGGACACTCTGCGCAGCAGTCCAACGCACTACCACTACGCCACAGCGACCACATGCGGGGTCAACCATTTATAATTCGAAAGTTCATTGGGAGCTACTCAAGCTACTTGAAGCCGAGAGACGACGATTGTCGGTTGTTTTACACTCATAGGCTTTGTGAATGTCTTTAATGCTGATTTAGCGCTAGAAAAATAAATCGTTTTTGCTAATGGATTCATTACGACAACCAACAACATTACGAAACGCAAAAAGTCGTATGTGAAGCTCTGCCAACCAGGAATATTGGCGCAGAATATTCATGTCGTCAATGTTTTGTATTTGGTGGAATCAGAGGGAGTCATCTATTATGGCACAACAGCCCATGGAGCCCATCCACTCATGTTGTGCGTGTTATATTTGTACATGAATGGAAGGGACCTACAGTTTAAGGTTGAATCCGAACGGCGAAGGGAAAAGCTTTCCATAGCAATTTTTACTCTTGTAGGTTTGCCATTGCCTGCCAAGAGGTGGTGCTGTGTAGAAAAATTATTTTTTCTACTTTATGGTTTTGCCTGTGCCGAGATTCGAAGCCCGGACATTTTCAGTCCAACGCACTACCACTACGCCACAGCGACCACTTGGCTGGATGGACACTACTTAGAATAATGTACTCATTCGATTTGTTATTGAAATAAAGCTATATTTTTAAAAAAATACATATACGAGGTATGATCAAAAAATAACCGTTATTTTTCGAAAAGTATTTATTTATTCATCAACAACTATCTTGTCCCCTTCAAAGTAATCCCCCTCAGATATAATACACTTATGCCAGCGTTTTTCCCAATCCTCGAAACACTTCTGAAACGCGCTTTTTGGTATCACCAACAGCTCCTGTTTCGATTTTTCTTTTATCTCCTCAATGGTAGCAAAACGCTTTCCTTTCATCGGTGTCTTCAGTTTTGGGATGAGGAAAAAGTCAGCGGGGGCCAAGTCCGGTGAATACGGTGGTTGAGGCAAGATAACGGTTTTGTTTTTGGCAAAAACTTACGCACAAGCGACGTTGTTTTTCCTCAAAATTTAGCAATTTTGGAACAATCTTCGCTGCCGCACGTTTCATGCCTAAAACATCCGTAAAAATTGCTTGGCATGAGCCGAACGATATGCCAACATCATCAGCAACCTCTCTGATAGTGATTCGACGATTATCCAAAATCATTTTCTTCACTGCGTCAATGTTTTCATCGGTTGTTGACGTGCTCGGGCAACCAGGACGAGCATCGTCATTGACATCTTCTCGGCCTTCCTTAAACCGGTTATACCACAATTGAACTTGTGTTCTGCTCATAGTAGACTCGCCAAAGGCCAAAGGCCACAGTCAACATTTCAAATGTCCTTGCGCATTTAATTTCAGTTTTTACGCAAAACTGAATACAGTTTGATCCATTTTTTCGAATAGTAAAAAATCGAAGAGCACACTAAAACACGACTAACCTTTTTATTTGGAAATTCATCTTTCTATAAGGACTTACTTATTTACCACTTTTAACGCCATTGAACCTAATGTGCCCCAATTGTCAAGTATGATTTTCGGGCTAATTTTTTTTAAATTATTTTTATTTTTCGAAGCTTTGCGCATTAAATATAGTTTATTTATGTGTATTCCACGAAATTTAAAATTGATATTTACAGTGCCGATTTAATTATTGTATTGTACATCTTCTATTGAGTTTCTTACTAGTTGTTGTTATATTACTTGTTATATTCTTGAAATATTCATAAAATTTGGTTGTAATTTCGTTGTTTTGGTTATAACCAATTTCTTTAAAAACTACGGTTTCGATTTTGTCTATACTTTGTTGTGTTACTGTTACCAGGTTTTTTACTTCTTTCCACATTTCTTTTTGATAACTTGATTGCATTTGTCTTTTCTTTATATAACTATTATTTCCAGTATTTACCATATATATAAATACTTATTTACTTAATACGTATTTCTGATTTCTCTATACTCATTCCAACTATGTACTTACTAAATTTTATATTTTTTAATAATTCCAAATCAATTACCTGTATTTTAATATACATACGAGGGTAGATCAATAAGTACCCGTGAGTGAAGACAGGTGGCGTGGCTGAGGGAAGTTGGCATTACCGTCATGTACTGCCATCTGTCACACGACACCACACTAAATTGATTCATAGGATAGTTTTTGGCTGCCAAACTATTGGTATCACACGTGTTTGGTGTTTCACGATAAAATGGAAAAAGAGCAATATCGATCCGTAATTCGCTTTTTATTTTTGGATGGAAAAACATCCGAAGAAATATGATATTTTGTTGCTCATTTTTATGTATATCTACGCTTAAGTTTGTTTTCAATTTGGTAACCATCAAGGGGCTCAGGTCCTTCTCCCCCTGGATCTCTAAAATACTTGTATTATAAAACATTTGTTGTATTTAAAAAAGCAGTTCCCTTAAAATAACCTGCCAGATGATACCTGCGATATATAAACAAAAGTTTAAATTAATTGTTTTATTTTCGAAAATGTTTAAGTGCAAAATAAATATTACTGCATCTGTTATGCACATGCATACCTACTGTTGTAATAACAATATAATATTTCGTTCTTGGGATTAATAACAATTTCAGAATGTGACTGTGCATTCTCATTTTGCTGTTTTATTGCTGATGTTTTTGTTATTGCTGTTGTTATTGAATAACATAAATACAAAAAATATCATGTGCTTTCTAGCTTAATAACAATGCGGGCAGTACGCTTTCCAGCAAATGTTGGCGCTGTTGCGCTCGACTTCTTATCAGTAAACTGACGTGGCTCATAAATTTTGGTTAGTGTGACGTTCTTCCCACAGTTCAATTGTGTTAGTATTCAGAGTTTTTCTCGTTGTTATTGCTCTGATTAACAAATAAGGTGTGATATCTGGTCGCTATTGAGTTTGTTTGATTTTAATCGTTGGTATTTACTTAGTTAAGCGCTTGTGTCACATTTATGTCAATAAAAATGCAAGGACAAGCTTATATGAGTTAGATGAATGCATATGTAACTACCTGTTTGTTATTTTTAGAGAACCAAGTGTGTCATTTGAATTTTATTATAAATCATAACGAATTTGCCCAAATGTTGGTGCGAATCATAACAAATTTCATATACGGTGAATTGAGGAAAATCAAAACAAATTTAACCATGTTCTTGATTTTCTTTTGGGTAATTTGGTTTTCGCAACTCATTGCAATTTCAACAATGTTTATGAGGTAAATTTCATTAAGTTTTATGTCTATATTATAAAATAAATCTATTACTTACTTCGATTTAAAAAATTGTTTGTTTTAATAAGAATAGATCAGATATTGTTTAATATACAGCCGGTGATTTAATTACTTTTTAAAGAATTTTTTTTTTTATTAAAGTGGCACCACCCAATTATTTTCAAAAGTTAATTGGGTTAATGACTTACTAATACTTTTAACTTTATCAGGCATATCGGTCCTCGCTTGATTTCGCTTAGGTCTCACTGCCACTATAAGTCAAATTACTTTTGCATAAACATATTTTCTTAGAGGGCCGAGGTCGAGCTGTTCGCATCCAAGCATGTTGTGCGTGTTATATTTTTAATACAGTGTTACGCGGAATCCGTACGGTGAAGTGAAAAGCTTTCCTTAGGCAATTTTAACTCTTGTAGGTTTGCCATTGCCTGCCAAGAATAAAACGTAAATTCTGAGAGACATACCCTTCTCAAGAGAACAGTTCATAAGATACAATTACGATTTGCTTACGCAAGATAAAGCACTAAGTAATAGTTATTTCTTTATACTCAACTCAAAAATTAATTTTTTGCTTTACTGATCTATTTGCCAAATAAGTAGTTTGTGCTCCTTTGAATGGTCGTAGAAGATAATTAAGATTCATGGTGTGTTTCATAACTAAAATCGACTGCAACGTGTTAACTGCCAGACGTGTTATGCAGACCAGTGAATTTTTGTTTATAAGTAGGATTGGGAATTACAAAAACAAATAACACGTATTACTTATATGTGTGAACATAAAAAATTAAGGATTTTGGCATTTCTAATGTTTTAAAATGAGTTCGATCTCTTATAAATTTCATGTCAACTGGAAATGTATTTGTTTCAACTTTACACTAATTTGAAATCTGTTTTGTTGTACTAACATAGTACCAGCACAAAGCCTTGCGTGCATTGCAACGCCTTTATTGTAAATTGCGTTTTTGTGTGTACAAAATTCGGATGCTGTACTTGACAGGCTTTTAAGATGTGCCAAAGTAATTCCCGCTTTTAGAAGGATTGGAGAACCCCTCCTTAGTGAAGATTCACGTCTTGGGACGAAGGTTCGCCCTAAAACTTTAAGCTCAAAATTGAGGAGTTATAATTTAGAGAATGCGTATCACATAAGCCATTCAATTAAAAATGTTCGGTTTTCCTCTTTTTTTTCAGTTTGCCCGACATCAGTGAAATCCCAACAGTTACAGTCACTGAACTGCCGCTAGAGGTGGTGGACTCTACCCACAACAGCCTCGATGCCATCATAATTGATGCATCTGCAGAATTGGCGCAAGAACGGGAAAATCGCACAGTAGACATTTTAGAAAACAGTAATGAAGCAATGCACGAAGGTAATAAGTAAGTTCAATATAAACACAAATTAAGTAAACTAAAATTCTAACTCTCCCAGACGAGCAAATTATTAAAATCAACGATTCTGGTGGAGGCGACCTTGAAGAAAAGGTAGCGGCTGACGCAGAAGAAAGAGAAATTCCAAATGAAAATACAGGAAACATTCCATATGAAAATATAACTACCCCTACATCTGATGACACTGAGGAGCTACAAACTGCAAGCACCACTGTTAATGTTGATGCGCTTATAAAACCCGTGAATCTAACCACTGCAGAAGAAGTTCCAATTCCCGTTTTCTCAGAATGGGCACAAAAACAAATGGAGGCCGCTGAAAAGCAACAAGCAATGGAGCAAGAAGTGGTGAACACTTCAGCTCAAAAGAAAAACCACACAAATAGCAATGGTAAAACCGCGCCCCTTAAGATACGAAGCAAAAATTATGCCTCGCCAGATTGCGGTTCGAAAATTATTACATCCAATTCAGACGCCACAAATACAGGTGCTGTACTCAGCTCCTCTAAGGATGAATACATGCTGAGTCCATGTGGCAATCGTATTTGGTTTGTGGTCGAGCTGTGTGAGGCGATACAAGCACAAAAAATCGAGCTGGCCAATTTCGAGCTGTTTTCCTCATCGCCAAAAAACTTCACAGTTGCCGTCTCGAATCGTTTCCCAACCAGAGACTGGTCCAATGTTGGGCGATTCATTGCCGAGGATAAACGTAATGTCCAAAGCTTTGACTTGCATCCACATTTGTTTGGAAAATTTGTGCGCGTTGACATACATTCGCACTATTCCAAGGAGCATTTCTGTCCTGTTTCACTGTTTCGTGTCTTTGGCACTTCCGAATTCGAGGCTTTTGAAACCGAAAATCAATTGAATGTAGATTTAGACGACTTCGATGATGATTTTGCTCTTGATCAGGCTCATGCAAAAAACTCTGAACAAAATCTATTCAAATCGGCATCCGATGCTGTGCTCTCAATAGTAAAAAAGGCTGCGGAAGTACTAGTTAAGCCCGCCAGTAACCAGAATAACTCATTGGCAACGCAACCGCAATCTCTTGCATGTCGTTCACCTGCTTCTGGGGAATTCAGTTGCGCCGAGTGTAATCATACGATTGTGGAACGCATTAATAATGCGCTCTCGTGTAAATTCAAGCAGCTTAATAAGCTGCTAGGTGTGCGCCAATTACGTAAGCATCTGCTGAATACACAAGTATGTGCAAAAGAGTATGGAATCGATATGAGAACATTAAAAAAAGAGCACGATGACTGTAATACTAAACTGCAGCGAAAGCCATTTCAAATGGATGTAAAACAAAGTTACTTTTTAAGTGTATTGCCTGCAGAATATATAGGCGCACTCTGTCAATTGCTGGCAAAGCATCGTTCACAAATGCAGAAGTCTCATAATGTACTATCAACTAGTGAAAATGAAGATACTGCGGAGTTATCATTAAATTTAACTATCGAGAAGAAATTGAAAAATGACGATTTTAAAATCATTGAAAATCCACAGAAAAAACTTGTTCAAACTGAACCTAATTTTGCTACCACAACAGAAAGCGCTGAATTACAAAAACCTACAAGTGAAGTACCAACCGCAACAACCGAGCGTACTTTAGCTGAAGAAGAAAAGTTACCACGCCCGATAGAAAGAGGTGGCACGCCCGAAACATCAGCTCCAGAACTACAAAAGGAAATAGCGCCAGATGTGAATATTTTTAATGTACCTCCAACAGTTGAGAAGTCTGGAGAAGCTTATTCTGACTTGGCCACAGAAGCTAATAGTGACGGAAGTGGAGAGCAAACTATGACTACAATTACAACAGCAACAGAGTCTACCACATCTTTGCCCATAACCAGTACGCCGAAAAGTGAAGAGGATCCTTCTTCTTGGGACAGCCTAGATAATTTGCTGTCATCTACAGTGGCATCAACAATACCCGATTCTCAAATCGATAGTATTCCAGCTTCAACTGGTGTTAATTTTCAACAAAAAATTCCTAGCGGGCCACAGTCGGAGAGCATTTTCATACGCCTTTCAAATCGTATAAAGGTAAGCTGATAAATTAATATACTACATACTTACATATATTATATAAAGGTACTAATCGAAAAATTACAGAATACTAAATACTTTAGATACCGCAAAAAGTTGATTATTAAGTTAAGTGTGTACTTAACTTAAATACACTATTGTTTTGCTACTTTGTTTAATAGAGTTGTTAGGTTAAAATTTAAAAAACTAAATGTATAAAAATGCATTGAAGAACGTCATTTGTAGTGACTAAAAATTAGGTCTGAGAGAATATCAAACGATAAATAATGGTAACTAAAGTATTAAAGGAAATGTTAAACCATTTCCGATAACTCTGCTTCGTTTGCTTCTCTAACACCATAACACACTTTCAGTTAAACATCTTCCCATAGCTACGCTCAGCCAAAACATTCACCTTCGGCAGTTTTATGTGGGAGAATAATGTTAAATTTGCGTGTTTACGTGATTGAAATTACTGCTTGCTATCGAAGGTTGCTGAGTGGTAAATGTGTGTCCTATGAATGTTTGTTGTCGGAGTTTAGTTTCTCACATAGCATGCTACATTTGTTTGAAAGTGGAACAAGATCTGCTAATTGTTCGCTGAAATGTAGTTCGAGGTGTTTGCAAAGCGTATAAGATTTAAATTTGATTTAATTCCACTGTGCAATTTCCTTGGAGAAACAAATCGCTTTAATACTGGCAGGGTTTATTTAACGAATCTATCCTTTGGAACTTTAGTATGCATTTAAATTTCAATTTATATACTTTGTTTGTTTCGCTCTTCACAGGCACTTGAACGCAATATGTCATTATCAGGACAATATCTGGAAGAGCTCTCACGTCGATATAAAAAACAAGTTGAAGAGCTTCAGCAAACGTTGACACAACAATCACAAACAGTTCGCACACTGGAAGAGCAAAATCGTCGCCACAACGAATTGGAGCAATTGTACGCATTGCGTAATGCTCAACTCAAGGATGAGCTGGATGATTTAACGTTGCAGGTGCACGCAGGTGTCGTGGTCATTATATTTGTTGGTGCTTTCGTATTTCTGGTCTTAATGGTCGGTATTCTTTTTTACCGCTCAATGCGCCGCGAAACGAAAGAGCTTCTTGCACTTCACACAGCAGGAGGAAAGAGAAAGATGACAGCACTGAGTGCCGCTGCGGCAATTCAAAAGAAACTGAATCGACGCAAGTCTTTCGAAGACTTTTCCGACCATCAATCATCTAGTGTCGAAAAACAACGTCGTCCCAGCGAGGAAGCTATGCTCATACTAAAAGAATGTGGAGATGCTGACTCAGTGCAAAGTGAAAATGTGGGGGACAATTCACAGACAGCCCACGCAAGCAAATCCCAACAAAGGGAACGTAAACTATCTGTTTTTTATGGAAGGGGCAACAATTTCAGTGGAAACAACACCAACAACCAACAAAACAAAGCAAGTAACAAAAGGAAGGGTGAAAAGCACACATGGCCAAATACGGAGCATGCACAGCATCAGGCATGGCAACATTTGGAACAGCTGCAAACAAAAGCTAGCGAATTTAGTGATAAATTCGGCTCAAGCCTCGATGGCAAACTCTCAGATGCTAAAGTAAAAACAAAACATTTACACAATGGCAACGGCGGTGGTAGTAGTAATAATAAAATTGGCAAAACGAAAAAAAAATTCCAAAATCTCAGGCGACAAGAATCCGCGCCATGCGAATTTACTTCATCGACGGCGTACGACCCACGTCTCAATGTCACTGCACCCGCTGAAATGACTAGCAGCGACTATGATGAAGCGCTCATGCTAGACGAAGATGATTTAGATAATTTTATACCCACATCTGATTTGGCTTACAATGAATTTATGCCCGAGGGACCATCAGGCTATCAAGTTGACAATGGCGCGCACCGCACTTCGAATACAACTGAAATAAACGCCGAAAGTAAGTCAATAAAAAAAACAGGTCGTCTCACAACTCCGGCCTTTTTTAAATCACCGTTCAGCAAAAGTGTCAAATCGAAGCCTTCGGGATTGTCGACATCGTCGAACAAATCAAAGAATTTACATGAGTCAACTTCTTGGGAATGGTATCGCTCCAAGAAATGTGATGCACAACAGCAATCAAAGCAGTTGCACACTTCAGCTTCCGCTGGCGGGGGTTTCTTTCATCGTGCCTCTCCTGTCAGTCTGGACTCGTCTTCACTTTCCGAAATACATTTTCCTACGAATTCCACAGAGAATTCTTTTCGCATTCTTGAGGAGGCCATATTGTCGTCTGGCGAAAGTGTTTCCACTGCAACGACAGCAACGGCAATAAATTCAGCAAACGGTAATGGTCACAACCACAACGGCAGTAGCGGCGGTAGTAGTAATCGTAGTTCGACATCCACATCTACGTCCTCAACTACGACGAAAAAGAAAAATCGTAGTTTTAATAAGATTTTTCGAAAAGTTTTTTAAATTGCTTTAGTACATATAAATATGTATAGAAACACTTACATACATCGTAGTGCAATGAGTGGTAAAGAGAATAGAGAGAGAAACAATGTTATTGTATTGTATGTTAGTAGTTAGATTGTATTTTAAATATTGACTGTCACTTAGTGTGAAAGCGTAGAACACTGTTGAGTTTATATCTAGTGATAAGGTCTGATTGATGTAATATCTGAAATCTGCTTAGTGGAACATTGAGAAGGAACAAACCAAATTGCAAAACATAAATGACGAGCACATTGAGTTGACAAAAATGTTGTCATTATTATTACTGGCTGTTCTTTTAATAAAATTATACTTAGTTAGCATAGACTGATCGCGATTCAGAAAGATTAAATTACAAATTGATATTTCCTTTCTCTTCAAATCTAAGCTTTAAGACACTTTGCGTCTTTCGGATATGAGCGTAAATGAAGGACCGGCATCAGTATGTGTTTTTCCGTTTCCTTCGAAAGGGTTTTTACTGTGTTCTCAACAGTGATTCAACTCATTATTTAATTTAGTAATCTAGTGCTCCTATTGCCCTAAACGGCCATTCCAAAAAAAATGTATACCAAAAATTGTAAGGCTTAAGTTTGGTATGAGAGGTAACACGTCCACTTGATTTTGCCAACCCATTTCGCCCATTGTTAAGAGAAACTTCTAAGAAACTTCTATTAGAGAAGTAATACATGTTTCTTACATTAAAGTTTTAGCAACTGATTCAGTGTTTGCTTTTATTTTTTTTTTCTTTCAACCTGGAATTATCTTTGAAGGAAACCATTATGATTTGTCCTACGAATCGAAACTTTTTAACTCTACTGCTGCCTGCCCTTTACAGCAATATAAAGGAAAATTAGTATTTAATCGTATCAAATCGTACGCATGCACTACCTTACCCAATTTGTTGTAGTACTTATAATATAGGCGGACTTAATATTTTTTGAACTCAACTTTCATGGTTAGAACTTGTTATCCGACTCTCAAAAGTCTCCATATTCACATTTTCTTGTATGAGATAAATATCTTTATGAGATTTCACATGTCCTTTCCGTTAGTTTAGAATGACCGTTCAGCATTTACCATTTAATTTTGTGGTCCTTAGTAACATTTCACTGCATTAAATTGTTAAATTGTTGCATTGTTGCTTATCTTGCTCCATTTATTTTAATATCTTATTCATTTTAAACATAAATGCTAAAATTGTCCAGAAATACACTTATTCTACTAATTTTAGTTTTAAATTAGAGTCTTTATTGTTCTAAGTGATCTATTTCAATATTTTCAATTAATATGAAATTCACTTTTAATTTTGTTTTCTTTTTAATTATTTAGCTTAAAAACAGCACAATATTTATTTACTTAAAAAATCGAATGGCATCAACAGAAATAGTTGTTATTTATGAAATAATAAAAAAAAACACCACGTTCAAAAATGAATAAAAATAAATTAAGCTGTTATGCAATTTAAAAAAAAAATTGAAGTTAAAAGAAATTTGTGAAATTAATTGTAAAAATGTGTTGATAACCTAAATGGACTGCATTTTGATAGCAAGAAAGGAGAGCAGAGTGACGTGTAATTTTATAAAATTGTAAAACTGCAGAGATGGAAGTATATGCCTTTTTACTGTTACTATAAAAATGAAAAAGAAATATCTAATTTTAATTTCGTGAACTGCTGTTATACATAGTTAAATAAAATATTTAATTTTTTACTTAAGTACTTTAATACATATTTTTATATGTTATATAAATAAAAGATATTAGCAGCGTAATATATTTCGAAAAAAAATAAAACAAAAATCTCCATGGTTTTAAAGAATGTTTTTTTTCGCAGTTAATTGAATTTGACCTTAGTTCCTTCTTCTATTGCTGCGATCTTGTAGTGACTTGACGCAAACGAATTCAGTTTAAAAAAAAATCATTAAGTATATTCTTGTTATTTTCGTCTAATAAACTTAATATAATTTTAATATACCTATACTTAATTTTTTTAAGTTAATTTTTAATTTATAAAATCTTTTTATCGCAATTAAGTTGTATTTATTTTTGAAAATACTTGATTATATTAATTTTAAGATAAAATCAATGTCACATTCTTATGAAAATAAAACGATACATAAATAAATCTTATAAATAATTTATGTTGAAATGTAGGATTTTATAAACAAAAGGTAAGGTCACATATGAAAGGATAATATATAATAACCATATTAAGCAAACGGATTTTTAAGTGATCATTATACGAGTATATACTTTTTTATACTGTCATTTATTTAGTAGAACTTTCTAAGTACATATATACACACCATACTTTGAAACTAACATTAAGTGTTTCAAATCTTGAAAATATATGGTATAGTATATCTTAGGAAAAAGACAGGAAATAAAATGAGATTAGTGCTGTGCCGCACTGTGTATATTTTTTGCACAGAATTTGCATATTTAATGGTAATTAAGTTTTGGATTGCATTGTTTGATGGCGACTCAGTTTTCCCTAGTTTGATGCCGCACGCCCAAATTGGTTTGATAACCATTGTGTAGAGTGTAGTTTCGATGCTTTTAGTTTTGCCGGTTTTTTTTTTTACCGCAATGTATTTTCCAATGTGGTCGCTGTGGTGTAGTGGTAGTGCGTTGGACTGCTACGCAGAGTGTCCGGGGTTCGAATCTCGGCACAGGCAAAATCAAAATGTAGAAAAAATAATTTTTCTACACGGCACCACCTCTTGGCAGGCAATGGCATGGCAAACCTACAAGAGTAAAAATTGCCTATGAAAAGCTTTTCACTTCGCCGTTCGGATTCGGCATTAAACTGTAGGTCCCTTCCATTCATTTTCAAATATAACACGCACAACATGAGTGGATGCGAAAAGCTCGACCTAGGCCCTCCATGGGATGTTGTGCCATTAAAAGTAAGTAAAGTAAGGATTTTCCAAGTCAATCTTTTATAGATGTTTTTGCCGAGATAGTTTACACACAATTTTTGGGAAATAGAGCAGTTGTTAAGGGTTTGAGGTGGAGATGTCCATTTTCTCAATGCAAAAGTAAGATGAAAGGTGTTACTGCAAAGGGTCAGTAAGGGTATTTAAAACTGCTGTCGCCGGCGAACGTGGAAGTGAGTAAATTATGTTTTGCTTATGTTGTAGTGGGCCAAGAACATTACCTTGTGGAACACCAGCGTGATTGGGATTTTTGAGTTATAGCTTTTGTACGTAACAGAGAAAGTTCTGTTTATGACAGAATATTATTTCGCTGGCAAATTGCATATTTTTTTAACCCCCGATATGAAATCATTACTAGCGCTCAAGTTTCGGAATATTTTTCAAACTTCTTAATAGCAGCCTAATTCGTATCCACCTAACATTTCTCAAAATTACTTTTCCAGGCATAAGGTACTCTTTCAGATTACCACAGATACGATGACAATGAAGAACTCTTGGTAGACTAAGCTACTCACCTATTCCAACGATAACAGTGTACAGCAGTTTGAAGGTCATGGAATCCGATCTAGAAAAGGCCAAAGTAGGTAGAAAGTATTGGTAAATTCTCGCTGGCATTTGCAAAGTTAGTTTCCTTTAAAAAACTATTTAACCGTCCAAAATTTGTTCTTCAGTATATTTTTCATCATCAGTTTTTCGCTCACAACTAAATAAACTAAATAACTAAATATTTTGTTGTTATTGCCCCTAGCTAATGTTCAGATTAACAAATTGTTTATATGCACTATATACCAAAAAAATATACTTTCTTAGAGTTTTGGAGACGAACGTTGAAAAAAGCGTTTAGATTTTTGTACAAACATATTTTCTTCCATTTATATTGTTTGTCTTTTCAAACTAAGCATTGCTTATGTCATCGCATTGTTTTTTCAACTTTGGCCTCCAAAATTCGAATAAGGTTCATAGAATATTGTGATTTATTTGAATATAAGCCACAATTTAGCTGGAAACACTAACAAAAAATATTGAACAGCTTGAGAGTTATATGATGAAAAATCCATTTAAACACACAGACTTTGAAGTTGAAGAGCTATTTATATCTTTCAAAAGGAAACTAACTTTTCAAAACCCAGCGAAGGTTTTGTTGCCTATATTAATATTTTCTACCTCTCTTGCCCGGGCCAAGTCGGAAAAATATGCTTCACAGAGTAATTAACATAATAATGAACATCTCTGTCAAGTAACATTTCCCGTTACATTTAATTAAAAACAAAAAACATTTCATAAACATATCAGCTAAAGAAAGCTTGTTTCCGATTACATTAGGTATTTATTTTTATACGATACAAATTTTGTACAAAAGTCACAAATTAAATTCTTAAATAAAAAACATTAAATTTTCAAATCGCTTAAGTACTCGGTAACGTCAAGCACATCTGCGCTACTAAGTTTATGCTCTTTGACTAGACCATTCAAACTACGACCAGAAGTGCCGAGTACCTGCTTCCAATCATCGACATTTTTGTACTTTTCATCGTTGCAGCAATATACAACTTCATTTATGTCTTCATCTAATTTATAAGAGCACACTGCACAAAATTCTTGCCCCAGATCCTTTAGAGCTTGCTCACGTAATGCATCATCGCGACACACAAGATTTAGTACGAAGACACCTTTGGGCCCAATAATGCATTTAACATTTGACAAAACGGCCGTTTCGAGGAAACTTTTCGGGGGGCAACTCATGCCTAGCGATAGATCTTTGCTATCGACATCAAAGAGTATAGCATCGAATTTTATACTCTCGTTTTTGCATGTTTCCAGAAAAGCTATGCCGTCATCAAGGACCACATGAAAACGTTTGTCCTGCTTTAATTCAAAATATTGTTCGGCTATTTCTAGCATAATCGGATCAATCTCTACAGCTGTAATGCGCACATGACTGCAAAATTAGATATGTACAAATTATTTGAGTTAGACCAACTCGTTTCTTTCTTGTGATTTGTGTTTACGAACTTCTTCGGCCATTTCTTAGGTGAAGCAACTTAAAGGGAAATGCTTTCAGTTTCGGAATATGTAATGCCGTGCTCAGTCAGTCTGGTTTTTCATTATTACGTGCAACATAAAAATAATAAATAGAACATAAATAAAAACATCATAATAAACATATAAGAAACACATAGAGTATAATTTTTAACACAACAGAAATGAGAAATGAGAATACAACAGAAAACGACACAGCAATAAGTCACAAAGAGGACATAGACAACATACATCAAATATACACGGCAGCCATTAGATGTAGAAGAGGCCAGAACAAATTGGAAATAGAAACAAAAATTAACAAGTGTTTAAAATTGTACTCTTTTTTCTTATATGTACGTACTTATATCATGATATTTTTATAGTTTTTATTTATGTTCTATTTATTAGAACATAAATAAACCAGACTCACTGAGGCCAACATTACATATGCTGATGCGCGTAGCAGAAAATTAAAATGAAAGCCGTTTTTTTAAGTAAATAAAATATTATCAGTGCACCAAATGCGAACTTACGACAAAGCACCATGTAAAAAACTGCACAAACCACCGCCACCTAAGCCCACAACTAGCACATCCTTTTCCCCTTGCGAACCATTCTGCAATGTTGTAGCCATTTGAGCTCCAATAGACATGTACAAATGATGTTGACAGGCCAAAAAACCAACATCGATTTTTTTGCGATCTTTTTTGCCTTTACGTTTAACTTTGCAGAATCATGAATAAGTAATAGTGAAAAATATAATTGAAATATAGAATTTCTAAACTGAAACTTAAGGTGCGTGTGAGTAAGTCTAAATTACTGGAATTTCCCAACAATAATTACCAACACTTTTCAATGACTTTGTTTTTTATAGTCATTTAGCCGTACTCGCACTAACCCTTAACACATGAATATGTGTTAAAAATGTACTTACTCGTTTTAATTAACGCCTCTGACTGCACTACAAATTGATTACTTAAGAAAATCAAGCGACGAAATATTTTTCCATCTGCACCCTCAACTTCTTCAATGCGAAACTCACCGGAAATTTTTGAGAAACCACTGACTAAGGTTTCACGTTTGCCAACATCTAGACCTAGTGATAGAAAAGGTATCTGCAAAATAAGTATAAAAAATATTTACAAAAACGTGTACAAAAACTCCTCATGAATTTATATGATTACTTGCTCTTTTAGCGCAATGGGCGCTAAGCTTTTTATACTATCGCCTAGTTCAATTTTAACGGCATCCAAAGAAGAATATTCTTGATCTCTATGTAGTGTTACCACCGCCAGGCGTTGAAATTTTGCTGAGATTTGAAGCTTTTTACGTCCTTGCTTTGTAGCAAAAAGCCATTCGATTTCTCTGACAAAAGGCAATAAGAAAATATAATGCACAGCATTCTATTACTCCTTGTTAGTTTACAAGCAGAAAATTTGAAAATAAGAAATATACAAACTTATATACACACGCATAACGATCAGCGCAATAACGACCACATCAAAGTTATACCAGATGAAGTAAAGGAATACCTCGAAACGATTCACATATGTACTGAAGAGTAACCACTTTTGAAACTTACCTTCCTTGCGGCACTATAAATGCTGCAAATTTCCCAAGACCACGTGCTGGTGCTTGATCTAAAATATGAACTGTATATCGAGGTGAATCCTCGCCAGGTTGACAAAGATCAAGCGTGACTTCATTATGGCCTGAAAGTATGGAAACACATATCGAATTTTCAATGTTTAAACATTTGGAATTCAAGCTTACCTGCAATATTGTTACGCGCCAAACCATTGCAGACTAAAGCAGCTTTTTGTACAGACGATACAGCATTTTTCAGCTCTTCAATATTACTAATACGTTGCATTTTATCATTACTCAAACTGAATTCTAAAATCTTAAACAAAAAAGAATAAATCGATGACATATGCAGTTCAAGTAAGCAGTTGTAACTCACCGGTAGTGCCAAGGCTTTAAATTTCGTAGCAACTACAAGGAAAACTGGCATCGTGGCAGCGTCATGATTGTCGGCATTCTTCTCTTGATTAGCTCGATCCGCATCCTGGCAATGCACAATGCGCACCATAAAGGAATTGCGCGGAAAGAAATCCAACAGGTATTGCAGTATATGTTCTTGCAGTAAGGATATGCAAAGATATCGCCCACCGTTTCTTAAATATACAATAAACTTTTAAAAGTTTCAAACAAGAAAGTGTTTCCAATTTCAGTGTCCAACCTCATTGTTCGCGCTATCTCTTTCAAATATCGCTCCACTGTTGTGCGCACCTCAGGCGTATCGTCCACAAAGAGTGCATCGAGTGTACCCTTGTCCAATGCCACAGAAAAATGATCATCGGGGAAAGTCATTGACGTCGCATCCATTTGCAGGAATTTCATATCAGCGCGTGTGCGTGCATTAAGCTCCAGCATCTTCCTAATAGCTACTGGTGATATATCTATATTGGTGATGTTCCTAGTTATGTAGATAAATGCAAAAAGGGCACTTTGTACGAAAATAAATCATTAACAATAATAGAATTAGATACCTGAAACCAGAGTCATACATATCCATGCTTAACTTTGAGTTGCCGCATCCCAGCATTATAATTTTGTCCGCGGTCTTCACATATTTATGTATTTGATCGCATAATTCCAAGTATTCGCCATACCATTCAAAAGCAGATTCACCGCGTTTTGTGAAAAACTCATTCCAATAATCTGGCTGTGCAAATTCTTCATGTGATTTCGGTAGTAAATTCATTCTAAACTTATTTTATGAATTAAGTCACAGAATGCCGTACAAATACAAGCAATTTTCGCTCATTGAAAATATGAAGGGAAACTTGGTGGCTGTCATTTGTTGACTCCTTATGGCCGTTATCACACTGGCAAGAGTTGCCACTGGGGAAAATGTATTCTGCACTCTTGAACGTGTGCAAAATTCCCGTCGAATTGAATTTGTTTCTAGTTTCACCGTCGTGTGTATTTTCGTATATATTTATCATGTATACATAATTCTACAATCCTAGACTAAAAATTATAAAATTTATTTTTACTATAAAATAATATATGCGCAAGTACTGTTGACCAAAAAGTAATTCTCTTCTAAGAAAAGGGAAATTAATTATTAATTGTCGTTGTGCGAAGCAATTGTGTCTATACAAACTGATTCTCCAAATCGGATAGTTTCTCCCTTTGCTCTCTTTTTTATATTTTTCCGTGGACGAACGGATTTCAAGTAAAAATAGTAAAGACAGTAAAACTAGTAATAATAATTATGTACATACGCAAACAGAGCTAGTATTGCAACCGACAATCGAAAAGTACACGTTTCATTCTAAAATGTACGTTCTGGCACCACTGTCTACGATACTTTCACGTGAAGAGAAATTGTAGTACAATATAAGAAACTATGTAATAAAAAAGTGGGACGCCCTACAAGAAGTTTACTTCTTCAAAACGTTTGCGTTTTGGGTTTAGTAATCTTGAAAAACCAGAGTCTATCGAAGACCGTACAGGCGTAGCGCAAGAAATTTTTAACGAACAAATTTTGGCATTGTTTATGTGCTGATTTATCCAATTGATAATCCTTGTATAATTCAGTTTGATAATTCTCTGATCCCAGGTGTGCTACATCTGGATTAACTTCATTTTGATCGTTTGCATTTCCAATGCATGCAACGCACTCCGTAAAATCATCATCTTCATCACAATGTTTACACTCAAAGCACGCGAATTTATTTGCTACATCATTATGCTTTCATCTTACCATCATCATCATTATTATCAATATAATAATCAGGAAAGATTTTCAAGTAAATCTTCTGCTCTTTTCATTCGTTGAGAAACCGGAAAATCGGTCACCTAAATGACTTCCTGGTGCTGTATAATCTGAGGACCTTTTTTGGGACTCATTGAGATGAGTGTTGATGCAATTATTGACTCTAATGAACCCATTTGCTTTTCATGCTGGCATTACTCTATGTGAGTTGTTTTTCAATGAAATTCGAATTTTGTTGTGCCTCCCGCGTTCTCCCGGTGCTTATGTTTGGATCTTTTAGGGCCTTCATTTTCCGATGAAGTCTACATTCTCGCTGAGGTTTTATCGTAACACAATCGTCATTTGTTTGTGCCTCGCGTTTATTTTTTTTCAGTCTAAACTCGCTGATTCTGTCAACTCCAGAAATTTCTAACAATTTTTGTTTGAAATGTATAATTTTTGTTTGAAATATCAAATTTTACTAGAAACAGATGGGATTTATAGAGGGCACTGATCTTCACTTTGCTGACAATTTCCGTGTTGCCACGATCATCCTTTACTTACTTACTTACCTTGCGCTACAACCGATGATCGGTCTTGGCCGTCTCTATAAAGCTTCGCCAGTCGGCTCTGCTATTATATAGCGATATTTTCGTCGGTCGAGAGAAGGCTCTACTTCTCAATTGCCTACTGAGCCCATAGTAACACCTGTTGGCAAGAGTTAGTCTGCGCTTGATCTCAAGGCTGACATTATTGTTGGTGTTTATGCTGAATCCTAGATATACGAAATCCTTGACGTCTTCAAAAGTATAATTGTTAACAGTGACATTTTGTCCAAGACGTCGTGACTCTTTGTTTGTTGACACAAGGTATTTCGTTTTGTCCTCGTTCACTACTAGACCCACGCGACGCTGCACTAGACCCACACAGCTGCACTGACTGCTCGAGCGTTTTTGCCAATGATGTCAATATCATCAACGTATGCTAGCAGCATGACACTCTTGTAGAAGATAGTGCCAGAGATGTCGATGTTCGCAGCTCGAATTATTTTCTCCAGCATAAGGTTAAAGAAGTCGCATGATAGGGAGTCAGTCACCTTGTCTGAAACCTCTTTTGGTATCAAATGGGGCGGAGAGGACTGTCCCAATTTTCACTACGCTGGTGGTGTCGGTCAGTGTCAATTTGCAAAGACGAATGAGCTCTGCAGGGATACCAAAATCAGACATTGTGAAGTACAAGTGATTCCTAATCGTGCTGTCGAAGGCGGCTTTATAATCGACGAATAGATGATGGGTTTCAATCTGTTTTTCTCGGGTCTTTTCCAGGATTTGGCGTAGTGTGAATGACTGGTCGATGGTGGATTTACCAGGCCTGAAACCACACTGATAAGGTCCAATCAGTTTGGGACGAAGTCTTTAAGAAGACTTATCCCACGATAGTTGGCGCGGATCATGGGATCACCTTTCTTATCACTTGGCATACTTTCATCCGACCATATTCTGCATAGAAGCTCATACATGCTTTTTTTGAACTCTTCGCCTCCGGTCTTAAACAACTCAAAGACTTTGGCTGTCTGTTGTGATTGCAGTTTTTCGACATCCAGCTTTCTCTTTGTACCTATCCGTTTGCAATTTGCTACACATATACGTGTGCAGACCTTGGATGCAACCAAGAAGTGGTCTGAGTCGATGTTTTCACCACATATTGTGCGTACGTCTAGTACACACAGTTTGGGACGAAGCCTTTAAGAAGACTTATCCCACGATAGTTGGCGCGGATCATGGGATCACCTTTCTTATGGATTGGGCAGAGTACGCTGAGTACGTGCCTTCCGTCGATCAATCGAGTTTCGTCATGGAGACTAAATTTTCCGATTGTCTTCCCAAAGAGACTCTCCTTGTCCACCTTGGCATTAAAGTCGCCTAACTCGATTTTAATATCGTGACGAGGTAGTGCTTATAAATTTTTTCGATGAGCTTGTAGAAGTCATCTTTGGTCGTTTCATCCTTCTCATCCGTCGGGGATGAACACAAATTAGGCTGATGTTGAAGAATTTTGCCTTGATTCGGATAGTAGCTAGACGCTCGTTCACGGGCGTGAACTTCGCGGCTAGATGACGCAGTCTCTTCCAACCAGAAATCCAACACCAAATTCGAATCTCGACGCATGACAGTTGTAGTAAATATCACAGGATGCTCTTTTGGAGCAACCCTGTCCCGTCCATCGCATTTCCTGTATAGCGGTCAGCTCTATATTGTTGGAGGACATCCACCAGCTGGATATAGGCACCTTCCCTGTAGAGGGTTCGGAAATTCCAGGTGCATACCCGTAAATCGTTGTCCTTTGGGCGTTTGCGGGAGTCATCTACATTAGAGGGGTTCTTAATCCGAGGCTTATTTTGAGGATTCATTGGTGGGTATTTTAACTTGGTAGGTATTTTAACTTGGTATGTTCCAAGCTCTACGCACAACCATTCGTTCAAGGCCATGGGGTAGCCCGCCGCACACTTTAGTTAACTCACTGACGGTTGTCAGATCGCTATCCAGGGGACGCCACGAGGAGGCTGTGTGTCGACTTAAAAATAGAAGCACAAGGATCGAACATGAACGCACCTGCGACTGTCACGAACTTTACCTTGTGTCCTACGAACCAGACCCCCCACTCATTGCTTAATTTTCTCCTGCGGTAAATAGCACAAAAATGAGGCGACGGTGTCTTACTGAATTCTTGCCAATCCGATTACAAATAGCAAAAATATTCTTCAAGATCAGTGATGTGAACTCAACAGTAAGTACTATTTTATACAGCTATTTCGAAGCTCAAAGTGTCACACAGTAATTATCAAAAAGTTTATTTTTCAATCAGTTGGTTGCATTTCAGCATTCTATAATCGTTTTCCATTTGATACCCTTTATAAGGATATTTCAAAAGCGTTTGATAAAGTGTTGCACAATATTATAACGACTAAAATTGATAAAATAGGCTTTCACTCCACTTTTCAATTGTGGATTGAATCATACCTCAGTAATAGAGCGAACTATATGGTTATGGATAATGTTAAGTCTAACCTTTATACAACTACTTCGGTAAGTAGCATTTTATAGTATTCTATATATTTATGTATTAAAAAATCTCATTGTTTTCAAAAAAGGCAGTTATCCATTTTTGCTTATTAGCCGAAAATATTTTCCCAACAGCAGTAAATTTTATTCGTTTAAAACTATATTGTTATTTGAACAATTAAACTCACTTAATGAAATTGAAATTCATTTTTTAGAAAAAATTCAATTTTTATTTTTACAATTAGTTCCTTTTACAAACCAGCAGTGATCTACAGTCAATTCTGGCAACTCATGAAGTAATTTGATGATAAAGAGTTAACATGGTTATATTCAGATCATGTCATGGTTATATTCTGATTTTGCTCGGCGAACACCATACAATTTTTGTTGAACAAACACGAAGAGAGAGCTTTTGCTCACTCTCACAGCGAACACGATATGTTGAGTGAAATGTACATCCAGCACGCCGAACATTCAGTGTGTCAAAGAGTTATTCTACAAAAAAATTGATGTAAAATTTAAGGAAAACATGCAAACCTGCACATCATTATTTTCATATGCAGAAAAGCGAAGTTGCTAATGTTTTTACTTTTTAAAAGTGAATATTAAACTTATTATTCACAAAACTATTGAAGAAAAATCATATTATTTTAATAATTTTTCAATTATATTATCAATTTCACTCTCCACATCGATAAAATTGTTTAAAGTTTTTTGGTATACAATTTAGTGTTGCCGTTGCGAACAAAATAGTATTACAAAAAACTGAATTTCGGCAAATAGCAATAGTTCTGTAGCAAACTCCAATGTAACCACTACACCCAGCACGAGAGAAATATGATATGTTCGTCGAACAGCGAACCCCAGTATAACCAGCACCTTAATTGGAGCAAAGCAAACACATCCAATATTATGGAGACATAATAAGGTGAGGCAACTATTACAAAACAAAATATAAGAATCTCGTCAGTGAGAAGGTTTATTATACCTCACTATTTTAGGGATGTTTTTGCTGAATTTTTTTGGGTCGGTTACATATGGAATAAATTATATTTTATTTTTTAGAAAATTAATTAATATTGATCCCATTTACGAATAAGAAAAATTAAAATTAATATTTATATTAAAATTTATATAATTTTAGTATTCAACGGTTTACATATCCTGGCTACGCCCATGAATACAATATTCTAGTAATATAATTTCTTACTTAGCTTGACTGCCACTATTCTTGTAACTACTTGAATTGATTGTTTGCATCATTTCAGTTCTAAATTAGATATTATAATTAATCAACAGATTGTAATTTATGATAGCAATCTCACAGTTCTTCGATGACGTCGATATACTCAACAAAATACTTTGATGAGCATTACTGGTTGAAGATTCATTAAAGACATTACATGAATTTGACAAGCATGTGATTGTATCACATAAGGTTTGTTGTACTGCTGTTGTATTCGCTACAAAGAAAATGTTTTTCCAAACTCTTGAATGATTTTGCAATACCATTGTAAGGTGTTTTGCAAACGGCGCACGAATATCAGGCACGATTTTGTAGAATTCACATCGACTACGATGGTTTTGTTATCACACGACCACACGATTTAATTAGAATGTTTTCTTTTCATTCTTTCATATCCCAGCCAAAACTTCCAAAAATCGTGTTTAAGTTGGAATTACTTCTCGTTTTTCTTTTTGATTGACATTATATTTACAATTTATCTGTAGTATACCATAGTAGTGTTTTAGAAATACATTTTCATAATTATTAAATACTTTTTGAAGAAAATACTACATTTTTGTTCAAAGATATTTCTCAAAACTGGATTGGCACTGCATTTGTGACTAATGTCAAAATAAAAGCCCCAAAGAGAACAGTCACCGAACTGGCTCACCTTCTTATTTCTCCATGCCCAATAAGAATTCATACGACAACAAATATTTTGACACTTTGTTGACAGCGCAACGAAGAAATAGAAAAAAAATTCCAATTGGCAAAATAAATGATTTTCATATAGAAATTTCGTGCATTTTCTGTACAATTTGCAAACTGAAAAGTTTTTATCAAGCTAATGAAACTGTGAAGATACGAAAAACCAATAAAAGTATATAAAATGCAATTAGTTAAAGTTTGTAAACCAAGAAGAATGTAAAACTATCAGATTTATTGAGTCTTAAAATATCGTGGCAGAAGTACAAGAGAAAGCTAATTGTAAGAGGGGCGTGATTTGTATGGGTAGAAGACACATTTGGAATTCCAATTGCATATACTTAAAAGTGAAAAAAGTTTCTCTAGCGGCAGTCTACCATTCCATTAGCATAGACTTTGACACCAGAGAAAAATACATCGTAAAGTAGTCATCCCTTTAACCTGACCCTGCATAATCTTATCAAACAGCACAAATGTTTGCGACGTTGACGACAATAATAAATTTCGGGTAAATGCGTGCGACCGTAAGTCTAATGCTGTCGCACGGAGCTGGAGAGCCTATAATGTCGCGTCCAGACTACGAGCAGAACGCATTGCATCACAGTTGTCTGCTGGTACTGCTGCGGGGTGTTGGTCCCTCGAAGCCACGATCACTGCAAAAGGCCTTCGATAAGGTGCGGCGTGTGAGCAATATAAAGATAAATGGTAAGCTTGCAGTTAAAAACACGAATACATTTGTACACATTGCAAATTGCATTTGCAGATTCCCCGGGTGCAACACGTGATATTTGGGTGCGTTACATACACGATCATCCGGTAGAAAACAATGACTGGGGTGATTTTCAAACGCATCGCCGACTGTTGGGTCTTATTACAATCGGGAAATTCGACAGCCAAACCGAATTGAATGAACTTTGCCGACAGCATGAGTCGTTAAAAGTGCGATACAGTAGCACTTTGTATGATTCACGTGCCGTGTTTTTTGGTCCTACTGCAAATACAGCAATAACAACATCAAGCAATACTAGTAATCACATGGAAATAAATGATGTTGATATCGATCTTAATACGACTGCTGCAACGACATCGATTTCAGAATCATTATCAACTGCCATTGATGCTATCAGCAGCTGCGCCAACAATAAAGATGGTACAGGCGACGTGTTAGCAACTACACCAACCACTAATCGTCTCCAAGACGAATACACTACTCCTTCCAACTTTAAAGCACAAGCATTTTTCTATCGCGAGCATGACCCCTGTGCGGATATTGAAGCACATATTGCTGAATTTGTTAACAACCTGTTTTGGGTACTGGAATCAAAACGTTTAGAGCGTTCGCGTGAAAAGGTCGAGAAAGTCAGCTTGTTGGTGGCGCCATTTGAGAAACGCGATTTTGTTGGGCTCGACATGGAGTCGCGCAACAATCGCAAACGTTGTGTAGGTCGTGTAACAAAGAACTTAGCGGATTTGTCGTTGCAGGCTGGATTAGTGGAAGATTCACTTGGTCTTTATCACAGTGCATGTGAAACTTTGCGAGCCATAGGTGATGCTCTGTGGGTGGGTGCTGCGGAGGAGGGGCTATGTGCTGCTTCATCAATTTTACTTTATCCACAATTGCGCGAACAGGAGACACTACATCGCAATGCGTCACTGCAAGAAGGTAAATCAAAAACCTGGACCCAATTACCTTAAATTATTTTTCCAATGCCTAATTTTTTTCCTTATTTTACCATTCACATATTTAGGTTCCTCGCCACTGCGAAATACACCAGAAAAGTGGCGCGCCAGCGATATGACTACAAAAGTAAACGCTCCAGAGCAACAGCAAAATGTGCATGAACCACAAATCACCTCTGCATCTTCGTCCTGCTCATCGGTGTCTTCCATACTAACAAGCTCTTCTGCATCCGGTACACCGACATCCTCCTCCTCTACATCGACGATATCAGCCGCGACACATGGTCTGCGCGGCAACGAATTACCTGGAAATATACTAAAACCTGATGAGATTCCTAGTAACTTCCGAAAGGCTATAATTAACTATAGCAAATATCGCAATGCGGCCATTATTGAGACGGAAGCAGCGTTGAAAGCGGCACGGATCTGCATCGAACAGAATCGACCGCTTGATGTGGCAATGTTCCTGCAAAATATTCTTTACATTACCTTGAGCATAACCGAGCCGGAGCGTGTGAAACGTTTTGAGGTAATCACCGATTTGTACCAGCAAATCGGATATCGTCGTAAAGCAGCATTTTTTCAGCGTTTAGCAGCGCTCAAATACGTACAACAAGGAAATCCAAATCCCGATTGGACGCAAACGTATCGATTAATGTTGGAAAGTTTCCCTGGTTATTTGTTGTCACTAGATCCGCTGGAGGTTATTGAAAATGCCGCCGGATGGCCCTCAATTCAAATCGACCTATTGCAAAGTGTCATAACAGCAGCGCGTCGTTTAGGTCACTCTGCGCTGGCCACTCGACACATGACCTTTCTGCTCCAAACACAATGGGCGAATATGACGCCTACTGAGCAAAGTGAGATGGCCGTGCAGTTGCAGAATTTAAGCGCTCAATGTGAAGGCTCGCCAGTGCCTTTGGTGCTTGAGAATGGCACTGTTATACCACCAGCGAATCTCACTGATTTGCCATTTTGTATAGAGTTTATAGTGAAAGATCTACCAGCACACCTACGCCCGCAGCGTATTAAAATAGTGAAAGCTGACAGTGGCCCATTTCTCTTTACGCCTATACATTTCAGTTCAATCGATCGACGTGAAAAGAAAAAGGATAAAAATAAAATTGGTATGAAGTTTTGATCTTGCTAGCTTCTAGTCCATCTAATCTATGTATATTTCCCTTTGTTTGTCTTCCTTTGTCTCAGCATTTTTCTGGGTTCAAAATAACCTGAGCGAAATTACTCTACGCCTGCGTAATCCCCTACCTTTCGAATTGACTGTAAACGATATGCGCTTGCTTACCAATGGCATCGTTTTTGAATCGCTGCCCCAAACTATTACCCTGCAACCTTGTGTTCCCACCTATGTGACACTTCATGGTACTCCCATTGAGGTGGGCCAATTGGAAATTCAAGGCTATAGCACGCATACGCTTGGCGTTAAATCGAACTGTCGTATGAAGCATATGCGCGGCCGTAATTTTCCGCCCAATTTTTTGGTGGATGTAATACCCGCTTTGCCGCTAATATCAGCGAAAACTTCGTTACCACAAACTGCTACTTTTAGTAATCTGGCCAGCTCAGACATTGTCATCACTTCGGCCAGTTTGACGCTTTATAATGGTGAATCATCTTCATGCGTTATTACTATCACCAATGAGAGTACACTGCCAGTTGAACATTTGGAAGTTGTTATCAATTCCAATGTTGAACTGGATATACAAAAGAAAATATTCCAAATTGATGAGCATGAATTGCAGGTGAATGATCTTTCTGCATGCGCCGGTAACATTTTTATATAAATTTGTTATTTGTTTCTAGTCCAAACTTCCGATAAAACCGACAAGTTCAATTGACTTCACAGTGAAAATCTTCGGTGAGGCAGATTTCATTTGTCCTATTGTAAATCAACGTGCTGCATCGTCGATACATTCCAGCGGTGGTGGCACTCTGCACAACGACTCTGGTGCTGGTGGCGGCACGGGTGTTGGTGGCCCACATTCGCTGCAATACTCAACATTCTCATCGTCGGGCCATGCAAGTTTACCATCACGTGTAAGCTCGCCCAATCAGCAAATACATAATCGACGTAACGAGACAGCCAATTTGAGTTTTCGTTCTTCTACGTCTGGTGCCACTACAACAGGTGGGCAATCATTGGCTGCTTTAAATTTGGCACAACACACTAATGCTTCGAATTACTCACATCACATTGAAGCGCAATTTCGCATAAAATATTCAGGAGGCGATGCCATGGAAGCGGGATACTGCCGTCAGTGTGCAATATCGTTCAATTTGGAATTGTTACCCAGTGCACAGATAACCAGTTGGGATGTGCTGCCAGCAGAAGTGTAAGTAGAATCAAGTTAAATCAAACAGCATCAACCAAATTGCTTTACAATATGTAGGCCATCGCAATTTTATCTTGTACTGGATGTGTCAAATTTAACTGCTCAAGAAATGTCGCTCAATTATACCAACAATAAAAGTATTCTTATTGAGGCTAAAGAGAGTTGCCGTGTGCCAATACCTGTAGATCGATGCTCGCTGGAACAAGTATGCGCTGCGCGTGAAGCTGAATATGCTGAAAATCTGGAAAAAGGTACTTATCAAATGTCTTTGATAATTAAAAAATCTTATGTCTAATGCAAACATTATATTGCAGAGCTTTGCTTCCGTACAGAAATACTCTCGTTTAGCGATTCCATTAGTAAACTTTGTGCAGAACATATAGCAGAAAATGTCAAAATCAATTGGCTGCTGACAGGTACAGATATCCAGGGTATAGCTTCACTGCGTGGTATTGTGCTGACGCCATCCATGATCGATTTGACGACAGTTTCACCGTTACAATGGAGTATGTCTGAAATTATAATCGCTTGTTGAACATATTAATTTTGAAGCTGATCTTTCTTATAGCGGTTCTATTCCAAAATACACCAGTTCAACCTCAATCCGAAATCGTTTGCACAGCTGGCCAAAGTGCGGTATTAAGTGTTACAGTATGTAATCAATCTATACAGCCGCTCAAGAATTTGGTGCTTACCATCAAATTCTATCAAGACTATTTGAATGGCATAGAAAATTATAATTTAGAAACACGCCTTGCTATATCCGGACCCAATAGGTATGTAAATGAGCCTCTTTAAGTAAATGTGTATGCTTAGGCTAACGATTAATGAATTCATGAATTCCTTAGAATTTCAATACCACTACTGCATAAACTCGAAGAAGTTCATCACGAATGTTCAGTGATTTTTTTCACACCGGGCCGCTTCAAGACGAGCATACAATGTTGTTCCAAGCCACAGGCAACAAGCGCTGCCAATTCGATTCTGTCACGTTCTTGTCTGGTGCCAGGAGCAATTAGTCAATTAAAGACAACGCAATTGCTACTAAATGATATTTCTGGGGCAATAAGTTATCACGAGCATCAGGAGCATATATGGAAGTTTATACCACCAATCGAGGTGACCGTAGTTGAGCAATAGTAATAATAATAATCACAAAATTACTCATTGTTTATATAGTTATTTAATTTTTGCACAATTAAGTCAACAATGATTTTATAATTCAGTTGCGGAAATTATTGTCTTTTGTTTTTCTTTTATAATTATTAAAATACAAAAACTAAAGAAAATGAATAGTTAATTTATATAAGAAAATTAATATAATGCTTGTAAATAATATCTTATTGTAATCAAAGAGGAAATTTCTCTAGTTATTGCAATAGAAACTATATTTTGTTGTATTTTCATAGACAAAGGGTCACATGATAAGTGAATACACAGAGAAAACCATGTGAATCCATTTGAGTTGTGTTGTGACTTTAAAGTTTAAATATTAGCGAGAAAAAAATTCTATAGTATTTGTTACTAAAAGCAAAAGTTAATAGAAAACTTAAATAATTAAATAAAAATATTTTTAAGTTATTATGCTGAAATAAAAATTTATATATACCGATTCTATCTATGTATATCATTAATAAAGATACTCGTAACTGCAATATTTAATTACAAGAACTGATATTTTAATTATGCTATATATGTGCATATGTATGTATGCATATGTATGTATGCATATGATGTATTTGAAAATGCAACGCCTATGTGTTCAATAAAGTGAACATTCGCTGAAGAAACTGAAACCATACCGAATAATCTTATCCTTGAACCCTTTGCATATTGCATGCGTTTACAAATATAAATGGGTAATCACCCATAAATCGAAACTCGAACTTTGTTGCACTGTGTTAATATTGTATTTCACATATTTTTCAAAGACGCCAAATGCCAAGACGTAAAAGATGCTTAATGGCACAACAGCCCATGAACGAGCTAGGCTTAGTGGTAGTGGAATTAAAACCCATCAAACTCAACTATCACTAAACGTTTAGAACAAGTTTCCCTAAATTAAAATCGGTAAGATTTTGACAGCGTGAGACAATGCGAGCAAATGAAACCGTTCTACTGGTGCAGAAAACGGAATCGTCGTATTGTACCTTAAGAATACGTCATGAATGATTGATACAAATTTTTATAAATTAAATTAAGTTTTACTTAGTGCAATAACTTAGCTTTTAATAAGATCGATGTCTTATTTAAAACATTAACGTAAATTTAAAATGAAGTTTCAGCGATTTAACGAAGTATTCAAATGCCTTAACTATTTTGCTTGTTTTGCGAAAAGCTCGGCCTAAGCCCTCCATGGGCTGTTCTGCCATTAAAAGAAAATAAACTATTTTGCTTGCTTCTAATGACGCGACTTCTACTTACTATTAATATGGTGCAATAGAACTTATAGTTTTAAGCTTAGTTATTTTTTTAATTTGTACTCTTAGATTTGCCATTGCCAGCGAAGACGTGGTACCAAGCAAATCAAAAGAGAGTAAACCCCTTATAGAGTTTTTTCTAGATTGGCTGCGGTCACGATTTTTTCGACCTATGAACTTTTGTGGTTCAGTGAGTTTTTGAAAAGTTACACCAGTCTTAGTTCTATAACTCGTTCACTAAGTATTGATCATAGTAGTATCTTACTATCTTTGGCAAAGTTGTAGCCAAGAGTCAGAAGTAAAGAAATTTTGTTTTTTACCTTTTAATATTAATACACAATTTTTCTGCTTATAATTTTACTATAATTTTTTATAAATTTCTTGATGCTTGATACTTGCTCTTTCCTTTCTTTAATATATTTTTAACTCTCTTGGTTTCCTCACTCTCTAGCATTTCAAATAATATTTTCTCTTTCTGCATTTCATACATTTTTATCTTTATCTATTATATATTATCTTTATATATTATTAAGATTAAAGCCACTTCTCCCAGTAATCCGTTATTAGGCTTATGAATTTGACAATTTGCGTCATTGAGTCTAATTATTTGCAATGAATGCAGGTGTTGTTTTTGTAATTTCAATTGTTTTTTAGAGATGAGATATTTAATAAAAAAATGAGATGAGATTTAAAAAAAAAAGCGAAATATTATTAATTTCCAATAATTTATTTGTTTAAATTAATATAATTCTTACTAATTTATTTTCAAAATGAACGGAAGAGGAGGTAAAGAAAATACTGAATTATCTTCAGGAAGCTGCGGAAGTAGAGGTAAGTAAAAATATCACATTTATTAAGGTGACCACTAATTAGCAAAAGATATGCGTGCTGCTGCTCCGGTCGGCTTAATTGGGACTGCTCTTCCAAAGCACTTAGTGGTCGCTGTTATAGATCTTATTCCATTTGATATTTATTAGTATTTATTTATTTTTTATTGTTGTTTATTTTTATAATTTTAATAGGCACCAACAGCCCAAATTTTCTATAAAAAATTTATAGAAATTAGTGGAATCCGAAGCAGGAACTTCAAGTGTTGAGGGTAAGCAAATTGCTATGAAATGAGGTGAGATTTATCATAAAACTTTTAAATTTCAGGCAAAGTGCTGCAAATGTGCCCGCATTATAAGCAACTGGAAGAAATTTTCGGCGAAAAAAATCAGTATTGCGACTATGAAGTTGTCGACAGTGGTGACGTGACTAAGCCCATGTTAGAATGGAGTTTTACTGTAGATGCGGCTGAAGTTGCGTGCATTGCAGAGAGTAAAGTAACCACTTCGCCTTTACAAGAACGTTTCAAATGCCAAAGAACCGAAAAATTAAGATTCTTTCGCTAAGAAATTGAAAATGATAAATTTTCATTCGCGAAACCGTTTACAACCGTCCAACATACGAACAAACATCAAAAGCCATCTTGTTCGCTCGTCCGGTGTAGATGGCTAATTATAATGTTCCCAAACATCACTTTAAATTATCTAGTAGAATGCACAGAGAATAACCATATGTTGTCAGTATTGCATTGCCCTATACGTCAAATAAGTTTTTACTTCTTTTCTAGTTGTTTTTTCCTTCTTACTTTATTTTCACAATTACACAACAACAGCAACATTGGATTCGCCAAATGAAGTTTCTTTCGTTCGTTCGGGCGGTCTGAAAACAACGTTACCTAGTGTTTACACAAGACAGTTTTGCCGAGACAATAACAATATATTCAAAATTTTTCACTAGGTAATACACTCACACAAAGCCAAATGTCTTCGCCTTTGTCTCTGATTTTCATTAGACACTGATGGAAACAATAATTTTGACGTTTCGAGAAATTATGAGAGAAAACAACACAAAACCCATATAAAAAAACGCATAAAATTTTATAATTTGCAGACTATATAGAATGGAAAAAGAGAGAAAACTAAAAATGTATTTTAAATAAGAGATTTTTAATTGTTATAAATTATTAAATTTAGAAAAGAGCAAAAATACAACAGAGCGAACAAATTAATCGAGACGACACATACTGCGGTTTGCTAGAAACAAATTGTTTTAGTAATTGTCTAGACGGCTACGTCGCGAAGACAACTTTTCTCTTTTTTGACAGCAAATTCATATTCTTATTGTCTGATGTAATCGCAGGGTTAAACATGTGTAAATCTATCGCGAGTAACTAAAATTACTCTCCATCTGCCTCTTTTGTTTTTTTATTTTATATAGGATGTACCAATAATTCTGTCTATTCGACGGTAACTGCTGCCAGTGTGATATCAGCCTATCGAAAGTCAAATCATTTGGTCGCTATGCTGATCAAAATTTACTCTCACGCTCTCTCTCTCAATTTTTCATTTAATATTGAAGTAACAACTCATGCCCAGGACCAGTACGTAACCGGCAACATTACATTGCATTTAGGTACTTTTATACATTGTCAGCAGAAAAACTGAGTTTCGTCAAAAATATATATACATCCCTTCCTCAATGAAGGGATGTAGCGTTACAAATTTATCTAATATACTATGAAATACGAATCCTCTATTTCCATGCTCTGGATATCATATAGATTCAGTATTAGGTGGCCCTCACCAGTAGTATTGGCTATGCCTGACATATTGGTTATATAAAGCTGACTTTCAACTTATCGATTACTAACAGCTGACGCTGAGCGCGAATGCTATGAAATCGTGAAAATCCCACCTCTTCTGTTTAGTTTGGTCGCTGATTTAAAAAGTTATAAGTTAGTTACGAAGTATTCCCAATGCCATTGAAGAGAGCATGAATGCCAAGTCTTCAGTTTCAGCATTACAAGAATTTTGTGCGAAAAATAAGATTGGCTCGCCGACATATGATTACATATGCTCTGACGACGGAAGTTTTATTTGTAAAGCTGTGGTTTTGGACATGGAGGCGCATGGATATGGGCGCTCCAAACGAGACGCTAAGCATCAATCGGCAGCAAACGTAATCAAGAAAGTGCGTATTACTCATCCTGATATCGATGAAATACCTCAAATGCCAAATGAAGAAATCCCAACTACGGATATGATTGTGTTGCTGCGCGACTATTGCGTGCAACATCAGCATCCCTTACCCACAATCGAAATTGTACAACAGGCTGGAACGCCGGATGCACCGGAATTCACAGCGCTATGTTCGCTTGCATCTATAAAACGCTATGGAGTGTCCGAGAAAAAGAAAGATGCACGCCAAAAAGCAGCACTTGAAATGTTGCAAGTTATTATTGATGTATGCGCTTACATATATTTATTCGTTTATTGTAATTGAAGTAAGATGTAATGAAACTTTTTTCTCTGCAGGATAATAAACTCGAACATCACATGCAAGTAGCAACGTTGCAGGATAAAACCGATGATGTCGAAATTGAACGCTATCGCAAATTCAAAACATATCGCGAGTTAACCGAGTCGAAGACTGGCGAAGTGCCTGGTGTTTTACTCTGCGATCGTCATAATTACTTTTCAAATTTCTACGCTGAATTAAAAACGGAAGCGAGAACTGTTCTCGACACTTTCTACGAAACAAAGGAGGAACAAGCAAGTGAAGTGCTACGTGCTCTAAAAATTAGAACAAAAGTCAAGAAAATGCCTGCAGTGAACTCAGCAGAACCCATGCTTTTTATTGAACTAAATTGTGACTATGATGCCGTGTTCGCGGGGCCAGAAAGCCGCGTTTTCGACGACATAATCCAATATTTTAGAGATATGCTGTAATTGTCAGCTGCATTACTCCCCTGAGTGAGCCTTTCGTCTGGTATATAGTGTATCGGTAATACTGTAATTATATTAGCCATTCAGTGTTAGATAAAGGCCCACTTATAACTAACAACTTCAATCGATTTTCTATTAATATGTACATATGTGCACGTTTGATATGTTTAAGTGCGAGTTGTGAATGTCGGGATATAAAAATCGTTTATAATTCAGTATTGGTATAAAATTAAATTTTCACTTCAAAGTTTAAACAAAAATATTTTTGTAACTACTGCACCGAATGTAGTAATAAATGTTAAACATAGTGTAGCTGCAATTGTTATTCAACCAACTTTTAATAGCTGATGATTTTGTTAACGCAGATAATTTTCGCTAAAGTTAATCTGTCAGGATAGGTAAAAAAGTTAGCCTTTTTTATCTGGTCCATGACGTGCCAAAAATGATTTGCCGTTTGTTTTGTATTAAATTGGATTAAAACACATTTCAGCAAGCAAATGTTAATACCAGGGATATGAACCAACAAAATTGAGTAGTATGGTGTGGTTCAGCAGTTCTCGTCCTCTCCGAACCACGGATTAGGTCACAAAAGATCTCTGCTAATTCAAGCCTGTTTCGATTCAAGAATCTGCAAAAATATAAAAAAAAAATTTTTTTGTTTTGGGTTAAAACTTTCAATATGAATTTTTAATAGATTATAATGGGCATATTATTGAATTTCTACACAAAACCTGAGGACAATAGACTAAAACCAGTTCGCCAAAAGCTTTTCATAGTCTGCCAAGAGGTGGTGCCGGGTTGAAAAATTGTTTTTTCTTCATTTTGATTTTGCCTGTGCTGAGTTGAGCCCTGACACCAGCGCACTACCAACTACGCAACAACGACCACTTATGTGGCTTAGGGCTTTCTAAATTAATGTGGCGATATATACAGGTGTTTTATATCTGCAATTAATGCTTGTATATGTATATATAAAAGGAATAAAAGTTAATTCAAATTAATTACTGAAATATATTCTAACACCATAGACTTTTTCTATGTTTGCATGCAAATCAGATAATAAATTTAAGTACTCTTTTTACCGAAACTTGTTCATAGGAACAGCAGAAATTATTAGTGTTAAATCTTTAGTTTCGTTTACTTAGTAGTTTTTCCAGTATAAGTACATACTTATGTGTAAATATGGCACTATTAGATGACAATCGTTTTGCTCCATCAAATGATTTAATATAGTGGATAATATTTTTTTTTTTTTTTGTACGTTATTTTTTTTTAAATTGCTTCATAGTCATTGTGGTCGCTATGGAGTAGTGGTAGTGCGTTGAACTGCTGCGCAGAGTGTCCGGGGTTCGAATCTCGGCACAGGCCAAATCAAAAGCAGAAAAAATAATTTTTCTACACGGCACCACCTCTTGGCAGGCAGCAATGGCAAACCTACAAGAGTAAAAATTGCTATGAAAAGCTTTTCACTTCGCCGTTCGGATTCGGCATTAAACTGTAGGTCCCTCCAATTCATGTACAAATATAACACGCACAACATGAGTGGATGCGAAAAGCTCGGCCTAGGTCCTCCATGGGCTGTTGTGCCATTAAAAGTAAGTAAGTAAGTCATAGTCACTCACTACCACTTTTGGGGTTTAAAGATTCACTTGATTATGTACATATATCCAGTTTTCAGGCATACGAAACGTAGTATAATATAATTGCTAAAAGAAAAAAGTAAGAATGGGACTACTTTCTTAAATTGAACCCAACAATTTTTGTTTAAAAAAATTGGTTTGGTTCAGGTGGATTACCACTATGACTCGAAGGTGCTATTTGAGGCTGTTGGTTCAGTAAAAAAAAAGAAAGAAAAAAGATTATTCGGCTCCAAAATGTTTTCGGGCAAACATGGTTTGCATCCTGGATATTACCATTCAAAATATGGTAACTCTTGTAAAACGAACTTCTTTATGTTTCATTACCTCATTCTACCTCATTCTACAAAGAATATTTTTCGCGCGCATACAATGCAAAGTGGCTCCACCCAACACCAATTTATAAAATACTATACATAGATGATGTTTGTTGTATTGTTAATTGAAAATACTTTATTTAATCATATTTATTGTACATATTTGTAAGTGTATCAAATAATTTACGTACTGCTTCCATTCCATACCTAAAAAGTGTTCTGTTCTGTTTACTTATTCTCTTTTGGGATTGTCTTCAAGTATTCTGTCCATTCTTTGTACCAGTATGAAATGAATAAAGAAATACAGCCTTAATGTTCTGCATTCATTGAAGGAGTCTTTTTCTTATTTTGTCATTATTGGACCGAATTGCTCTATAAACTAGGACGTGAAAAGACCTCAAGAATATAAATATATATTTACGAAGACCGCTAGACTATTACAATTTACAGGAATCTTTAAGTTTGTGTTTTTTTTCGTTGTTAAATATATTTATATTGTACTGCACTATTTTTTATTATATTATTTTTAGATAAAATGCTTAACACAGTGGAATTTAAACTTAATTTAATTAATAAAAATTGAATTTTGAGAGAAAGTCAGTTCAAACCATTTTTGGCAGGTTAGGGTTAATCCAGCTAGTTTAGCTAGCTAGTTTAATCCATGCCAATCTTACCAGTAAAATTAAATCATCCATGGTAATTTAAAACCACAAGCTCGAATTTACTGCAAAAAAACTAAATGAAGGGTCTGGCCAGAGCCCTCTTTATTTGCCTTACAATATAAGTAGTGCTTTTCGGATTATGCAGGGAAGCAATTTTAACTAGGCACTGCACTTCTTCCAATGTTGTGGAAAAATTTTTTGGCACTAAATGTTCGAACGATGAACAGTTGGTTCTTTGCAAAAGAAAATTATATAAATTAGTAATTATAAAAGAGGTGCTGCCCGGGATCTAGAAAATGCCGGGATTACTAAAAACCCAGAAATTGGCATCCCTATATCTATTTTGTCCTAATTGACAATTTAATTGGAAAACTACCAGCAATAGAAAGTAAAAAACGTGCGACAAAATGTTCAAACTGCATAATTTTTCATACAAAATTCATACGGGTCTGGCTGGTCCCATTAGCCATGGGAGATGTACATTGGGAGATGTACACCATAATATCCTTATAACTGTTTTTGATGTTTTTTCTTTTATTGGCACAACAGCCCATGAAAGGCCTAGGCCGAGCTTTACGAGACCACTCATGTTGTGCATGTTATATTTGTATTCCTAATTCAAGCAGGTAAGTGGAAATTCTATCAAAAGACACTACGCAAGACAAACCTGAGTTTAAAATATTTACTTAACCCTCTGCTCAGACCTTTTTCGATTTTAATTGTACCATAACTAAAATATACTTATAGTTGAGCTAAGTGGTCGCTGGGCATAGTTGGTAGTGCATTGGCCTGCTACGCTGAGTGTCCGGGGTACAAATCTTGGCACAGGCAAAACCAAAAAGTAGAAAATCATTTTTCTACATGGCACCACCTCTTGGCAGACAATGAGTTTTGCCACAAGAGTAAAAATTGCCTAAGAATAGCTTTTCCGCTTAGCCGCTCGGATTCGGAATAAAACTGTAGATCCTTTCCATTCATTTACAAAAATATAACAAGCGCATGAGCTCTGCGCTCTTTTTTAAAATCGATTATTACATATATATGCAATAATATTACGTGGATTTAAGTTTTTTTCTATGGCAGCACTTCAAATTCCGGCAAATATAAATATGAATATCATTAAGTTTTTTGTGTTGTTATTTTGCTAATAAACTAAATACGACAATATCACAAATGCAAAAAACATTCACAATAACAGCTTTCACAATCTGTAGTAGCTATAAAATAAATAATCTATCGAAATTGTGAATATTGGAATTAAATTGTGTTCCAGTCGCAGACAACATTATGAAATTTTCTGCGGACGCCATCTTGTTGTCATGATGCAACGCTGTCGCAGCTATTCTGTTACCTTACCGATTCCACCAAAAATATCGAAAAAAAGTATCTATTATGATAAAAGTTTCAATTTACATGATGTTTATTATGCTGAGATATAATGTGCTAGAAAATTAATAATCTGTGGAAATATATTAACAGGAAAAATGGTCAAAGGATTATAACTTATCAAAAAAAAGATTCCGTGTTTGTGCTATTAAGGTACGAACAGAATTGCGGTATAACAAAATGGCCGCAAAATGGCGGCGTATATCGCTCGACTGCACAGAATTGCTGCATTTAACGCGACGGCGACAATCAGCTGTCACTGTTTGATATTTTTATTTTGTGAACATTTTTGTTTGTAAATTTCTTAAAATAGAAATGAATTCAGGAATTTTCCGACTAGTGCTGAATGAATATTGTTGGCACCATTCAATGTACATTATGTACACAGAAGTAAATAAACGGCTGGGAGATGGTGGAAGCATCCTGGTATTTGACTAAGAATGAGTTGAGGAATGTGTTCGTAAAGAATGAGTGTTCCTAAAGAGAACTGTAAATAAAGAACAACCTGCTTGGTTGGTTGCTTCGATAAGACTCTTTATTATTCTATAATTATTTAT
Organism: Palloptera scutellata; assembly: GCA_958295655.1. Taxonomy (NCBI): domain Eukaryota; kingdom Metazoa; phylum Arthropoda; class Insecta; order Diptera; family Pallopteridae; genus Palloptera; species Palloptera scutellata. Next base: position 36,654,859 of record OY282452.1, on the reverse strand, counting down.
ATTTATATTTCACAATCGCATAACTTAAATGTAAGTATGTGTGAGCAAAGAGAGTAATGTCCATATATTATATGCACGTGGGTCAGAATGGCTGACGAATGCGTCTGCACCAGCTAAGTAATCGGTTGGCTGACATAGTATTATATAGGCTGGCAGAGTATCATATACCTATAGCAACGTACTGTGTGAATGAAATGTTCCCACAGCTATATTGTATATGCACATTAAAGAACACACTTTTGCCATTTCGTGTTTGCGCACTTCCTCCGTCAATGTTTCATTATTTTCCCATTTTATTACTTTACTTTTAATGGCACAATAGCCCATGGAGGTCCTAGGCTGAGCTTTTCGCATCCACTCATGTGTGCGTGTTATATTTGTGCATGAATGGAAGCGACCTACAGTTTTTAATGCCGCATCCGAACGGCGAAGTGAAAAGCTTTTCATAGGCAATTTTCACTCTTGTATGTTTGCCATTGCCTGCCAAGAGGTGGTGCCGTGCAGAAAAATTGCTTCTTGTTTTTGCCTGTGCCGAGATTTGAACCCCGGACACTATGGATAGCAGTCCAACACACTACCACTACACCAAAGCGACCACAAATTTTATTATTACGTAATTAATTACTTTACTAAGTTCTTACAATTAATTTTTGTATTATTAATAATTAATTTACATAAATAATTTATGTACAATTCGCGCCAAATTTAATGCATAGCCTTTTCAATCTTACTTACTTACTTAGCTGGCACTACAACCGATGATCGGTCTTGGCCGCCTCTATAAAGCTTCGCCAGTCGCCTCTGCTATGCGAGCGCTGGCGCCATTTGATAAGACCAAGTGCAGTCAGGTTGCCCGGCACCTGGTCTTCCCAAAGGAGATTAGGACGTACCCTTCTGCGTGTTCCTCCACCGTGGTTCGAATAAAACTCCCTTCTAGCCGGACCGCTTTCTTCCATTCGCTCAACATGACCCAGCCAGCGACCAACGCTTGACTATGTCAGTGTCGGCGTACAGCTCATACAGCTGATCGTTCCATCTTATTCGATACACGTCGTCCACGCATACTGGACCGTAGATCTTACGGAGTATCTTCCTCTCGAACGCTCCTAATAGCCTCTCATCATTGATGGTCAATGTCCACGTCTCTGCGCCATACATTAGGACGGGAAGGATGAGGGACTTATAGAGCGTTATTTTCGTTGGTCGAGAGAGGGCTCTAGTTAATCTACGCTTGATCTCAAGGCTGACATTATTGTTGGTGTTTATGATGGATCCTAGATATACGAAATCCTTGACGACTTTAAAAGTATAGTTGTCAACAGTGACATTTTGTCCAAGACGTCGTGACTCTTTGTTTGTTGACACAAGGTATTTCGTTTTGTCCTCGTTCACCACTAGACCCACTCGACGCTGCACAGACCCACACTGCACTGACTGCTCGAGCGTTTTTGCCAATAATGTCAATATCATCAGCGTATGCTAGCAGCATGACACTCTTTTAGAAGATAGTGCCACAAATGTCGATGTTCGCAGCTCGAATTATTTTCTCCAGCATAAGGTTAAAGAAGTCGCATGATAGGGAGTCAGCCACCTTGTCTGAAACCTCTTTTGGTATCAAATGGGGCGGAGAGGTCTGTCCCAATTTTCACTGCGCTGATGGTGTTGGTCAGTGTCATTTTGCAAAGACGAATGAGCTTTGCAGGGATACCAAAATCAGACATTGTGGCGTACAAGTGATCCCTAATCGTGCTGTCGAAGGCGGCTTTATAATCGACAAATAGATGATGGGTGTCGATCTGTTTTTCTCAGGTCTTTTCCAGGATTTGGCATAGTGTTAATATCTGGTCAATGGTGAATTTACCAGGCCTGAAGCCACACTGATAAGGTCCAATCAGTTTGTTGACAATGGGCTTCAGTCTTTCGCACAGTACGCTCGATAGAACCTTATATGCAATATTAAGAAGGCTTATCCCACGGTAGTTGGCGCAGATCGTGGAATCACCTTTTTTATGGATTGGGCAGAGAACACTGATATTCCAATCACTTGGCATGCTTTCATCCGACCATATTCTGCATAGTAGCTCATGCATGCGTTTTTTGAGCTCTTCGCCTCCGGACTTAAACAACTCAGCAGGCAGGCCATCTGCACCTACAGCCTTATTGTTTTTCAGCCGAGCAATGGTTGTTAAGACCTCATCATAGTCGGGGGGTGGTACTTCAACGCCGTCAGTGATTGGGGTTTACGGAGTGGATTCCGCAGTGGCGGGATTATTGCCGTCATCGCCATTAAGCAGCTGCGAAAAGTGCTCCCTCCATAATCTCATTATGCCCTGGACATCTGTCACCAGATTTCCGTCTTCATCCTTGCAGAAAGAGGCCCCGGTCTTCAAACCATCAGCCAGGTGTCTTATTCTTTCAAAGAATTTTCGGACCTCGTTCCTGTCCCGCAACATTTCGATATCATTGAACTCGCGTCTTTCTTCATCTCTTTTCTTGCGCCTGAAAGCTGAAAGGACGTTTCTCCTTCCTCCTCAACTTTCTGTATCGCTCCTTAGCAGCTCGCGTTGCAACTGACTGCAGGGTGGCTTTGTAAACAGCTTATTTTGCTTCAGTAGCATCGCGACACTCTTGGTCGTACCACATATTTCTCCGTCGACGGTGGTAGCCTAGCACCTCTTCGGCAGCCGTACGCATAGAGCGGGAAATGTGCGTCTACTGCGTGCATATATCATCAAGTTGAGGGGTGTTTTGCGAAAAGAGAAGTCCAAGTTGGTTGGCAAAGACTTTGGCTGTCTGTTGTGATTGCAGCTTTTCGACATCCAGCTTTTTCTTGGTACCTATCCGTACGCGATTTGCTACACATATAGGTATGCAGACCTTGGCTGCAACCAAGTAGTAGTCGGAGCCGATGTTTGCACCACGTTTTGTGCGTACGTCTAGTACATTGGAAGCGTGCCTTCCGTCGATCACAACGTGATCAATCTGGTTTCGTGTGTTTTGATCAGGGGACAGCCAAGTGGCCTTATGGATATCTTTATGTTGGAATCTGGTGCTACTAACTGTCATGTTTCGTGCGCCGGTGAAGTTGATCAGTTTCATACCGTTATCGGTGGCTTCGTCGTGGAGACTGAATTTTCCGATCGTCGGACCAAAGAGACTCTCCTTGCCCACCTTGGCATTAAAGTCGCCTAACACGATTTTGACATCGTGGCGGGGGCAATGCTCATAAGTTTTGTCAAGGAGCTCGTAGAAGTGATCTTTGTTCGTTTCATCCTTCTCATCCGTCGGGGCATGGACACAAATTAGGCGGATGTTGAAGAATTTTGCCTTGATGCGGATAGTGGCTAGGCGCTCGTTCACGGCCGTGAACCTCGAGACTAGATGACGCAGTCTCTTCCCAACCACAAATCCAACACCAAATTCGTGTCTCGACGCATGACAGCTGTAGTAGATATCACAGGATGCTCTTTTGGAGCAACCCTGTCCCGTCCATCGCATTTCCTGTATAGCGGTGATGTCAGCTCTATATTGTTGCAGGACATCCACCAGCTGGATAGAGGCACCTTCCCTGTAGAGGGTTCGGACATTCCAGGTGCATATCCGTAAATCGTTGTCCTTTGGGCGTTTGCGGGAGTCGTCAACATTAGAGGGGCTCTTTATCCGAGGCTTATTTTGAGGATTCATTGGTGGGTATTTTAACGTGGTGGGTTCCAAGCCCGACGCACAACCATTCATTCAAGGCCATGGAGAAGCCCGCCGCACACATTAGTTAACTCACTGACGGTTGTCAGATCGCTATCCAGGGGACGCCAAGAGGAGGCTCTGTGTCGACTTGAAACGTAGAAGCGCAAGGATCGACCATGGACGCACCTGCGACTGTCACGAACTTTACCTTGTGTCCTACGTCCCAGGCCGCCCTATCCTTTTCAATCATTGACCTATAAAACGTTTTGCAAATGCATGTACATAGTATGCGTTACTGACCATTTTTCCGATACCGAGCGAAATACTTGTGGTTGGTATCGAAAAAGAAAAATACTTGAACCAAGTGAAAAGCATCGAGTATTTTTTTATTGTATGGAATCATCACTAACTTATGGTTATTGACCTGTAAAATATAATTATACTTCGCATGTTCTTTTCGGAAAATAAAATTTTTAATTATTTAGCAGAGAAGATCGGCTATATTACTCTTTCTTGAAGTCAATAAAAACACGTTTGCCGGTTATCTCATGGGATAGGCGGTTGGTTGATTTCCCTACCCTTTCATATGCGTAGAGCATAATATCAAACGTTGGTTCCACTCATTCGGGCTATTTGGCTTCTCCCAGATGGATTTAATGAGCCAAAATATGGTAAACTTTCCTCTACGAAATGGAATACAAAATTTCAATTGGAAGCGAGATGAGATTTCATTCCTTACGTAAGATTACAGCCCAGTTTTGGGTACCACACAGTTTCCCCTTAAAAATAAAACGTCAACTTCACAAATTATCATTTCTACAATTCTATAATATTTATTTAAATTAGAATATTGCATAAAATTTTACATATTTTTTTTTTTTTTACCATTTACTTTTTAATTTTTGCACTTTTTTTGTTTGGTTTTACGAATTTTTGGAAAATGGTGAAGAAATACAAAATTTTATAAAATTTTCAGATGATTTATAATTACAACAACAAGAATTTATATTTCCCCTTTTATCTTATATGAAACTTAGACTAAATAAGTACACCTCTATTTTTTCGTATAACACTTTTTTATAAGTATTATATTTGATACAAAAATTATATTACACTAGTCATTTATTTTAAATATTTTTCAGTTTATTGTATTCATTTTGTACAATTATAAGGCAAATTCATATTCTTAATTGATGACAGGGGAAATAATGGTAATTATTATTATAAATACAAGTAAATAAAAAACAAGATCCCACAGAGGACAGCGAAGAATGTTCAAAACAATTAAAAATATATCGTATTTATTTTGTTTCTTTTTTAAGAAAAATAATGCACATATGACTTTCATTTTGATTGTAAATAAAATGTATTAATTAAAAATGTAAAACTAGAAATATTCAACATATACATATGTATGTATGTATGTATATTTGTGTATGTATGTATGTACGTATAATTTACGTACAGTTGTTTACAACTACATATTTTCATAAAAGTTAGGTACTTTTTGCTTTATGTATGTATATTTATGATTTACATGCATATGTTTTATGGATATCTCAAAGGTTATTTAGCTTAAAAAGATATTGGGTACATGTTAGTTAATGTACATATGTATGTAAATGTACTCTTATTGCTAATGCAAATAATTTTCATACAATATGGGCAAGGACTAATGGGTTAGTACTTATTACTTTTCTAAAGATTGCTTATGTACGAGTGCCTCTATAGTTTGTAATGTATTTATATTAAATAGAAATTCAATATTATAGTACATACAAAAACATGCCGGCTTCTCTTCATCTGCTCTTCTTTTCGGAAAATGGATTTTACTAATTTATAATATTACGTATTTACCTATTTTAGGTTTGTGATTTTAGTGACGTTAACTCCTTTTATTAAATTACCACAATACCAGTGAACCGGATAGGAACGTGCCTTCGAGCTACTTCAGGTTGTTCGTCAAATAATTAAAAATTCAATTCCTCATGGAACTAACACGATTGTTAATTTTACTTTGAAATATGGCAAGTTTTCGCTTAAACTGGAGAAAGGTCTCGTTAAAGTCTAATAATTTCTCTTAAGCTTGTCAACAGAAGCATAAACTTGTTCGTATTGAGAGCAACGAATGTATAAGAGAGACTGAGAGAGAAGGGGAGCCATATTTGTAGGTGATATCAACCGATAACTCATCTGAATGCACTGAGTTACAGAGATTTCAGAGAAGGGAAACATTCGTAAAGATGGTGTAGGACAGACAAATTATAAGATAAAAAATAATTAAATTTGTTAATGCAACTGTTACCTCTGCTTTACTTCTCCTACTAAGCAAAGGAGTAAGGCTTCTTTCAATAGCTTATCTTTTTGCGTAACTTAAGCGTTTGTTCACGTTCTCGTTCCACTGCTAAGGCAGCCGCTGCATACTTGGCACCGCTACGTTGCAAGTACAATCCGTGTGCTGTGGCCGATGCAGTCGGTGTTGGTATGCCGGATGTAGAGGCCGATGATGTGGATGAGGCTGTCGAAGATTCCAGTGCAATTGCAGCAGGCAATCTACGAGCTTTAAAGCTCCCTGTAGAGGCTGTTGTTGTTGTGGTTGTCGACGAAGGCGCTCCCACAGTTGTTGCAATGGCTGATGAAACGGCATTGGTGTTGTTGTTGCTGTTATTACGACTGCTGTTGGCATTTGCCGCCGTTGTTTTACGTAATAATTTCGTATTATACTCATCACATTTATCTTTTTCAAGGCGTGTGCTACTCAATGAGCGTTTGTTGCGTTTCATCATCATGTTGTTGTTGCTGCTGCTGCTGCTGCCGCCTCCACTGCCACCACTCTGTATGGGTATGCTGGTGGGCGGGGCACTCTGCTGAACTATCGGTGAACGTTCCTGGCCACCTCCTCTGCTGGGTGTATTATTACTAAGCCGATTTATATCTAAAGTTGGTGTGGAACGTAAATTATCAGTTAACTCTGTGGAAGTAGAAATGGGATTGTTGTTGCCGGGATTGTTAGTGGATTTAGAGGAATGTGCATAGGTCAGATGCCCGTCTAGCAATTGTTGTTGTTGCTGCTGTTTACCTGTGGTGGCAGCAGTAGTTATTGTTGTAGTGGCTGAGCTCGTGGGTTGAGAGGGGTTTGAATTTACATCAAGCGTTGCAGACGTCGATCGGCTATGCCCGTCGCCGACGCCGCCTTCGCCACCAGGTGGCGGCATAGCAGATGCGGTCGTGGGTATCGCCGATACATCACGATAATAACGTGCAGTTACAGTGGTACATGGAGCTGAAACCCCTACACCCCCAACTTGATCCACATTTGTTGCTGCATTACGATGGTAACGAATGCGTGAACGACCACGCAAAGTCATATGATGGTGTGACACACGTGATACACCGCCTCGTGATGGCGGTATGGTAGCACTTGAACCTATTGCACCACCGCTACCATCACCACTACCACCACCACCAACGCTATTCAAGTAAATAGTGCGCACAACTGGAATTTTACTTTCATTAATAGCAGACATATTCGACGTGGAACTAATTAAAGTGTTATTGTATGTCTTCGTTTGCTTATTTAAGCTACTAAGTGTAGGCGTGGTCACGTCGTGATGTTGTGACGTACATGTGGAATATGTTGTCGCTGATGCTGTCGCATTGTTGGAGGGATTTGTTTGGTGTTGTTGTTGTGCTTCGGCTTTGCGCAAGTGCATTAGACCCATTCTAATTGTTTTTTTTTTTTTTTTCGTGTAGTATCATTAATAATTATAGCAGAAGCAGTAATATAATATTTTATTAATCCACATTCACCAGGAAGATATTTTTTTGTTTTGTTTAAAAGAAAGATGGTATGCAGGGAAGAAGAAAAGAGAATAAGAGTATGTTTTAATTATAAAGTCACGTTTTCTTTGTACATAGGTAATTATTTAATCTTTAGTATAAATAGCAGAAATAAAATACACAAAATAAATACACAGTCTTTCTGCTTTCAGGGATAGAATTTGTAGTCATTGAAAAATTTAGTTTTCGGTCATATTTATATAATCTACTATCTTACAAGTTGCTTTCATTCGATTGCTGAGATTTATGTATGAACTAATTTCAATTTGCTATATATTAACAAATAGTAAAAGGTTTGGTATAAGCTAAAAACAAGGACAACGGTACAAAATTGTACTAATTTACTGTAAAATTAGCATAAATGTTGGGTATTTACATATACGGTAAGATCAAACTTTATTGTAAAATATGAAGTTCGCTCTCTTTTGCTTAGCTCTGAAGTACGAAAGAATATTCGAAATGCCAGAAACTTGTGATAGATCATGAGGGCATAAGCCATTCCATTTGTATTCTTAATTTTATAATTTTTCCACCTCTTCTCATTCTGCAGCCAAAAACACCATTTTTATATTAACTTTGACTATCGCAAATCAAATACTAATAAATCAAATAGCTATGAATGTGGCGGATAGGCTTATTTAACAAGCCAAAATTATATAATTTTTGGTAAAATCGTTTCATAAATTAATATTGCGTTCAAATTTCCAATAAAATTTTGAATGCAACGAATTTTGTCACATTTAATAATCTATTTGTTATATTTGTTCTTTCTTCTTCTTACTTTTGGTTCCATCCACAATAGAAACTGAAAATCTCTTGTCAGATTTCGTGGTAATATTGGAACAAAAATATTCGTCCGTTCGCTTTTCATAATAGCATAGTGCGAAGCGAATCGGACGTGAAAAGACTTGCAGAAACCTTTTCAGCACATTAACGTGAAAGAGGACCCGCAACAATTGGTCATAGAGCCCTCGTCGAATTACACATAGTAGTAAGATAGGGTGAACTCATATATTTTTCGAGAAAAATGCTCCCTTACCGAATATCTGTTTGATACATCAGTTGGACCAAAATGTGAATGCTTAACGAATATTTGAAATAAAAGTCAAACTATGTATTATGTAACTGAGCCTATCATATGCAGAAAGATGCTCATCCATTTTTATGTCGAACCGAAATTTTTTAAGCTCATTGTTTTACAAACCTGCATTACTGTAACTAATATTTACGACCCACATTACAACTTTAATTAATTAATTTTTTTATTTAAACTTTAAGTACCATGGAGTGGCCTGAGAGCAGTGTAAGGATTATAAAATGTTTAACATAATAAAACAAACTACAGTGTAAACAAAACGTAAATAAAAACTTTATATGAAAGCCAAAACAAAATTAATTCATAACAAAAATGTAACACAACAGAAAAATAAAAAAAAATAGGAACAATAAAGAAGACAAAGCCAAAAAGATAAACAAACAAAAAATACATTTTCTAAGGTTTTTGAAAAGATTTTGGTTTTTATTTTTCCAACATGCAAATTTAATAATAATCATAATAGTAAGAAAAACATATATAAAAATATACGTATAAAGTTAGCTTAATTCCTAATTCTTGTTTGTACAATATAAAAAATTTCATGTTAAAATATGTATATTGATATAAGTATGTATGTAAATTTATTAAATTTTTCTGTATTAATAATTTGGAAACAGTAGAAATCACAAAAAAAATTTAAGTTTTTAATTTGACTTTGTTAAAAATTTATGTTAAGTACTTTCAAACGGAAAGAGATAAACAACATTGCCAAACTTTATTTAGCATAGTTCAGAGTTAGATTGTTAAAAATTATGCAACGTTTTATGCTATTTTACAAAATTTAATTTTCAATAAAATATCTTGTTTTTTTATTAAAACTAAATTTCATGGAAGAGCATAATAAACGAAATATAGCGATCACATTTTTATTTCTCGTATATCGAAAGCAAATAATCAATTTTATTTTAGTATATGTCCAAATATTTTATTGGATTGATTTAAGTTCCAAAATTGCGGAGCTTTAAATTTGCTTTCCTTGTTTTTTTTAAAGAAATCTTCCCTTTAGGAAATGCAATAGCTTGAAAAATGTTAGGAGGGAAAAAGGGAAATAAAAATATACATTTAATTACAACTTTGACCCGTTGGTTAATAATATATTTCAAAATAACCTACATTAAAAAATTAGTGATCTTAAGCTAAAAATGGAAGAAAAAACATTGGGGTAGCTGCGCAAGAAAATGGCTAAATATACTCGTATTCTTGATTGATTTGGGACTAATTTATAAAATATCTCAATATTGCACAAAAACGAAACACACAAAAACAAATAATTAGAAAAAAGATTATAAACATTTTAAATTTTTCGACAGCTTGTTAAAACAAAATTTAAATAAAAAGGGTCTTATTCCTAAATATTTATTGGATGACAACAAAAGCAGTTCTCAATTCTGTTACGTTAATTCATAAATTTCCAAAAATAGAAATTATAAAGTGTACACATTTAAAAATACAAACAATAAATAGCAAATTTGTAATTGAAAAAGACAAAAGCACTGTTTTTTTATGATGATGGGTAAAAAAATACAAATAAGAAAAGGAAAAAATTGTCACTTCCTTTTGAATTTTTTGCTGTTGTTTTGATTTTGTTCATAATGGAAGGAAAGAAGGAAGTCAGGTCAAGGGCCGCAAAAGTGTGGTGTTGAAGACTTGGAGAGACGTTGAGGTATTGCTGTTTTTCTTGTATTGTTAATTCATTGTAGGTGTTGTAGTTGCTTATGGCTGTTGTTAATAAACTTACCTCTTGCTGTAGATGGCAAGACTACGCGCACGCGTTGTAATTGTATTGCCAGTGGCGGCGTGCGCGGTTGTGGTATTTGTTGTTGTTGCTGTTGTTATGATGTTCATATTCATATTATTATTGTTGTGGCTGTTGTTGTTGTTGGCCGTGTTATTGTTGTTATTAATATTGTTAATCACATTAGTATTGCAATTATCATAATTGTTATTGTGAAAAGGGGTCACTGCCGCTGACATCGTTGGTTCTCTAACCATTTCTTCTTCTCCGGCGCGAACAATTTCTCCGGTTGTTGTAGTACATTCGATATTTCTCAATGGTGATGCTGATGTTGTTGTTGCTGTCGTTGTTGTTGGCAACATATTTGCAATATTGTTGTTGTTGCGAAATGGTTGCGAACGAGCACGCATATGACGCAAAGGGCTCTCAAATTCACTATAAATTCAAAGCGAATACAATATTAGACACAATCTACTTCACATATTTATTATAATATTAGACACAGAGATAGAAATGGGAAAACAACTTCAGTAAACCTTCCCGCATTGCTTTACTAATCATTTAAGGGCATATTCTTACAGTAGAATCATTGTCATTATTTTTTTGGGAAAACGATGAATAAAAATCGGCTTGAGGGGCAAGATAAGATCGGTTATTACATAATACTCTTGAAGAATATTCTCTTCCAATCTGAAAACAAAAATTCAAGTTATTTTTAAGTTACACACTCGGGAGTTTAAGAATTGTTGACTCTGGTTCACTTAATACCAAACGTTTCTAAGTTAAAAATTTTTCTTCATAATCCGGTCAATTAAATATCTTAATTACGAAAAAACTCCAAGTCAAACTCAAAAAAATAATTTTTGTATTCCTAAAATTTAAATGAAAATATGGAAAAATGTAATCAATAGAGTCAAAATTTCAAGATAACTTTAATTTAAAGGAAGAGGAATGTATCTTAATGTAATCATACTTAGACATTAGACAGGACAACACCTGCTGGTAACGAATAAACACCAGAGTATATCCTTCAATACAATACAAGGCACTCATTCGCAAGAGAAAAATATCTCGAACTATACCACCCAGTAAGTAGAGATAGTCTCATAGTCTCGAAGCCACATAGATTACTGATATTCCCCAGCAAGATTTGCTTGTCTAACAGTTTATAATCCAAACTGCGATCGGAAGTACAATAGGCTTTTAAGGTCACAGTACTTACTTTACTTTACTTTTAATGGCACAACAGCCCATGGAGGGCCTAGGCCGAGCTTTTCGCATCCACTCATGTTGTGCGTGTTATATTTGTACATGAATGGAAGGGACCTACAGTTTAATGCCGAATCTGAACGGCGAAGTGAAAAGCTTTTCATATCAATTTTTACTCTTGTAGGTTTGCCATTGCCTGCCAAGAGGAGGTACCGTGTAGAAAATTTTTTTTTTCTACTTTTTGATTTTGCCTGTGCCGAGATTCGAACCCCGGACACTACGCCACAGCGACCAGGTCACAGTACACATCCTCTAAAATCAATCTATCAACCCCAAATTGGATGAAAATCAATTTTTTATATTGTTAAATAAATTATTAAATTATGTTAATTATTGTTAAATAAATTTTTCAATAGCAATTACCGATTTATTAACAAGTTTATAACCAGTTTTGTTTGAAAATTTTTTTTATATATAGTTAAAGGATTTTGACGTCACTCCAATCGCCACACACTGGAGTAAAAGTCCAAAAACGTGCGATTAAATGAAAATTGAAGTACTTAAGACATTAGGTTTTGGTACCAATTTAAAGTATATGAAATTATACTTCACTAGCCTGAAAATTGTTGTTGTTGGGCCTTTGCGTTTTTTTTCATTGCGCTTTCAAAGTTAACTTTTGTTTCGGCTTGCTTGCGCTCAGTCAGAAAGTGATTAGTGTTTTGAAAAGCGATTTAAAACAAATATTTTTAAAATTTTATGATGGATCCTTCAACATCAGATATTTTGAAATGTCAGATATTTAAAAATGTATTAAAAATATATATTGTGAAGTTTAAAAAAAAAATTTTAAGAATGTCTAAAAAAATTTCGTTCTTGAACAATAAAAGAAGCAATTTTTCTGTGAATGAAGTAAAATGAAGCTTAAGTGCTTCTTAATTCTAATAATACAAACCCGAATCTACAACATTGCTGAACAAAAGTTTGTTTGTTCTTGCCCCGAAAGGTTTCAAATATTGTAAACATATAGTCATCTTGCTAAGTGAATTGTTTACTGCAGAAAAAATACAACAAATAAATGTACATATCGTGTTTTCGTTGTTGCGATATTTCGTTTTCCGTGATCCTATAATTTATAATTTGAGGAAACTACCTAAAAAAAAGTTGCAGCTTTCATATCTCCACTTCTAACAAACTTGTGTGAAGATAATGCGGATGACCGCGATAATGATGAGCGTGATGATGATGATGAAACTTGCAGCGAATATGGCAATGATACGGATGAAATAGACGATGCTGAATAATTATGTTTCATATTTGCTAAATAAATATTAATGTCCAATAAATCAACTTTGTTTTTTAAGTTTTCTTCTGATCAAATTTTGTGTACGTTGGTTTCTATGGCGCATATTCATAGACAAATTTAAGTGCTTACTTTACTGAATTCCTACCTAATTTGACAAATAATACTCTGATTTGATAGAAAATAAGTAGGAACTAAACAAAGTGAGAACTTATATTTGACTATGAATATGCGTCTATATTTTTATATATACATACTTATTACTACATTTAGAAAATTTCAAGTTGAAGTGCATCCGGATCAGGTAGAAAAACAAAGTTATCAAAATTTAAGTAAAACAGGAAGCAGAAGCTTTGGCGTACTTGTAGTACAAATTTTCCGCTTTCGAAACAATACTTTCTGATGATGTAGTTTCACTAAATCATTAATTACTTTATGAATTTATAACCGATTAGACTCTGGGCTTAAAATCTTCATAATTTAGTAGGCTATCGAAAAAGTAATACTTGGAACATCGGATTTATTTCATATGAAAAAAATCATTAATTTTGCAGGATTTGTTAAAATTTATCAAAAATTACAACAAAATTCAAATTTGACCAACTGCATCATTTCTTTAACGATTTTGATGATCTATACATTGTTGGACGCGCAAATATATACTCTTTCCAACGATGTCAAGTCATACGTGATAAGTTTCATTAAGTCATACGTTTAAGATTTTCGCTGATATATATAAATTTTAGTGAAATAACAGTAAAATTTATAGCTTTCAGTTATTTTTTAATAACCACAAATTCACTACACGATGTCTACAAATTATTTAATTTTACTTAGAGACGTAGTAGTAACCAATAAAAACTTTAAAAATATGTATAGGAAACTTGTGCGAATTAATCGCACGTTGTCGGACTTTCATCCCACTGTACGTCATTAAATTTTATTTTTTTGAAATTCTTTGCAATCTGCATTTTAGTCAACTGTTTTTTAATTTGTGATAAACTAATATTATAAATAAACAATTGTCTTCTCTATCATATTTCGACTAATTATCAAATTCAATTTGAAAGAAGTATTCATCGGTACCAGACCATACAGCGCCGACTTCTACTGTTAGAACCACATGGCTGTTAAACGCATTCTATAATTTAAATTCGAATTTGTTCCACAAGGTTATATCTAAAGTTCGCTTTATAACCGGGTTTCGAAAATTGTGATTTGTGAGATTATTGTAAATATTTTTCGTGAGCGATGTCACGCACGATGTCAAAAAAAGAAAAATTTAAAGTTGGAAATTATATTCTTAATTCCGAGAATACCGGAGTATGGCCGAAACATATTATTAGTGAGCAACATGCATATCTGATACGATGTAACTATGTCCGTTAAAATTTATAACATCGAGCAATAATTTTTCAATGGGTAATAAATATCAAACGAAAAATTTGCATGTATAGATATAAACGAAGTTTGATTAGAGATAAGTGTTATGATATTGATACTTTCAAACAAGCACGCCAATAAATGTAGTCTCTGAAACACTTCAAATAACAGCATTTTCAGACATTTCTCGATTTTAAATTTCTCTTCTCTACCCTAAGCTAGCAAAATCAAATGGAATACATAAATTGTCTAGCGTTCCTTTCAACTTTGAATCAAAGAGCTAGAAGAAAGTATGTAACTGTGTTCAGTACTTCAGTATGATAGTTCCGGCAACATTCGGAAAAGCGTCGAATTGAACGAAAAAATTCACATTTAATTTGAACAGAAATATCACCTTCCCAGAAATATCTGCCATATCTCAGAAAACTGTGCATTCTATATATGTAATTTACTTACAGCACACTATTGCTAATATTTATAGATGGTTGTCGTGAATTATGAATTTGACGGCGCATTGCTTTGATCTGGTTCAACTTGTCGCCCTGCGTTAGTGCATTCTGCTTCTCTATGGCCGCTTGTGTCATCTTCACGGTCGAAGCGATAGTATGTCGTTGGGCTGCTTCAAACACTACATTTGGCTTCTTCATTTTCTTCTCAGAGTAAACGTCAATGGCATATGGTAGGCGATTACCGCCACCTTGTTCTGTAATTGGTGGAGTTCTGCGTACCGGTGGTGTTGGCGGTTGGTTGCCATCCGATAAGTTGTTGTTATTTATCATGTTAATGACACCCTGCACAGACCCAGGGGTGGTTGCTGCTGCACCACCAGGTGATTTACGTCTCCGTGATGTTATGAATGTTCCACCGCTTGATGGGTCATCATCATCGTCGTGCTGATGTACTTCGGCTGCTATTGTGGTTAAATTATCATTACAAATTCCAGTACCAATACCACCACCACTCCCATCAACTTTATCCTTCTTGCGATTAACTACTGGAGAGCGTGTCCGTACCCTCACATTTCTGCTATTATTGCCGTTTTCTGATATGTCTTCACCATCATGCAAATGCATTGTATCCACCCTTTGTGAAATACCCTTAACGCGAGTCAGCAGCACTTCCGAGTTTTCATTCGGTTGCGGAGAACTTCCGGTAGCTCTATTATTCTTAAGAGTTATGCTATAGATACCATATTTGTGCATGGGAATTTCGATAGCAGCCCGTTTGCGAACTCGTTCACCCTCAGACCACAGCCAAGCTTGTTTGCTAGAAACAGTAATAAAATCAAAGTGAGAGTGAAAGTGAAAATAAAATTTTAATGAATTTAAAATTTACTCTTCCATCCACTGCTGCTGATGTCCAATCACTGAACCAGGACGACACAAACGTAACCAGGCTATAGCTTCCAGCGCTGTGAAGTTGTAGTGTTTCATGATGTAGGCGCCAATGAGACTGCCAGTGCGCCCCAGACCAGCTTTGCAATGCACCGCAATGGCACCCTTTGTATTCTCACATATTGTAAGGAATTTCTTCAAAATCAAGTCGCTTGGTGTGCTGCCATCGATAAAAAATAAATCCTTATGATCGAAGCCGGCATTCTCAAAACTCGAGGCATGATACACCTTCGCATTTAAGCGGATCACAGTTGTCACATTATTCTCGCGGAAATAATCGAAATACGTCTCAGGCGAATGACATGGGTAGCCATTTGGCAGTGTTTTTGATTTCTGATGTGGCCCACAGAACGCTATGAACTTTTGTGGCACAATCCAATTGAAATCACCGTTTTCTACACGCTCAAAATACTCATACTCATCGGCATCGAAATCATCGAAATTGAAGAAGCCAGCCTTCATTCCTTTATGCACAGCATTAATGCAATCGATGAGTGAGATTTTGTAGCCACTCGGACCATAGGAAGCATCACAGAAGCGTGTGTAGGCGGGTATATCGCCAGCTACTAAGGGGCGATACGCATCCAGCGGTGACCTATTCAAGTAGATTACCTTGGGCAAAAGAAAGAAGAATTAGTACTTACATATGACTGAGCTACACAGTACTGCCAAACACTTACGGCATACGAACCAATCAGGTATGCAGCATTCAATCTCTTAGCCGGATTCATCGTTGTATAATGAACAATCTTCTTGCCCGCATGACATTTTGAACTTAATTTCGAATTGAGCTTCTGACAGTAACGATACAGCATACAAATGTTCAATGGACCAAAATCATTATAAAAATTCTCATAGACAAAGTCTTCATCGATGCTGAAATAGTGTGTATTTGGCGTATTCTTTGGCTTTAGATTCTTTTTGAATGTAACGAAAAATATACGGTCTGAAAAAAAGAGAATTAACTTTAAATTACAGTTATCAGTTTTCAAAAAAAATAATGAAATCAGTTATGACTGAGGGGTGCGACAAGCTCATTCGAGGACAATGGGCGGATGAATCTTAACTAGCTAGCTAGTTCATCGGCAGCCTCCTTGCTTTATGCTATGGCTAGTGTTAGCAGTCACAACTGTCTGTATAGAAATTGAAAGCGAAAGCACGTCCACTATTTTCACAACAAAATGGCTGGTTGTCATATTGGTAAATTACGGTCTCGTGCCTGGTCGCATATTCTCTTAAATTTCGGCCATTGATCTCTTCAAACGAATCAATTATTTTCTATACAGCTATCCCGTAATAGTTTCATCATAATACATAGATGACACCCTTCTGATGCGAAAAAAGGTTATGTTGTTTACACTTTAGCAAATTGATACATAATCAAAATAAATTTACATGAAAGTAGTGAAAGTATTACCAGATATGATTTAGTACAAGTCACGCCATCCATTGTGGATCCCTCATTTTCAAATTATACACCCAATGCATACCGCATATGTAGTACATTTTTAAAGATTTTGTAACTGCTCTGTAACTACTACGAATTATATTTAAATTCATCAACAGAGCTGGGTAGAAAATCGTTAATCCGTTAAAATTTTGGCTAACGATTAACGGTTTGGTTAGATTCCGTTAAATTTCTTCCGCTATATAAAGTCTATTAACTACTTATTACTAGGAATGTGACAGTTACTGCAGATGTGTCACCCAGCCGAAAAAAATCAAGAAGGATAGTAGGTCGCTTAAAAGCGTAATTCACGATTAAGTTGATGACTGGCTTAAGAAACTCCACGGAATTGGTGTCAGATGCTGCCCTTTAGAATGAGAACGTATTGGCGAACTTATTTATCAAATAATCGTATAACACAGCCATTCCCTAAAGTGCTGCAGTCACTTGAACGCGTGTTCTCTATGCATGGTCGTAACAATTTTATTTCAGTGTTTTTCGCGAAGCAAATTACATTTTTTTATTATTTCCATATTACAAGTTAACGTTAACTTCCGTTAATTTTATTTCGGAATTATGGTTACCGACATAAACTTTTTGTTTGTTTTTCGGATAACGTCGTTAATTTCTTGACTAACGATGCCCAGCTCTGCTTATCAATAATAAATGTAATGTTCATCATACGCCCCATTCGCCTAAACATAAATATCTACAATATCAAATAAGTTGAAGCAAAGCATGCATGCATGCATACATAGTTACAGTGTCGGACAATAAATAAGAACACCTTGCACTATAAAACTTCCATTGATATTTTTTATCGGACTGCTTATGGCAAACAATTTTTATAGAGAAGAAAATGGTATGGTATACTTATACTTTATAAATTTATAGGTGGCAACACTACATTCAAATATTTTTTGGGGATTTCCAAGCAAAAAAGTTGAAACGAAACATTCGAAGGCGGACAATACAATAATAACAGCAGACGAAAAAATTTATATTTTAAAAAGAAACTTAACTTAAATTTGTTTAGAATTTTTACTGGTAAGCATTTAAATGGTAGCATTGAGGGTAATTCAACAAATTAAATGTAAACTATTCCGTAATGTCACAGCAAAATGGGTCGAGCAAAGCACTGCAGCAAGGAGGAACGTGATTTGGTGAAAAAACTGCGAAATGAGGGACAAAGCATCCGCCAAATAGTTAAAACTATTAGCAGATCCTAGATATTTGTCTACCAATCTTTATTACCTCAAAAATTTCAAACTGATTACAAGAGAGGTAGGCCCCGCAAAACTGCAAGTGCAGATGACAA
Source organism: Palloptera scutellata (assembly GCA_958295655.1). NCBI lineage: Eukaryota > Metazoa > Arthropoda > Insecta > Diptera > Pallopteridae > Palloptera > Palloptera scutellata. Next base: position 36,636,453 of record OY282452.1, on the reverse strand, counting down.
TCGCATAAAAATTTTGGCGGCACGCGATCCATTTAAGGCAGCTGCCGCAATTAGAGAGGAGACAGGGATTCAAATTTGTGCTCGATCAGTAAGGAGACGTTTAGTGGAAAAAAAAAATTTATGGGAGAACAGCGCGAAAAATACCAATGTTGACACAAAGACATCGAATAGAGTTCGCTAAAGCGGACATTGAGTGGGATGGTTCAAGTAATGCAAAAACATGGCTTAACGTATTATGGACAGACGAAAGTAAGGTGAATCTTGTTAGAAGTGATGGCAAACGTTGGGTTAGACGCCCGAAAAATGCAAAATTGAGCCCAAAATATACTAGGAAGACGTTTAAGCACGGAGGTGGAAGCATCATGGTATGGGGATGCTTTTCTTGGTATAGTGTGGGCCCTCTGTATTGGATAAAAGAAACGATGGACAGATTTCTTTACGTAAACATCCTTCATGAGGTGATGCTTCCTTATGCTGAATGGGAAATGCCCTTGAAATGACAAATGCAACAGGATAACGACCCAAAGCACACCTCAATCCTTCCGCGAGATTGATTTTCCCAAAATAGAATTCCCGTTATGACCTGGCCTTCACAATCTCCTGACCTTAATCCAATCGAGAACTTGTGGAACACTGTCAAAGAGAAGATTGGCAGTACCAGAGCTAAAAACAAAAATGAATTGTGGCAAAGCATTCAAAGAGCGTGGTATTCCATACCCCAGGCTACTTGCGCGTCTCTGGTGGAATCAAAGCCTAGAAGGTGTAAGGCGGTTTTAATTGACAAAGGCAAAAATATTAGCATTAGTGAACAATTTGAGTCAATATTTAAATATTTTTTTTTTTTAATTGATGTGTTCTTATTGATTTTTCCTTTTAAAATGTGATTTTATGTATAACTTTTAAATTTCTTTTTTTACACTGAATTGATTTTGTTTTTATTTTAAGAAAAAATTAAACTTATAGAATATATGAATAAAAGTAAATACCTTTTAAATTTATCATAAGCCTAGAGAAATATTTTTTTAAGGTTTTTGGTTTCAGAACAATGTTCTTATTTGATTGTCCGACACTGTATGTACAGGGTGTTTTTTTAGAAGTGTGGTTTTCAAGAAGAAATAAAACGCATATAATTTAATGTTATGACCAAGAATTTAGCTTTATTATAAAGATAAGGATTTGCCATAATGTTTTAAAAACGATTTCGGGCAAGTGTCCGCCGCCGCCGAATATTATTTTCCAATGCGCCAATCGTCTCGGGCTTATCTGCGTAGACAAGCGACTTCACATAACCCCACAAAAAATAGTCCAGCGGTGTTAAATCGCACAATCTTGGAGGTCGCGCCACAGGCCCACGACGCGAGATAATGCGCTCACCAAAAGTTTCCTTCAATAAATTGATTGTTTCGTTGGCAGTATGGCATAAAGCGCCGTCTTGTTGGAACCAAAGGTCGTCTACATCAACATCCTCCAATTCAGGCACGAAAAAGTGGTTCTATAGCGTTCCCCATTGACTGTAACATTATGACCGACTTCATCTTTGAAGATATATGGACCAATGATTCCCTCTGCCCATGGAGAACACCAAACAGTAACTTTTTAAGGATGTAACGGCGTCTCAACAATGGCTTGTGAATTATGATCACTCCAAATGCGACAATTTTGCTTATTAACGTACACATTCAACCAAAATTGAGCTTCATTGCTGAACAAAATTTTCTTGTGAAACTCGAGCGAACCGAACCATTATTTTGGTAATAAATGTGCACGATTGGCAAACGTTGTTCAGGAGTAAGTCTATTCATTATGAAATGGCATAAATCAAGTGCCAGCTGTCAAAAAGACCAACTCCGAAAAAAGTATTGCCAGATTAAAAACCACACTTCTAAAAAAAAAACACCCTCTATATGCATATGAGATATATATATGCGTTAAATTAAATGCCCAAACAAACCTCGCTACAACTATGTTCAACTCCAACACCAACAATGACAACAAGAAAAATGCTTAACATGCAATCCAACATAAAATATAGTACGAGCACACATATATTGCAATAGCAGGAAGTCTTTGAGTAGCAAAAATGAAAACGATATACTCGTACTTCTTAGTAGTCACCCTAAATAACATTTGGCATTTACGTGTGCGCAAAAAGCAGCACTGGCAACTCTTTTTTAGCCTGCATAATGCTATAAGGTAAGTAACTAAATACTTTCTGACTTCTAGGTATTATGTATGTACGTAGCATTTTTTCTCTATGATTAGGCAAACTTTCAGCTTATAGCAGGTAACTTCAAATGGCAAAGGTGCTTAGCTTAGGTTTAGATGTAGAAGCGTCGAAAATGTTCTCACATAATTTCACAAACGGAAAAGGAAAGTTATCGTCACGTGCTAAACGTTGTTTTCGATGCATTTATTGCTATTGTAGACGTAATGGAATGGAGTTGTGGCCAATGTTTAACCACAAATTGGTATTTTGTATATAAAAAAAAATATTTGAATAGAAGTTGATCTACATTCAAAACACTGGTAAAAATAAAGAAAACAGTGCTGCCTTGACTATATGTAAATCCTTGTATGCATAAAAATTATTATAACATAAGTTGAAATTTGTAAATCATAAATATATTTATGGATTGCTTCTTCTTGTAGTTTTGATGAACATATTACTCGAGAAGCTAAGTATAATTATTATTATTTAATTATTTGTAAATAAATAGGTACATATGCTTAGAGCTATTTCGAACATTTCCCTAAGGTCTGTATTTCCTGAGATAAAAAAGTTTAAAGTTAAAAAATGTATGTTAAGAAACTTCTATACGTAGTTAAATATAATAAAGATAATAATAGAGTAGGTATTTAGCAAATTAAAGTAGCGATATAAGAAAATAGCCCATCCTAAATAGAATCGAATTAGAGTTAATTAAAATAGTGGATCTTTCTTTCTAAACTTATCGGAGGACCTTCTATTTTGTCTCTTTCACATTATCTATAAAAACTAAAAAGTGTAGCCGCTATACACAAAAGAAATAAAACGAGTTTAGATCGTTTATCTCTGCTCCGTCTTACCAACGCATACTAACAGCCTCTCTACACAAACATACGAGTATAAACTCGCACAATTAACGCAAACTACTTATATATAGGATTTTGTGACGGAATTTTCAGTTGGATCTCTTCTTGCTCTAAGCATTTTTAACTTACCACGAGAAAAAGGGTATTTTCAACTATTATTTTCTTACTACTTATTAGGTGGCAGCAGTGAAGGGTGCGTTACAAAGCGATGCCATAGGAAATACTAAAATCTTAATTGCCACAATACACTTCATTCATTCATAACGATTGTTGTAAGCAACACCAGACATCTTTGGGAGGAAGCACACACTATTCATACCTAAAGAAAAGTTTGACGCATTCTTCTTTTGATTTTTATGGCATAACAGGGCTGTCGGCCTAAGTTTTTCTCATGGAAGGCACCTACAGTTTTATGTCGAATCCGAACATCGAAGTGAAAAGCTTTTCTTTAACAATTTTTCTCTTTAAGATTTTCCAATGCCTGCAAAAAGGTGCTGAGGGGCTGAATTTGTATTTCATATTTTTTGCCATGCCCAGTCTCGAACCTGGGTTCAAACTACCATCTACGCTACAGCCACCCCAACAGTATTTAAATACTTAAGAATGAGCAGGATATTATAATTGGCTTTTAAAATACTAATACTTTCATGAATATAATTTTTTAACTACACCATTTTCGATGAACTTTATCTGTAAAAATTTTCTTAATTGGCTGGTTTATATTTACAATTACTTTTGTAAACCTTTATTTGAATAATATGGCTTTTATTACGAATATGGCAACAACAACAAAATTAATATTAAATTTGGTGAAACTTAACCAAAACATTTCTTTTGGTTGTTTGATGGCACTTCAGGAAACAAGCAGAAGAAAAAAATCAATAAACATTTCTTTATTTAATGCTTGGAGTCATACAAGCAATAAGTAAAACTGAATAGCACATATGTATTTACTTATACATACGAGTATACTTATTAAAACAAGGGTAAAACATATTGTCATTATTGTTCCCATGTTTCATTGGTTTACATCGTTGTTTTATTTATGGCAAACTTTATGATTTTCAAAAGGTTTAAATAGAGACAAATATAAGAAGAAAATACCAAGGGAATACAAATAGTAGAAGCTTGAAAGCAAAGGAAAGCCCCAACAGGAAATATACACAAATGAAATGAAGTATTCATGTGTAAATACTAAATATTGAGAAAACATTAAACACCAAGTTGAAAAGTTTATGTTAATCATAAACGAATAATATCTATGCTACCATTTGGCTATAAAATCCAGCGATGCAAATCGCTTTTAAACCATATATATTTTGAACTAAACCATCCGCAGTTTGAGTTACTTGAGCCGAACCATGAACCAAATCGTTTTTATTTTCTTCACTTGAAGAATCTAACCAAAACTTAAGGCCGTGGTTATATGGATAATTTTGCTATGCGAATATCATGAAATTGTTTTTGCACCGAACACGATAGATATGCTGGGCGTTATCGCATTATTACCATTATTACTCTTTGCAGCACTAATATTTCTTAATTTTTATTACGTTTTGAAACCTTGAATACTCCACTTCATTAACGAATCTCCATTTGAAACGAACCACCGAACCAGCGAAAAACCCGGTTCTTTAACCAAACCGGTGGTTCAGGAAAACCCTGTGACCCTTTGAACCGAATTACCATATACCCTAAAATTGTGTAATACATGGTGGGGCAAAAGTAATTTCATCATGTGAATGTGCCGTAATTTTTGCAAATGGCGTCAAATGTCATTGCGCTTGCACATTATGTTGTAGACAGATAGAGAATCAGTTTACAATCAATAGAGCGTTGCTCGGGCAACGATGGAGATTTTGAAACTTCAATTTCCGGGCCATGAGATCTGCAGTTGTGGCGATTTGAACTGGCTACATCGCCAGATCTGACGTTTACCACAACAAGCCACAAAAACCTTGCAAATCTTGAAAGCCAACATTGAAGAAGAAATCAGATGTTTTGCGAGCAACATTTCAAAATGCCGTAAATTGAGCAAGTACAGCTGCGGTAAAAAAAATTGCAATATGCTAAGCGACCTTGAAGCAAAAAAACGTCAAATCAATTAATGATAAATATTTCCAAATATATTAAGTAAATAAATAACTTAAAAAAGAAAGTGTTAAAAAAAGAAATGCATAATTTATTCTATACTTGGGAAAATATTTCATGTTTTCATTGATCACTTGCAAGATAAGGCGGTAAAACAATAGCGCTAAGCTTCATTTGTGTGCACAAGAACAACAAATATTGCCGATACGTTTGTAAAGAATTTGAATTCATTGTTAGCAACAAGATTTTTAGTAAAAAGTAATACATAAAACATCGTCTTGGCATAGAGTCCACAAAATCCTGGCACCTTTTGACTGGAATTTTGCTACAGGCATCCTGCTCTCTAAAGGACTTCATTCATTACTAGGTGGTTTTCTATTAGGTAGGTTCTCAATTGGATTCAGACTGCTTAGGCCACTCCATGATCATGGTCACTGACCGACCGAATCATTCCTCAGCTTTTATGCTTGTATGCTTAGACTCATTGTCTTGCTGGAAGACCCACAACAGCGGCATTTCTACTTTTGCATACGGTAGCATAACTTTCTGCAGTATTTGCGCATAAAGGCTCTGATCCATGATTCTCTTAATCCAATGTATAGCACCCACTCCGTAGTAAGAGAAACAAGCCCACACTAAAAATCTTGTACCTCAGTGATTAACCGTTTTGGCCGTAAATTTTGGATTGCATTCTGCAGTCGGAGGCTATCTAACATAAGATCGAGAAAATTTGCGGGCATGCAAAATAATTTTACTCTCGTATTTCCATAGCATATCCATTTTTTATTTAGCCAATTTAAGAGACTGAACTGCAGACCTTTAGGTTAAGTCCTCTAAGACGGTCTCGAACTGCCTCGATTCAAGCTTTTATAGTCAATTCCTTTCTATCTTAGTTTCAGGTTTAAGCGTTGTTCTGAGAATATTGAAAACGAAAAATGTTGTTTTTTATTTCAGCAAGTGTAAGCAGTTCTATTATTTTCTAGTCCATGCATCCGTGCCAAGGATATGCACAGCAGTTATAAAAAACAGGGGTTAATCCATTGAATATTAATTTTTCTGTTATTCATTCTTAATTTAAATAAATAGTTGCAAATATTTTCACAGCCAACATTTTAACATTGAAGTAAAATTTTGTTTTTATATTAGAAGTATTTACTTTTTATTTTTGCTTTATAAACTTAATTTTATAAAGAAATTTTTATTAGAAAATAGACGTTTATTTAAGAAAAATGGTTATACATTCAAAATTCAAAGTAATGGCCAGCTGTATGAATCTATGTGATGGTGCATTGTCATCAAGAAAAATCACTTTGTGTTGCCTAGCTTGATATTCTGGACGTTTTTGGCACAAAGCACGGTTCAAATCGGCAATTGTTGTTGATAACGTTGACCAGTAGCTGTTTCACCTGGTTTCAGAAGGTCAAACCAGATAACACCTCGCTGATCCCAGAAAACACAGAGCATTGTCTTCTTTCCGAAGCGATTTGGCTTTGCTGTCGATTTGGCCGGTATACCTGACTTAATATATGATCGTTTACGTTTGGGATTCTCGAAATAGATACTTTTTTCATCGCCGGTAACAATTCGATGAAGATATGACTTTCTTTTGTACCTGGCGAGCAACATTTCACAGGTTGTTTTTCGATTTTCTTGCCGTCTTTCAGTAAATTCCTGCGGCACCCATCTTATCACCTTAAAAATCAATCCCATTGCTTTTAAACGTTGAGAAATGCATTGTGGGGTGTCACATTTAATTGTTCCGCAAGTTGTTCTTGCGTTTGACCATCATTCTCAGCGAGTAAAGCTTGCAATTCGGCATCTTTAAACTTTTTCGGTGGTCTTCCATGTTCTTCGTTTCTCACATCAACATCGCCACTTTTAAACTTATTGAACTACTCGTTGCACTGTGTTTTGCCTAGAGCGTGCTGGCCGTAAGCTTCCACAAGCATTCGATGAGATTCCAAAGCAGATTTCTTCAATTGGTAACTGAAAATCAATGATGTCGGCATATCATAGTTTCTAGGCACGAAATTCGACAGTTTTACGAGCGAAAAAAAAATGTTGTTGTATGAAACTTGATTGTTTATGAACTTTATATTGTTGACAGAACTAAATGCGAAGAAATTGCGCCAATGAGTTGGTTTGACAGAGCGTATAGTTTTACCTAGCAACGCAGAGATGCCATTACCGGTTTCATACGTTTGTACACCTGGTATGACATGAAATCTGAATACCAAGATCTTTATTTGCATCTTTTTTAGTGTCCGAAAGTCGATGATTTAGCTGTATGTGTTGTCAGTTTCAAATGATTTGCACAGCACTGTATGTATTATGCTCAAAGCAAAGAAAAGTCTTAACATTTCTGATTTAGAGAAAAGCACAACACGGTGCAACAAGCGTACAAAATTGTTTCTGAAGCAATGCCTTAGATGTTTGACAAGATTTGGTATTAAGTCTCAAATTCATAAGCTGTTACCCAAAAATGCAGTAGAATCAATACGAAACTAAAGCTAAAAACAATTCAAATTTCAATAAGTTACTCAATTACAGCTTGAGTTACACAAGGACCTGCTATTACTACCTGCTGTACACCTTGAACCAAAAGCCTGCATAATTTCTTTGGAATCTGTGCCGAGATTTGAGCCCCGACACTTTGCGTAGCAGGCCAACGGCCATCACACTACGATGGCCGTCACACTACCACGGCACAACATGAGTGGACGCGAAAAGCTCGGCCTAGGCCATCCATGGTAAGTAATAGCGCCCAGCTGATTCTGATTCAGTTCTAACACGCTATAACAAAAAAAAATACACAAAATAATTTTATTACATATTTTACAATAGTCATAAGTAATATTGCAATTGAATTTATCTGTTGAATAACGATAAAATTATTTTCCATCTACACACAGCGTATACATACGTAACTAAATTTTATTTGTAATTTCTATAATTAATTACCTCGACATGTTACGAATACGCCCTGAATATGCAGAGCAAAAAGCAACCGTGTTTGCAATGAAACAAAAAAGAGCATCGATGTAAACCATATATATTAAATCCACTGTTGCTGCTACTACATATGTATATAATAAAACTTTACTTTTTCAAACTTAACTAGTTGCACTCACTGAACTAAAGTCGCGAGGATTTGATGTTGGTGATGAAAAGTAGGTATTAAAACATAATAATAATGTGTACATACATACATAACTAAAAAAAAACTTACTTCGTTGAATTTCTGAAGCCGAAGCCAACAAATCTCCATTGTCATCATCTATCATGGTGAAGGTAGCAGCAGCAGCAGAAACAATGGTGGTGATGTTGCTGGTGGCGGTGGTGCTGATGTGGACAACAATGGCAACTACTGATTTCCACAAGAGTCAATACACGCGCTCATAGAAAACACAGTTAACTGCCAGCTGAGTTTGGGACTAAGTGCCAGCCGAGGTAGGGGAGTTGTGAATTTTTCTATTTATTTAGCGAGCGTGCTCAATTTAAATTTACAGCTTCTGCTACAGCAGCTGATGATGACGTGTTGTTTCTTTTGATGCGTCCACTCACATGTACGCTCGATTCGGCCAGCAAATGTGGCAATATGCGGTCCGCTGTCGCCTACCGTTCCTTGCTGTCTGCTGTACGCGCGATTTAAACTCGAATGCAATGGCGTTGATTTCAAATTTTTAATAGATTAACACAATCGAACGATTAATCGATTGCCAATTATCCCCGCTGTGGTCGTTTGCTTTACTCTATTCGCAATGATGATGATGGTGTTGACGGCAATGATGTCGTTGATTTCTATTTCATTACAAATGCGCGTTTGCTGACAAATACTTTCGTTGATAGCTTGCAGCTTGTAGTTTGCAGCTTTTGTAAATTTTGATTCCTTTATTTGTTTTTCCAATTGCAACGCTCCCTTTTTGAAACTTTGTTAATATTGCACAATTTTTCTGCAAAAACGGAAGGGTAAAATTAAAATTTACTTAAGCAATTTATTTAAAGATTAGACAAAAGAATGACACTAAGTTTAACTTTTTGTATTCCTTTTAAAATGCTTGCAAATTATAATTCAAGTTCAAACGCTAAACGTTTAATTCGAACTAAACAACGTCAAGCAACGTCGTTCATCTGTGAATGTTAAAAAATTAATAATAAAAAACAAAACACATAAAAGTCATTCTCCATTGGTTTGATTTTTCCACCTACATCATCAACTCACGCCAAAACTGAGAATAAATTAATAGTGCTTAGGCAAATTGCTGTGTTTAATTTGCATTCGCATGAACAATTACAAGTTGCATTAAACAGAAGTTTTAGGGGAACGATAGGCAGCTTTATCGTGTTTGCTGTGGGCAATACCTAAATCCAAGCGTCAAGTGGAAGAGCGTCGAGCTTATCGAAGCCAGAATGCGGTCTTTCAGATAATCACGAAGGACCGGCGGAATAGCAACCGATTCAATACAAAAAGGATTAATTAGCAAATAAAATCAAATGGCACTGATAAAAATGCCACGGTGCGAGTCTTACTGCATAAGGTCCATGCAATCCATGCTTTGAGTCTGAAATCCTATTGTCTTCTTTATGCAAGCAAACAGGGGAAACGGACACAAGCGTTTTAGCTTAAAAGAGCAGACGACAGACGATTAATAAAAATAAATCGAGTGCACATGTGTTTACATTTCTATATTTTTCTTCCGATTTTCAAGATACAGTCACACACAATTTTAAAAAGTCGTTTCTACCATTTAGTTGTAGTATTTGTATTTCAACAGTTGCAGCAACAGTAGAATTACCAGTTTTTTAGCATTGCTGGCTGAATGATGCGAGAGAAGATCAGTTGAAAATCAGCAAATATAAAACCAACAGCAGCAGTTCAGGTTAAGCTATCATTCATTCAATCAATATATTTATACATACATACATACTCGTATGTACATATGTATGTACATAGCATGTTCGTATTTGTTTCTTTCATTCATTCATGCAGTGTTGCCCCTGTTCTTTATTCAACTTACTATAACTATTCGCATTTGTTTATACATATGTAGTATGTAGTTGTTTTTGTTGTAGCGATACATTTTTGCGCTTTGTTCTAACATACATACATACATATGTACATTCATACATACTTTATATAAAATACGAGAGTAACTACTAAATTGTTGCATATACTATGTATGTAAATATGTATATGTAGGTAAGTTAATATATGTGTGTGCATATGTATGTCAGTATGTGTTATAGGAGTACATATAAGGAAATTGAACCCACATACAAAAATGTACCCAGTACTTTGTTTACTGTTATTTTTGTAGGCAACAGCAACAACAACAAAAATACCATCAGCAATAGCAACATGAAAAGCCAGCATCAGCATCAGGCAGCAGTCATACATACGAGTAAAATAATAAATAACAACAATAGAAGAGCATATGGCGCGGCGCGTTCTCTTCCGTGTGGCTATACTCGTAGAAGTAAGTATGGTAAAGTCAAACGAAAGAGACTTTTGTTCTTTTGTCTATATTTTTTCTTTTCGCTTTAATTTTCTATGCCTACGAATTAATTAAAAATTCTATTTAAAGAAAAGCTGACATTTATTCAATTAAAAAATATATATATGTACACACCTGGACAAAATAATAGGTGAGAAACCCAAAAATTGGCATGACAACACAATCAAAAGGCAAATTTGGAAGTTTGGTGGCACTGTTTTGGAATAAAATGGGGGAATCCCCCCAACAAAAGTTCTTCTCGATAAATAATGCGGCTTGTTTATTTGTCCAACCTTCACATTTATCTGGACAATAAAATAGGTGTGTTTTGGTAAAAATTAAAAGTGAATAAATTTAAAGCGTTATTTAGTTCCAGAAGGTAAGATTTCGATTAAAGTGAACTAAATAATAATAATTTTTAATAATATTAGATGGATCGTGGAGTTCATTGCAGTACAGAGGAGAGAAGACTTGTTCGTCAGCTCCAAGACAAAGGAAAACATACAAATCATTGCCAGATCGATGGGACGGTCTCAGAATTTCGTTACATATGCTCTCAAGCCAAAAAAAAAAATTATTGAAACACGTGAAGCACCTAAAAAAACTTCATTAGTGACCGACAATCGTATCGTTACATAAGCTAAACGCGACCCGTCCAAGTTGCCCAAGAACAATTGCAAGCGAAATTGGGAATGTTGTATTATCATGAACCGTTCCAAGACGATTAGTAAGCGCAAATCTATCCGTAAGGATTGCTCGCAAAGTTCTTCTGCTTAGAACTGCAAATTTGAAGAGGAAAAATTTTGCATTAGTTCATAAAACGTGGCGCGGTTCACTTTCTTTACTTTTAATGGCACAACAGCCCATGGAGGGCCTAGGCAGAGCTTTTCGCATCCACTCATGTTGTGCGTGTTATATTTGTACATGAATGGAAGGGACCTACAGTATAAAGCCGAATCCGAACGGCGAAGTTAAAAGCTTTTCATAGCAATTTTTACTCTTGAAGGTTTGCCATTGCCTGCCCAGAGGTGGTGCCGTGTAGAAAAATTATTTATTCTACTTTTTGATTTTGCCTGTGCCGAGATTCGAACCCCGGACACTCTGCGTAGCAGTCCAACGCACTACCACTACACCACAGCAACGACTTCACATAACACAAAAAAATTGTCCAGCGGTGTTAAATCGCACGATCTTGGAGGTCGCGCCACAGGCCCACGACGCGAGATAATGCGCTCACCAAAAGTTTCCTTCAATAAATTTATTGTTTCGTTGGCTGTATGGCTGTAGCGCCGTTTTGTTGAAACCAAAGGTCGTCCACATCAACATCCTCCAATTCAGGCACGAAAAAGTCATTAATCATGGTTCTATAGCGTTCCCCATTGACTGTAACATTATGACCGACTTCATCTTTGAAGAAATATGGACCAATGATTCCCTCTGCCCATGGAGCACACCAAACAATGACATTTTAAGGATGTAACGGCGTCTCAACAATGGCTTGTGAATTATGATCACTCCAAATGCGACAATTTTGCTTATTAACGTACCAATTCAACCAGAAGTGAGCTTTATCGGATATTGGAAGCATTATATTGGTAATAAATTTGCACGATTTGCAAACGTTGTTCAGGAGTAAGCATATTCATTATGAAATGGCAAACCAAACTGAGCATAAATCAAGTGACAGATGTCAAAAAGACCAACTCCGTAAAAAGTATTGCCAGATTGAAAACCACACTTCATATGCATATATGCATATGTGTGAGAAAGGGATGTAAAATCACATGGATAGAAACTATGCCTTATAAAATACTCTGTATAAAATACGGCGAAGTGCTAAGGTGTTTATACCTTAGTGCCGTGCCTTATATAAAGCATCAAAAAAGCGCTAGTGTTCTTTCAGGGAATAAAATATTTAAATAATACTTTAATTAAATAATTATAAAAACATACAAATAAAAAATTATATTTAATAGAGTCAATTCTAAACAGTTTGAAGCCAATTGTTTATCTTCTATAGTTGATTTGATTTTCTCCGGAAAAGTCCTTTGAATGAATGAAAATAAATAGCCACCTCGGCATGTTTCAGCTTAAATTCTTCTAAGCTGCCTGCAATAATGGTCGAATTAAATAATGTGTGTGTTTCTTGTGTTTCTTAACGGAAAAAGAAACACAAACTAACAACAAAGTACAATAGTAAAACACAAGAACCAGCAAATGCTCAATTAGCGAATGTGCTGAAGAACAACTTGACGTAATTTTCATTTGGCTAAGACAACGGAAAGAGTCACAAGTATAATTGTGCAGAAATAAATGAACACTTAAAGGAATAAGTGAGAGGAAAGATAAACGAAGACAGTAGAAACTCTACTGTTAATACCATATGAATAAGTAGTAGTTGACAGTAGTAGAAAAAGGGTAAAGTGGAGTGGAGAAATGAAAGCTAATATTTAAGTAGTATGAAGTAGTGAATAACTTTTACTATGTACTTAAAGAGAATTTCTAATCAATTTCTGTGTATGTATGAGGATGTGTATGTAAGTATGTGGTTACATAAGGAGTGTCTGCATAAAAATAAATAAAGGAGACACATTGTGATCAAAAATCGTACAACAATCATTTAGATAAGAATGATTACGACAACAATGGGCGGGCATGGCAGACGAACAATCTTGATGAATACGATGAGTGCGTACATCATGCATGCATTTAGCAATCATTTACTTACATATAAAACTTTTACATAAATGCTGATATTTTTATTGTTGAGGACGTCGACGATGACGATGATGTGTGTTTCCTTTGCTTCATTTCACTGAATTTGGTTGTTTCTGTCATAATTTACATATTCGCATGTACGAAGTGGCTTCAACAAAGAATTTTTGGCACTTAATGCATATTTCTGAAACACTTTTATTTATGTGAAGGTAGTACATGGTACATTCACACATATTGGTTAGTCTTTATTTGCAACAGGTGAAATCAACTAATTGAAATGAAATCAAAAAAATTGATCAGTGGCGTATCTGTAACATCTAATAGCAACTAATTGATGGCATGCACACAGACAATTATTACAAGCCCCACTTTCGTATTTTTTTTTTACGAACGAATGAATCCCAACGGACCTTCATCCCGCCCAACACGACCGAGGGGCGCATCGACATAACGTATGGATCGTCGATCACCGTCAACCGCTTTACATGAAAATATGTAATGAGCCGCGTATATCCAAATAGGCATTCTTCACAACTACAGATATAAAATCTTCAGCTGTTTATTGACTTAATATGATAAGTAAGTTTGTTTTGATGTGTTCCAGAGAATCGGAAATGCTGACCTTTGCAAACGCTATCTTAAATAAGTTATGAACTTTTCATTTCTATTAGAGCTCAGTACAAAAATATAATTAAACTATCCTGTAAAAATTGATTTGTTTTTTAATTTAGAAAAATTGTTTTCTCTGCCACAAATTATTTAGCTAAACAACAAATACTTAGTTCCTTTTTCTTTTACTGTAAAAAACAATTTTTGAAATCAAAACTGTAAATATTAAAGTTTAAAAAGGCTTTTTGTTTATCCTGGAAAATTTTAAATTAGGGCTTTAGCATATTAAGGTAGCGATACAATAAAGTAGAATGCAACTAGTTTGTTTGTCAGTCTGAAGTTGGATTGCAAAATTCTCATCCGATCTTAATCAATTCTTATTCGGAGAATGCCACAAGACATACATACATATATGAAGTGGCTTGGAGAAGTGAGCGCGGCACCTCCTATACAATTCTAAAGTTTGTTTTTGGAGTATATCTCCGGAACTAAATACTTACATAATAGTACTGAGATTTGGTAAAAGGTTATTTGACAATGTCATGCTACAAGAAACATGTGAATGGAATGGAATAAGGGGGTGTCGCATTAAATAATAATAAAAATACATACATATGTAAATTCATACATGTCCCTCATGAGAAAGAACATAAAAAGAAGTTCTAGGAATATTTTGTAATAAAGGTACGTATGAATGAAGAACCAAATAACTTTTCTGAAGTAAAAAGGTATGATTTATGCATACGTCGTAACAAATAAAGCAATTATAATTGACTGTATTTGTAATTGTACATACATATTTGCAAAATATGTGGGGCGAGACCCCACATAATAAAAAACACAAACTAAATTTTCTAAAAATTTTTGATTTTGACACGTTTTTTGTTTTTTGACTAAGAATACGAGATAGAGCGCTAATTTGTACAGACTGTTCTAAGTTCACTGCGTTGAGTTTTGTCACCTATCTAAGAATAGTACTGCTAAAAATAGATTTTGCTCCTTTTTAAATTTGACTCAATGTGATTCCACATTGTCACCATTAAAGCTTAATATTTTACTTGTTTTTATGTAAATTAAAATAATTTTTGTTTGTTTGTTTGGGAAATAATTTTTCCGAATTTGGGAAGTTCATTCTGTGTGTTATGGTAAACATGCTCAATGAACGTTAGGCTTGCCATAGTGAGAATAACAACAATGTGCATATAAGTTAACATATCGGCCTAAGCTATCCACACATTCACCTTCATATTCTGCTGACATCGCGTCTACGGTGAACAACATGAACCGAGTGTTATCAACATTAAGTTCACCCCAAGGCCGCCAAACAGTTTTCACAACCAACGTTACATTCCCCCGAAACCGGAAGCACTGAAACAGAAGTAGAACAGATGAAGGTGGACCCTGCCATGCAAAACCGAAGCGACGGGAAGAGACAACAACATTCGTTCCCTTGCTAAGAGGAAGTTTAAGTCAGATAACATTCGTACGAAACAGCAAAGGATCTTCAACATCGAACCCGTAAGCGAGGAGTTCGGAAGAGAACAAGGTGAGGTTACGTATGCGAAGTTGGCCGAGGACAACGTAAAAGACCAGTTCAATTTTATGGACGGGGCCTATCCAGCGTACCTTATATAGAGTATATTGGTAGCCAGGGCACGGTTTGGAAATTCCTTGTGGACACCGGTGCCAACAAAAATTTTATTAGTCCCCCTCTTTCTACAAATAGTACCGAACTCTCTAAACCGTTTTTTGCCCAATCTGCTGGTGGACGCATCCTCATATCTAACGAGGTCAAAGGTAAATTTTTCCAACAGGTAGGAATGACGTCTTGCCTGGTCTAGAGTCATTCGATGGGATTATCGGTGACGATACTCCCAAAAAGTTAGAAGCGTTAATTGACAGGAAACAAAATCTGCTAATACTAAACCCCAATATTAAAATTCCTCTAATGGAAAAGGTTTCAAAACAAGTATACCCGGTGTTAGACCTTTCAAAAAGCGCTCAAGATAAGCTACAAAGGATCACCAAGTTGTATGAACCTCGTTTCGGACCAATCAGTAATGTAGAAATAAGGGCCGAAATCAAAACAACTATGAGACAGGAAGTTGAAAGACAGATTGGAGAATTGCTCGATGGAGGTATCATTCGCCCATCAAAGACTCCTTATAACTGTCCCATATGGGTGGTGCCTAAAAAGCCAAAGCTTTCCGGCGAGAAACAATACGGAATGGTCATAGATTTTTATTTATTTGCATATCCGATTCCTGACATCAATTCGGCACTTGCAAGTCTAGGAGTCGATAGATACTTTACGACGATCGATCTCACCTCCTTGGCTTCCACCAAGTTTCAATGAAAGAGTCTGATATCCCAAAAACGGTATTCACCACGATGAACGGGAAATACGAGTTTATAAGACTCACGTTCAGACTTAAGAATGCGCCAGCCATATTCCAACGAATGACTGATGACGTGCTGATTACATTGGGAAACTGTGCTATGTCTACATTGATGACATAATAGTTTTTGGTAAAAATTAAGAGGAACACTTGGAAAATCTGAACAAAATATTTTCAAGACTGGCTGAAGCCACTTTGATGTTAAATTGCTAATTTACGTCATTACTCCAGACGTCAAAAGTTGCAAAACCTCCGACAAATTTGACCCGTGGGGAAATCGTCAGGTAAAAGCCAACCAATCCAAGAAGGTTAAGATTGAACTTGACGCCGCAGCTTTGGAGGCGTTCGTTAATCTAAAGGAGCTTCTTGTTTCCTCAGACATCCTTGCCTTTCCCCAATTTGAAAAGTCTTTCAACGTGACCATAGAATAGCCTCTGATTACGCCATAGGCGTTGTCCTGTCGCAAGGTGAATACGGCAAGGACAAACCAGTGGCATACATCTCTCGTTCCTTGAATAAAAGTTAAGAAAATTACGCCACCAACGAAAAATAAATGTTGGCTATCTACTCGACGCTGAACAGCCTGCGTTCTCACTTATAAAACATTAAAATATTTACGAACCACCAACCTCTCACTTTTGCCCCAGGAAATAGAAATAATAATGCAAAATTTAAAAGGTGGAAGACCCGTGGTCGCTGTGGCGTAGTTGTAGTGCGTTGGACTGCTACGCAGAGTGTCCGGGGTTCGAATCTCGACACAGGCAAAATCAAAAAGTAGAAAAAATAATTTTTCTACACGGCACCACCTTATGTTAGGCAATGGCAAACCTACAAGAGTAAAAAATGCTATGAAAAGCTTTTCACTTCGCCGTTCGGATTCGGCTTTAAACTGTAGGTCCCTTCCATTCATGTACAAATATAACACGCATAACATGAGTGGATGCGAAAAGCTCGGCCTAGGCCCTCCATGGGCTGCTGTGCCCTCAAAAGTAAAAGTAAAGTAAAGTAAGACCCGTATCGAAGAATACAATAATGAATTAATTTACACACCAGGCAGACGCCTTGACTTAATTATCTATGTGGAAGCACCTTTGAAACTAATTTGTGATTAGGGAGGGTGAAGTACTTTCTGCGTAGAAAACCCACATAACGGCTACACTCGTCACTATGTTACCTTAGACAGAATTGATCGAGTAACCCTGACGAGAGTCCTATAGGAGCGTTTGAGGCCGAATGTGATTAATGGCAACAAGATACCCGAAGGCAGCCTTCAACTGCTTCAAGAGGTGTACCTTGAACATTTCCGGTATTATAAAATGCGAATAACAAAGTTGTTAGTTAGTCGAGGATGTTGTTAACGAAGAGAGGATTTGCACAATAATTGAGGAGGAGCACAAAAGAACCCTTTAGAGAATAAGACGCAAATATTAGAGCGCTATTATTTCCCAAAAATAGCAAATAGAATAAAGCTTTATACCAAGACATGTGAGGTACGTTAGGAAAATAAGTATGACAGGCATCCTTTTGTGCCAAAGCTGAAAGACACTCCTATTCCAGTTAACCCCTGCGACATTTTGCACATAGATATCTTCCAAATTCAAGGCCAGAAATTACTAAGCTGTTTAGATAAATTCTTAAATTTGCCAAATTCTTCCACATAAAGGATAGATCCGCGATACACTCGGGGTAAGTACTCTATTTCACAACGCCTCAAATGATAGTTACCGACAACGAAAGAATTTTGTGAGCCCTGTTGTCGCTAATAACATAAGGGCTCTAGGTGTAAGACTTTACCAAACTCAAGTGGAATGACTTCACTCCACTGTACTGGAAATATACCGTGCTGATGAAATAAGGGAGCAAATTAAAAAAACAACCAAGCATTGCGTAATCTGCACTTGAACCCGAAGAGGGGAAAAAAAATTAATGAGCAACTTTTCAATGCCGCTCGAGAATCAATGAATCAAATGATCCACTACGTAATACGTGAATGCTATCGGGAAAAAGAGAGAGAAAACTCTGGGACAATGCTGCTCAACCGAGTCCAGATCCTTAAGGAAGAGATAAATGAAGTGATAAGTATGTGCATGCGAAATGGCAAAAACGGGCATAGTCAAAACCAACCTCCTAAATCGGGAAGAAGTGCAGCAACTTATCTACGAAGAAGATGCCCTACCATACCAGAAAGCAATCGAAGCTATAGAATATGCGAAGCCTTCGCTGATTTCAAATGGCACTCTGCTGCTTTACGTCATTTCGACTCAAACCGGATAAACTTCGTTTCCAGGTAACGAGAGCAGCTACTTAAGCCGGAAGGAAGGTAGATGTGAGGTATACTGCGATGTTAGTTAGTAATGATGAAAGGTATGGCATAATAAATGAATGTTCTTCAATTAAATTAACCGAAGAAGAATGTGCAGCACGCCTAATCCGCTTCGAACGACACGTCAGCGCAGCTATCGCTGCTGCCGTTAGAACCGCTAACGCAACAGTCTATTTTTGGTAGAATTAAGCTTAGAGTTAAGTTAAGTATTTTAGAACGGGCACTTCTATTTTGGGACTCATTATTGTAGGTAATAAAAATATCTTCATAACATTTACAAGTCTCTTATTTACAGTTGGAAATAAACTAAACCAGCCTGTAGCTGGCTAACAACTTTAATTATTTTAATTTAATATAATTAATTTATATATATAGACCATCTTGATGAGACGATCGTTTCGAAACCAGCCATGGTTCCTCATCAGTGTTCTTAGTGGTAAATCTTTGTTTCAATATTCCTTTCATGCTGAGTACAGCATATAACGATCAGAACTATTTTCTCAAACTAGCGTTATTGTGCGTAGTCAGTTTTAGTTGTTTTTGTATATATGAATACATTGCTCTTATTCGTTCTATGGCTCATGGTTCATTAAGCCTATTTAATACACTAGATATAAATAAAATTAAGTTTATGCTTGCACGAACTATAAATAGAATGTCATAAATAAAAATTGAGCAAAGTAAGTAGGTATTATACCTAGTAACATAGAAAGTGTATGACAAAAATTCTTTCAATATAGTCAGTTATAGCCAATTAATAGGCTACAAATATACAAAAATAAAATGGCTCTGGTTTGCATGATTTCACAAAATTTCCGAAATCATCAACATTTCTGGCAAAATACAATCTAAGCCCAAAATAAATTTAAACAATTTTCAAGTCAGCATACCTAAATATAAAACCAAAAAAGAGAAAGAGGCGAGAAAAGCTCGCCACAAATTCACATTTTTCTATAGAGAAAAACAAAAGTACGAGTGTAAAACCAAAAATAAAACTCAATTGGTCAAAGCAAATACAAATGAGAAACACAATGTAGTCAACCAAAAAAAAGCGCTAACAAGAATACATAATTAAAGACGCTCTTTTCCGCTAATGACCTTGAAATTAGGCATTAAATAGTTCGTTTAACATTCCGCAGCGTTGGAATTGACCGATGAATGAATATACGAAGCACGACGTTGTCGTCGTAGTCGCTCATTCAATATGTTAAAGCCAAGTATTTATGTAGCGATTTTTTGTAAAATTTCTGTACAATTTAACTATGAACAATGTGGCAGATAACAACCACATCAGAACAATATTGTTACATTCATTAGTTTCTGTGCTAAATTTAAACATTTCCCCTTTTTTATATAGCGATATGCGAAATGTTTACTTTTTCTATACCTTGAACTAGATTTGGATACGCAAAAATAAGATTTTTGTTATTTCTTTGAAACTCCCAAGTTAAATACTATTTACTGTCATGCACATACGCTCTGAGAAAACCAAAACTTATATTGGGGTAAAATGTCAAGTTATCATTTCTAATTTGATTTACTCTGATTCAGTATAATTTGTTTTCATTTAGTACAATTTAGTACAGCGTTTAGTACAGAAAGCTCCACAATTTTCATTCCTGATTAAAAGTATTTATAAATTAAAACAACACCTTAAAAAATAAATACAATGAAACTTCTTTATTGCAAACTTCTACAAAGCCTATTATAAATTCCAACCTCGAATATTTAATGTTTTTTATATTTTACTCAATTAAATTTTTCGGGAATTCAAAATCAATGAGCGCTTGAGTGTTTTTTTTTAGTTTAAGTTTCGTATGCCAAGATTTTTTCACTTGTTTACTACGGCAGTACTCATACATGGAATAGGGAACAAATGATTTTGGTCGGTTGGAATGTTACTGGTACCCTCGGTTTATAGTAGGTTTACATGAAATTTAAATTTGAAGGAAAAGAACAATAATATGTATGCAAACGGTTTTAAGGAAAATGTCAGGTATTTAGAAAATTTGTTTGCACCTTCACTTCACTGGCGTCTTCTTTTCTAAACAGAAATGTTACCACATTTTTCAAATGCTGCACTCACCCCGCCAGATAGTCTTTTTTACGAAGAGAAAGGAACAAATAAAAGGTAACTCTGCGATACTAATCTGCTGTTTGTGATGTACGCTAAAAAAATTACAAAAGAAAATGTATGCAATTACGAAAGGGACGTAATTTTACTCTTTTAACGAAGATTCAGCAAATCATAAAATATACTTATGTATATGCCAAACAATTAATAAATTAATTTCAGAGTAATATCGTTTACAAAGTTTAGCTGAGTTACAAGCAACATTTCACGTCGTCATTTAATAATAAAAAAAAAGTTGGAACCGTTGGTAAGAACAAATTTTCACGAGTGGAAACAGTGACATTGGAACCAGATAAGTAATTACGGAATAGTATTTAAAGTTATATATAACGAAATATTTATATTTTCCATTCTTTACGTTACATTTTAAGAAAAATCGATGAAAATATAGTAACATCAAGGACATTTGCAACGCAACCTAACAAAATCAAATACTTCTAATGATGTAGTGTAAACGATCATACATACATCAGATAGTATATATCAGATAGTATAACTGTGACTCGCCTTCAACTGATGCCTGATGAAAACATACTCTTCGAAAGACACATGAATATCAATACTAAAATGCTCTTGCAAAGTTGAAAGTTCTTCCAAGTCTCACTGTGTAGCTAATATTAGTCACTGTGTAGCTAAAAATAGTTGCCGATAGCTTACAAAATGTTACTTAGCTGGCACTACAACCGATGATCAGTCTTGGCCGCCTCGATAAAGCTTCGACAGTCGCCTCTACTATGCGGGCGCTGGCGCCAGTTGATAAGGCCAAGAGTAGTCAGGTTGCCCTGTAGCTGGTCTTTCAAATGGAGATTAGGAGATCCTCTTCTGCTTGTCCCTCCACCGTGGCCTTTCCAGATTGGATAATGCTGCACTGTAGAAAATAGAATAGAATAGAAAATAGTGACAGAGATGTCGATAATGTTCGCAGCTAGAATTATTTTCTCCAGCATTAGGTTAGAGAAGTCTCACGAAGGGAGTCACCTTGTCTGAAATTTCTTTTGGTATCAAATGGAGCAGAGGTCTGTCCCAATTTTCACTGTGCTAGTGGTGTCGGTCAGTGTCATTTGCCAAAGACGAATGAGCTTTGCAGGGATACCAAAATCAGACATTCCGGCGTACAAGTGATCCCTTATCGTACTGTCAAAGGCGGCTTTATAATCGACGAACAGTGGGTGTCGATCTGTTTTTCTCGGGTCTTTCCCAGGACTTGGCGTAGTGTAAATATCTGGTCGATGTTGGACTTACCAGGCCTGAAGCTACACTGATAAGGTCCAATCAGTTTTTTTGAAGATGAGCTTCAGTCTTTCGCACAGTACGCTCAATAGAACCTTATATGAGATATAAAGAAGGCTTATCCCAAGGTAGCTGGCGAAGATCGTGAAGTCACCTTTCTTATGGACTGGGCAGAATACGCTGGGGTTCCAATCACTTGGCATGCTTTCACCCGACCATATTCTGCATAGAAGCTTGTGAATGCGTTTTGTGAGCTGTTTGCCTCCAGTTTTAAGCATTTCAGCAGGCAGACCATCTGCACCTGCAGCCTTATTGTTTTTCAGCCGAGCGATAGCTTTTAAGACCTCCTCATAGTCGGGCGGCGGGTCTTCAACGCGTCAGTTAAAGCGATATAGGTTTTTTTTTATTTTTTGGTAGTTACATACGAGTAAGTATTACTGTTATACATATTTTCCCACAAAACAGTTTTTACTGTGGCACCTGGCGAGATTCGTTATAGAGAAGTTTGACTGTAAGTATAAATACAGATGTGAGTTTGTTTTTCTGCAATGCTGAAATATTATGAGAATGAAGTTTCCACAATTCTAAGGGAGAAATTATTCTGATTATTTGCAAAAAGTATTCACAATTCATTAAATATATGTATATGCACTAGTATAGAAGCTAGTATTTTAATATATTTCTTTTTATAATAAAGCGGTTTTTAATAGGGCCATAACCGTTTTATGTTTAAAAACAAACGCACCCTCAACTTTGTTTTTCATCTGGTAATATCAGAATTTCATTCAAGGTTTACATTTTTATCATGGTGAAGTTCGCGAAAGAGCTACATTTGGTAATTATTAAAAATTACTACCAAAATTCAAAGTCGATGGTCACAACTTTAAGAGCACTTTCTCCAATTTTCGGTCGTTAGAATCGCCCCACCAGAATGACTACGCGTGCTATAGTGCATAAATTCGAGTCAACTATTCACTATTAAATGTTCCTGTGCCAGTGATCGTGTGACCGTGTGATGTGGATTTCATGCCGCAGGTGTGATTGGACCGAATGAAAATGATCACCATGTTACGATCAATGGAGTTCGCTATTGTACCATGTTGGAAGACTATTTTGGCCAGAATTGGATGGACTTGACATCAGTGATTTGTGGTTCTAATAATATGGTGCCACATCCCTAACAGCTGATCTTTACTTTACTTTTAATGGCACAACAGCCCATGGAGAACCTAAGCCGAACTTTTCGCATGTTGTGCGTGTTATATTTGTGAATGGAAGGGATCTACAGTTTTATGCCGAATCCGTACGGCGAAGCGAAAAGCTTTTCATAGGCAATTTTTACTCTTGTAGGTTTGCCATTTCCTCCCAAGAGGTGGTGCCGTGTAGAAAAATTATTTTTTCTACTTTTTGATTTTGCCTGTGCCGAGATTCGAACCCCGGACACTCTGCGTAGCAGTCCAACGCACTACCACTACGCCACAGCGACTAAGAGCTGATCACACAATTGATCTATTGAAGGGGAAGTTCGGTAACCGTGTAATCTCGAGAAAAGGTCTGGTAGCCGTTAGATTTCTTTATATGGGGTTACGTTAAATCGTTGGTTTATGGCAACAAGCCAGCAAACGTTAGAGGAGCTCAGGAAATTTGCTCAAAATGTAATATGTGTACTAAATCTGGTATACATTTTAGCCCGATATCTCAATTATTCGGTGTTTTATTTAAATTCAAAATTGTTATGTCCCTATTGAAAAACTGTTTACTTAAAAGGGCATTACCTAATACTTTCATATATTTATGATCAGCCCAAAACTTATTTTTTTCTTTTTTCTTGTAATGGCACAACAGCCCATCGAGGGCCAAGGCCGAGCTTTTCACATCCACTCATGTTGTGCGTGCTATAATTGTACATAATAAATTTTAGGACCTCTTGCATACCTCGAGGAAGACTTGTAGTTTAACCCTAATTGATTAAGCTGCATTGTACGTTGTTTCCTCGTTTATATTTTGCCCATTGATGAGCTTACATAAAAGAATTAATTCTTATTGTATTACAAATTATAAATAGATAAAATAATAAAAATAATAATAAATTAAAGGGACCTATAATTTTATGCCAAATCTTAACAGCGAAGGCATTTTTTACTATTGTAGGTTTGCTATAGCCTGCCAAAAAGGGGTGCCGTGTAGAAAAATTGGTTTTTCTACTTTTTGATTTTGCCTGCCTGTGCTTTAAAAACAAATAATTTTCTAAAAAAAAGTATGAATCTTCTTGTATTTTTATCTTTTATCTTTCAAAAAATCATATCAATTAGCTCAGATTTAATTGCAAATTTAAAATAATAATAATTCTTCCCTACCTTTTTTTTGTTTTTTTCGAGTTGTAAATTAAAACTTTTTCGAAAATGCAAACAAAATCTATCTCAATGTAACTAGTTAAATGGAGACAACTTCTTTCGGTTGCGTTTTGCTTTTATTCACGAAATTTTTAAAGATATCAATCCGAAACTTTGCCACTCAATTGCCGCGCAATAATAAAATAACATGTCATATAAGTCGAATGTATGGAGAAATGAAAATAAAGGTACTATGTACGAGGAGTAGTTCGTTGGTTTCGTTGAATGTCAATCCGACGTAAAGAAATAAATACAAATTATAAAAAGTTTCTACAGAGCACAAGAAATACATAAAAAATAAAAATAAAAAACACTAAAGGAAACTATTACAAACAAAAAACACTTTTAATACGAAAAAAGCTTAGGGCTGGGCTCTGGTGAGAAGGCCGTCGGAGTAAGAAGGGGTGAAGCAGTAAAGGAGGAATTGCGTTAGAGAAGGCGTTTTGCGGCTTAGAATTGCAAAACAAACGGAGCTACAGAAACAATTGTTGCTGTACGAGTATAGGTAGGTACATACATAGCAGAGTATTGTTGGCGAAAATCGGAAAAGAAGACACTAAGGAGAGAGGATATGTGTTTTTCGTGTGCGAGTGTTGGGTATACTGGGTCAAGGTGCAAACACCGCATGAATACGAGTATATACAAGTGTATGTGAATATAAATACATACATTCTTGCTCGTGTGTATGTGTGCGTCTGCATGCTATTAGCATGTTAAATAGAAATTATATAAGGTTCATAAGTTATGCATATAGGTAGATACGAGTGTGTATATGTGTTTATATCTACACACTCTTTGCAAGAATGAATTGCATTTTACAACTTCTTTATTGTTATTTTTGCTATTTCTGCGTGAAATGGAAATGAAAGTAAAGTTGCCAGCATAGGTATATAACGCATTTAAATACCCTGCGATTTTCTAAAATTGCATGTCTGCATAAAATGTTGACTTAATAAAGTTCAAAAGACTATTAACAAGCTTTGGAATAATTTAAATTACACATTTTAAAACATGATTTACATTGCAGCACAATGATTTATTGAAAGAAATTTATGAGTTTAAATTTTAACATTTTTCAGGCTGCAGCCACAAGTAACGTCGTCAAAAATATTTACATTTATAAACTAATTATCTTTTTGTTTTTGGTTATTAACTTCAAAAATTCTCGATCGTTAAACTATTAATCAACTTAAATACTATTCGATATTTTGCCATTTTTCAGTTTTAATTTCCTAAAATGCTATGTTTACATGTTTACATGTACACACTGGTGTTTGGAGGTAGTCTTGAAGACATACAAATTATAACTTCGCATGTTTCACATTACATTTTTTACAACCTTCATTTTATCAAACTATAGTATGTATTAAAAGAACGAATGGAAAGTAATGCAAATTTCTTTTTACTTGACCCAAGAGATATCTTTTTCCTCTTGATATTATGTACACACAAAAACTGAGCATTAAATTAAATAAATAAATTGGTCTAAAATATTTCCTAGTGCGTATGTATTAAAATTTCATGCAGATGATAAGTTAAATAATTTTTCTAACTATGAATTACATTTTAAGCTTTATTCACTAATGAACTTTTGCAAACCAATTTAATCATACACTAACTATTTACATAGATTAAAATCCTTTTAATTTTACATTTTGGGTGCATAACAATTTATTGGGATCAGAAGGGTGTCATCTCTTATGAGCTGCTAAAGCTTGGTAAAACTATTACGGAAGAGCAATGTCCGAAAAACGACCAGAATAACAACGCGCAGCCTCATGTTGCTGTATCCTTGCTCCGTCTGACAATCACTTATTTAGATCGATTTAGAATGTCCTTGCTGGACAATGCCTGACTTCAGTCGAAAGTATAAAAATTGGATTGATGCGTTCATAACCTCAAAAAATAGACGGTATTTTGGACATTACTTTGAATAATGTATTCATTCGATTGTTATTGAAATAACACTATATTTCTGTAAAAAAAAAATCCCTTATTTACAAGTTATTCACTTAATATTTTAGTAATTCTTTATAGTTTGTTAATATTTTTGTGTCTTATCTTTAGAAATTATATGTTTTATGTATTATGTTCGGTCAGAATGTTATTATTCAAAGAAAGAATTGATTGCATTGATAAAATTTATGCTCCAATAAGGTCTACAAGAGCTCCAATACTTAATCGGAGATTATTAGGTTCAAGATCAAAGATCAATTTTTGTATTGATTGTGTTAATGGTTTTCCAGATCGCGGGTCATCTTCAAATGTGTCTCTTTCAATACTTTGTACAAGTTAAAAACTTGTTTTCTTGTAAAACATTTATCACCGCAACAAATTCTTTGTTCATCAAAGTTTTTCATTTAAAAATAACCATCAAATTTTTCACAATTATTCTACAAAACAAGCATTTACAGTGATGGAAAAAATAATAGAAACGACCTATTTTTCTTTTATTGTTCACATTTTCTTTTGTAAAATGAATTTTCTTTTCAATGTTATAATTTTTATTTATTACTTATTCCATTATATTTCAAAATAAAAAATAAGAAGGTATTTCTGAAAGTCCATACATAAAACAATTAACTTCATTTATTACGCTTAAAAAACAAAAAACAAAAAACTTGAAACTAAGTAACAGTAAAAGTCTTTGATAAAAATTAGTAGAATATCTTTTTTTTTAAATTTAGTAGTTCTACCACGATTTTTTATAACTTGGACACACCGACGATCCATGGAATCCACCAGTTTGGCACAAATTGATGGGTCAATGGCGTACCATTCAGCCTGTACTTTTCTCCATAAATCCTTCTTATTTTTAGACTTAAACCCAGCAATTCGTTTTTTTAAGACTCCCCAAAGATGTTCTATTGGATTCCGGTCTGGTGATTGTGAAGGCCATTCCATCAAAGAAATTTGGTTGTCCCGGAACCACTTTTTGGCAAGTTTTGATGAGTGCTTGGGGTCATTATCTTGCATGAACTCCTACTTTATTGGCATTTCTTCCTCTGCATATGGCAGCATGATACTATTTAGTATGTTAACGTAGTCGGTGGCACACATTCCACCTTCCACCCAATATATTGGACCAACACCGAATGCTGAAAAACATCCCCATAGCATAATGTTGCCACCACCATGCTTAATCGTTTTTATTGTGTGTTTTGGACCGTGTGCAGTATTTTTGGGGCGCCTTACTTGGGGTTTTCCGTCAGATCCAAACAAATTCACCTTTGTTTCATCAGACCACAAGACGTTTTTCCAATTTGTTCGCGTTGAATGTCTTTTTGTGAAATTGATTCGGTTCTGGATGTTCTTCTTGCTGAGAAATGGTACTTTCCTTGCTGAATGTTCCTTCAAACCACGTTCTATCAGCCTATTCCTTATTGTACGGCTCGTAACAGATGCATTTAACTCCTTCCTTAGTTCTTCCGATGAATGAAATGATTTTTTTTCGACCGCCGAATAAGAAGTTGATCGAATTTATGGGAGGTTTTTCGCTTCCTGTCTCGTTTCTCTTGTTTTTCTTCAAAATGAATTGCGGAAAACACTTTTTTTGGATCACTTCATTATTTGTGCAATTTCAGCCATTGATTTGCGTTCGTATTTGAGATTTCCCATGACTTCTCTCTCCACATCTGTGCAATACACTCCACGACCCATTCTGAATCTAGAAACAATGCAGAAGGACGAATTTCGCAAGAATTGTTATTCTGACACTTTTTCCTTTTTTGAATGTCCAAAAACTACGTCAATTAAAATATTTCACACGTTCTAGGAAAATATTTTGACGAAATTTAATCGCGTTTCTATTTTTTTCCAAGGCAAAAACGTGGGTGATTGAAAAACACTCAAATGCAACAAGTATTCATGCCGAACTTCGAATAAACGTTTATTTACATACAGTCTGTTGAACAAAAAACGTATGTTACAACAGACTGTATGTAACATTTATTTGAAAGTGTTTTATTTTTGAGAAATACATATTATTATGGTTTTCGGCAAGAAGTTTAATAAGCGGTCAAATTTCTTGCATTGTCTATAATTGCTTGGCGTCTTTGGCGACAACTGGCAGCTAGACTTTCAGCATATTCCACGGAAAGAGACTTCCACGTACTTGGATGAGAAGGCGCATTTTGGGTTTCGATGTCACAGAAATGGACAAAGTTCACTCCTTCCCCTTTTGCGATCTTCTGAGATTTGTGAGAGAATCCGGAAAATTTTCGGAAGAAAACGTAGTCCCCCTGTAACCCATTTTTCGACTTTTTCCCTCTTTTTTCTAACCCCTTACTTGCTGTCGCCCCTTCTTCTTTTCCTAGGCCTTAAGTATAATGGGCTACATAGCCTGAGTGCTTGAGGAACTGTCCTGCACTCGTAGGTCAGGTTCTCGACCTTCTTCACATCCATCCATCCATCCATCCCAACTAAAATATGTACTTAACAAAAATCAGAGATATTCGAGCAAGTGCATTGATCGCGACCCGTCAATTTTGTATGGGTTAATAAATAAGGACATACACATATATAGAGGTTCTTCACATACCGTTTACATATATATATACACATATTTATGTACAACTAAACATACATACGTACATGGAATATTTGTATGGAACAGAATATTTACACAATTAAATGACAAGCAATCTGACAACCGCTAAAAAGCTAGTGTCGACAAATTAAATAACTTTTTTAATCGCATTTGACAAAATTAATGCAGCAATTTAGAACGTGGTTTTTACTTATTTCGAGAAAAAATAAGTGAGTGACGGATTCATATTATATGTAAATAAAAGACTGACTCGTTTTAACGTTGTATTTGAGTAATTCACCTTCCTAAAAAGAAGTATGGAAGCTAAATTGATATCAACTCACACTGTTAAATGCAGAAGTTGAAAGTCACTCAGCTTCTGAGATTTCTTATTAGAAGGATTTGAGCGAAAATGTTTGATCGTGAATCTTGGTCGAACTTACTTTACTTTTACTGGCACAACAGCCCATGGAGGGCCTAGGCCGAACTTTTCGCATCCACTCATGTTGTGCGTGTTATATTTGTACATGAATGGAAGGGACCTACAGTTTAATGCCCAATCCGAACGGCGAAGTGAAAAACTTTTCATAGCAATTTTTACTCTTGTAGGGTTGCCATTGCCTGCCAATGCCAAGAGGTGGTGCCGTGTAGAAAAATTATTTTTTCTACTTTTTGATTTTGCCTGTGCCGGGATTCGAAACCCGGACACTCTGCGTAGCAGTCCAACGCACTATCACTACACCACAGCGACCACATCTTGGTCGAACGACTATCATTTTATTCACAAATAATAAATAAATAGATGAAATATTTGATTTTATTATCACTTCTTCTTCTTTTCATAGGCGATTTTTACTGCCTGACAAGAGATGGGGTCGTGTAGAAAAATAGTTTCTTCCACCTTTTGATTTTGCCTGTACCAGGATTTGAACTCCGGCAAAGTAGGCCAACGCACAGCCAACTACGCCTCTGCGTCCGCCGTCACGCCGACCCTTGTCACGCTTTACATAATTTTTTGATTTATACTGCAGTCTAAATTTAAGTTTTTTAAATCAACAAGATTCAACTAGTTTATTTTAATCAAAATCTTTTTTATTGATGTACGAGTAGCTTCTTACTACTTGTACTGGCACAGTGCACACAATTGCAACTGCATAACCATAAAAGAAGAACTCCATTGACATTTGTAATAAATTTCACAGGCAAACCACAAAAGAAAAATAATTCGAAATTGGATTTCAATAAAGCAGCGGCAGATTCAGAAGCAGTAAACGAGAAACCTGTAAAATATATTCCCATGACTGGCAATTTGGCAAACAGACAACATTACCATGTTTTGGTATCGCACTTTAGCTACTAAGTAGTATGTTCTATTTACATAGGATGACATTTTATTTTACATTGCGAAAGGATGAATGCAATGTGTAAAAATACATGGGAGGAAAAATATATTAAAGGGTTTTGTTAGTTGTAAAGCTCAAGGAGAACAGCTTAACCCTAATCCAATCAACATATGTCTCTGAGGCACATTTTTGACTTTGCAGTGCATTAACTTATTTCAATAATCAAAAATATTACTGAAACTGCTTGAATTCCTTCCTCCATTTTTTTACTTTCAAAAATCTAACATTGTATCTAATCCAATCAAAGTGTGCCGTTAGACACCATACGAAACTTAGCATCCAAAATTTAAAAAAAATTTAGTCTTAATTCAGTGCATTCTATTTGGAAGTAACTAGTGCCCATTTACTAATGAAAAAAGGTCGCTGTGGCGAAGTGGTAGTGCAGACATCTTCAATGATTATAGTGTCTACTACTATTACTACTAGCATCACTGCCTTTTTAAATTGTTAAAAGAAATAATAGTCGAGCAAACTTTTATTTATTGTAGGTACTTGAGTAATTAGCGTTATTTTTGTAACATTAGCAAGTAGATTTGTGTGAAGCAATGTTTCGCCACTATTAGGACGATCCTAACGAGTGAATTTGACAATTCATGAAAAAATGTTCCAAATCATCACTTTAGGCGGTATGAGTGGCTTTGGTTTTGAGTAAAAAAAACTGAAACTAAAAAAAAAAAAAACTGAGAACGTTATTCACTTCAGTGGCTTATTATAATAAGAATAGTTATCTGGCTTTTTTTTGTGTGCCATTAACGAGTTTGTTATAGAAGATCCTGGACGTATCGTGAAACACAATTTTACTTAATTTTTTTCGGTGTAAGTAAACGTAAAGACAATAATCGGGGAAAACTTGTTGAGTTGCATAAACAAAACGGGAAAATCCCCCAAAATCTGACAACACTGCCAAAATAACAATACCAAAAAATACCATTCAAATAAATTTTTTTTTTTTGGTCAGTTTTCATCAGACTTTCTACGAAACTTGATTTGATTACGGATATTTTAGTTAAGTAGCTTTTTAGAATCGTAACACATTAATATATGTACAGTAGTTTCAAGAAAGCAATCGGCTTAAGTCACTGAAAAAATTAAGGTATCTTAAAAAAAAGTCCACAGCATCTTGAAATGATTAATTATTCATTGCGCAAATATATTAATATGGCGTCCAGTCGCCACTATTCTTTATAATTTCATTACAACGGAAATGCATGCTATCGACTTTTTTTCAGCACATGACGGTGTTAAACTTCGCCATATTACCCTAAGAAGCCGTTTCAAATGATTTATTGAACGTTTCTTTTTTCAACGTAGTTTTAACTTCATAAGAGCCCAAACATTTTCGATCG
The DNA here is from genome assembly GCA_958295655.1 of Palloptera scutellata. Lineage (NCBI taxonomy): Eukaryota > Metazoa > Arthropoda > Insecta > Diptera > Pallopteridae > Palloptera > Palloptera scutellata. The sequence goes on along the minus strand of OY282452.1, from coordinate 36,604,712 downwards.
GATTCGCATCTGGCGACTGTGAGGGCCAATCCAATGAAGTTATGCCGTTTTCCTCTTTCCAACTGCTACACAAGCGACTGCGATGTTTTAGGTTGTTGTCCTCTTGAAGAACCCAATCTCGGCCCCAAACTACATATCCGTTGATGGCAGAAGTCCACGACGGTATATTGTGTTCATGAAGTTGGCATCCAAATTGCTCGTGAATATGATTAATTTTCCAAATCCTTGTTTTGTGAAGCATCCCCAAACATGAACCTTTCCTGGATGTTTCACTGATCGCTGGAGCATCTTACCGTCTTGAGTGCACCAAGCACGCTTAATAGTGCTTGTCATCCAAAATGAGGTTTCGTCTGTGAACACCACTTGGCTCCAGTCGTCATCCACATGTTCAGTTGCCCACTCTCGGCGTTTTTTTTATTTGCTTTGCAGTTAGTAAGTGTTTTACCGTCGTTACTCGAAATTTGATCTGAAACTCCCTCAAACGGTTTCTTATTGTATTCAGAGAGACATTTATGCCTTTATAATGGACTGTTTCGACAATTACATTGCGAAATTTACAATGAAATCAAGTTTTTTGAAAATCAAGGCCTACTTGATATTCAAATTATTTCATGCGAAAATGCCGATTGCTTTCTTCTTGAAAGTACTGTACAAAACAGCAAAAATCAAATAATCACTTAACATAAATATTCTATAGATGGAATAAGAATAGAAATAGATAAACTACTTTACTCACTAATTTGAAAATTGGTGTTATGTCAAACACCTCGAACATCATTTCTATGTATTTCACTTGTATGGGAGGTGGGCATGGCAGTGGTTTCATTGTTACAATCTTTTTTACAATGATTCCAACTACCATTATGTATGTAAATAGACATAGATAAGCTAATTTCATAACTTTAAGTATGGTTTCGGCACTATCAAGAAACAAAAATTTTAAAAATAAATTTACTGCACGATTTCTGTTATCGTATCGAAATTTGAGCACCAGACCCACCAGAGCTCGGTGGTAATGATTACTCTTTTAACCTAATTATAAATAGATTACCATTACTTGTAATTATACACCAAAAAATGTATGTACGTAATCGTGCATTCTTTTTCAGTACGATTACTTTTTGGTATTTTGATTACAATTGCAAATATATTTAAATCAAAAAATTTCAAGTTGTCCCAAATCACAAAGCTAATTTTCATTAGAGTTGTTTGTAAATCTCATGACCACGTGTTTGAATCTAGAGCAGTGATGGGCACACACATATTGTCACATATTGCGCTTGTGTGTGAAGCAGAGAAAATCGAAGTTCCACTTGACTTATACTCTGTATATTCATCAAGTGCTGTGCGGAACAGCAACTGATTTTATTTGCTTCGCCGAAATGAGAACAAAGCAACAGCCGAACGCGCATACGAAGAAGCTCAAACGTGTTTATACGTATGTCGACGTCGCAAGCAGCATTTTATTGCCTATAGAATGAGTAAAATTAAACAAATTTTTAAACTAAACAAAAAATAAAAATTTCCGAAATATGGTATATAGAAAAAGTAGGAAAATAATTTTGAGATGTAGGCGTATACAGCCTTTATATGTATGTATTTCACCTACTACCTGCTGTATAAAGGCCTAATTATAGAAACTTAATAGAGAAGTGTCACGTAGAATTCTCTTTCCTACATTTTGTATATTTCTGATTATAGCAACTTAACAAAAATTAGCGGAACATAGAAGTCAAATGACATTTCACAATATAAATTGTTTTCTCTTTGTTTATCGAGGCGAAAAGTAAGTATTTTGATATTAAATGTTTATTTTATTTGCTAAATTGGTTTATTTACTATTTTAGAATGATCGACGATGAGCGACTAATTGATGTGGTGCGGTGCAATGACATTTTGTACAATAAGTTCAGCCCAGGATGTCTCATTGGCACAAAATAAAAAGACGACATGGGCAAATATCGTAAGGGAACTGGAAGCAACAGGTGCAAGTATACATAGTTTTGTGATTTTTTTAACGAATAATACATTAATAAAATATTATTTTTCGCAGAGGAATAGTGAACAAGGAGGCGGACCAGCTTAAGGGACCGGTATTCCCGGGAGTGCAAAATCAGGGAGTGGGGCGTCGCACGTTGAATCTAGGCCGCTATTTGAAGCTCCCCGTAAATATAACATAAATATAGTACATACATGTATTAAAACATAAATTTATATTTGTAGGACTCGATGTACAGAAAATTTGCATATGCACATCATCACCACTGCAGTCACCGTTACCGTCCCCCTTGGCAGAAGAAGCCTCACAGGCGTTGGGTGACGAGTCAACGACATCGTCTTCGTCACCATCTCACAGAGATGGTGACGAACATCAAAATGGAGCCCGAGGATGATTAGTAGGTTACTTTGTTTTTATGTGCAGTGCATTGATTGCATTCATTGTTTGTTTTCATTTTAAAAAATTTAAGGTTTTTTTTCATGACTTCGAAAATGCATTAACGCAAAGCATCGAGGTGATAATTTTATTCCATTGCGAAACTGTGTTGTAAATTTCCACAACAGCGCAGTTCCATAGTAAGATAGATATTATTTCCAATAGTTCCTATTTTTTTATAATTTTTATATTAAGCTTTATGCTTCTAAGAATAGACCAATAAACAAATTTGAAACCATTGAAGACTGAAATTCTATTTATTTGTACTCTTATTATTTACGTATCATTTTGTTTAGTAAATAATGAACATAAGTACATATGTATTTAAGCCATGAGTAATTGTATTTTTATTCCTAATTATTTTATTTCTGAAAACAAAGTATTAGTTTCTGAAATGGAATGGAACTATTCTATTACTGTTTTCAACTACACGGCGTGCTCTCGGTATTCGTTAGTTGAAAATTGTCTGAGGTAATTGAGCACCAGGGTAGCGGCGCATTAAATTTTCTTTTAAGGGAAATGCTGCTTAGCCGACGTAGAAATAAGGAAGGTTCTCATTGGATCCATTCCATAACGGAGCACTTGGGCGAATCATTTGGGAGTAACGGAAAACACTTTTAAACGAAATGGAATACGTAATATTTCAATGTTATAAATTATTGTACTGCCGCCATCGCTCTGGCTGCCAAAGCTTCCAACACTGGCAGATGTAAATGTGTGTTTGGTATCGCATGTTGACATCAATACGATGCTGTAAAATTGTTTATAGTTAAAAAACATTGAGCCCGAGTTGATTGGGCAAGTAATAGCGATGTGTTTGCCATCTTTATACTGACTTTCGTTGGGCTCACTTAAGTATAATGGCTATAGCATATTCCACAATATTTCACACGTCCCCAGAACAATGTTGCGTACTGTAGTTTTCCCATCTTTTGACTTCACGCAATATTTCGGAAAGATACTCCATGCGCCAGATAACTTGAAGTAAAATAGTTTTCCGAATTGTCCTTCAGTTAGGTAATCACATTTCTGGAACATCCCTTAGACATTCTGTCCCTATTTTTTGGACGCACATGCCAACACCTGAATTGCCTTCAATTTTTCCACTTTAATTATAGATCCAAAAGCAAATCTTCTTTCATACTTTTTTGATTTATTTTGTTTGATTTATTTACGAAAACAGCTAACTTTGTTATACGCTGTTTTGTTACGTTAAGTTTCTATAATTAGACCTTAAGCCGCCATGTACTGTATAAATGCTTATACCAAGCAGAACACATTTTATTTTTGTATAGACATATTTGACTTTATTATCCTGCAGTCAAATTGTGCCGGCTGGGAAGTATATAAATTACAATAGCTAAAGGACTCCTCTGACCTTTAAATTATCTAACTTTCTTAAACGCAATATCTTCTTTTGTATAAATTTTTTAATTTTTTCATTTTATTGCAAACAAAAAATCTCATTTTTTAGACTGTGAACTAAAATACAACAGCATGTAAAACACCATGGGATTATGTGCCTTTAAAGAATACTTAATTTGTACCTGGCATTCAAAAAACAAAAAGAAGCGATAAGAAGAATTTACTGAAAAATATATGAAGTATGTATTATAATGAACTATGAATGGGTTTAGTTTCTAAGATAACCCATAATAAAAAAAAAACGATTTTAATATCGTGGCAGGGGCATTGCTCACAAGCTGTGTCGAGGTGCTCGTAAAAATCATCGCTTCGTCTTTATCATCCATCGGGGCATGGACACAAATTAGATTGATGTTGCGCTTCTCCCTCACAAGTCGACGCCCAGCCCAACCTCCTCGTGGCCCCTTTGACGACGACTAATTCAAACGCCGAAAGGACAATGATTTAGAAGCCTCTATCCAGCTGGTAAATGTCCTTGTGAGATATCAAGGATGCTCCAAAAGAGAATCCTGTGACAACTGCTACAGCTGTCATGATTCGAGACACGAATTTGTGATTGGAAAGAGGCTGGGTCATATAGCTTCACAGTCCACGCCTGGCAAAATTCTTCAACATCAATCTAATTTGTGTCCATGCCCCGAGCACCTCGACACAGCTTGTGAGCAATGCCCCTTCCACGATATTAAAATCGTTTTAGGCCATTTTAATTCCAAAGTGGACAAGAAGAGTCTCTTTGGGACTGATCGCTTATGCCGTGGCACGAAACATGAGAGGTTAATAGCACTAGATTCCTACATCTCAATATCCATAAGGAAAAACAATTGGCTGTGCCGCGATCAAATCACAAGAAATCAGATTTATCACGTTGAGACCGATGGAAGGCAAGCTTCCAGTGTACTAGACATATGCACGCATCTGTATGCAGCAAATTCCGTACGGATAGGTACACAGAGAAAGCTGGATATCGTAAAGCTGCAATCACAACGGACAGCTGAATCGTTCGACAATCGACTCGCACTCCTCCTATCGCAAAGCACCACTCAGCTTCATGATATATTCGCGCAGTGGAAACACAGTTCCCGCTCTAGGCATAGGTGCTGTTAAAGACCGATACAGAAAATTTAAGAGGGAGAAGAAAAACCTTTTTAGGCGCAAGAAACGAGAAGCAGAAAGACGTGAGTTTAATGATGTCGATGTGCTACGAGACAGGAACGAGGTCCGAAAACTCTTCGAAAGAATAGGGTGCCTGACTAACGGTTTGAAGACCGTGCCTCTTCCTGTAAGGACGAAGACGGAAATCTGGTGGCAGATTCCAGGTATTATGAGGGTATGGAGGGAGCACTTTTCGCAGCTGCTTAATGCCGAAGTCGGCAATAATCTCGCCACTGGGGAATCTGTTCCGGAAACCGCAATCACTGACGGCTTTGAAGTATCGCCGCCCGATGAGGTGTTAACAGCCAACGCTCGTCTGAAAAACGACAATGCTGCAGGTGCAGATGGCATACATGCTAAGTTGTTTAAGACTGCTGCTATGCAGAACATGGTCAAATTAAAGGATGTCCATTGATTGGAACCTCAGCGTATTCTGTCTTTCCACAAGATAGGGATTACACGATTTGCGCCAACTTTCGTGGGATAAGCCTTCTTAATAATATCACATATATGGTTCTATCGAGCTGTGTGAAAAACTGAAGCCCATCGTCAACAACTGATTGGATCTTATCAGTGTGGCTTCAGGTCTGGTAAATCCACCGTCGACCAGATATTCACACTACGCCAAATCCCGGAAAAGACCCAAGAAAAACAAATCGACACCCACCATCTATTCGTCGATTATAAAGCCGCCTTCGACAGTACGATAAGGGATCACATGTACGGCGCATTGTCTGGGTTCCGTGACGTGGACATTGAATATTAATGATGTGAGACTGTTAGGAGCTTTCGAGAGGAAGATTATCCGTATATGCGTGACCGACGCGTATCGAATAAGATGGAATCATGAGCTGTATGAGCTATACGCCGACACTAACATAGTCAAGTACATAAAAGACAAGCAGCTTCGCTGGCTGGGTCATGTTGAGCGAACAGCTAGAAGGGTCATTTATTTGAGCCACGGTGGAGGAAAGCGTAGAAGAGGACGCCCTATATCCGTTGGAAAGATCAGGTACAGGGGGACCTGACTGCACTTTGTCTTAATTGGCACCAGCATGCGCACAGCGAAGCCGACTCGCAAAGTTTTATCGAGACGGCTAAGACCGATCATCGTTTGTAGTGCCAACTAAATAAGAAACAAGCTAATAACGCTTAGTGACAAGATCAATTATTTACATTTTTTTTTGTCAATTTTCACTTTTATACATATATATGGTACATACTTTATAGATATCAAAGCACTTTTGCTCATTCTACAACTGAAAGATCTAAATTTCTGGAAATATTCCAAAGAATTTACGCATTTTAAAAACGATCATGAGTGACCAAGTGACAGATTTCTATATCTAAAATTTTAATTATTCACATTTTAAAGTCATTGGAACTATAATTCCAAAAAATTGGAAAATATTAAAAAAAAAACTTACCCTTTATACTTTAATTTATGAACAGCAATTTTATTCAGAAATCTGTAAAAATGGAGAAAAAGATTAATGTTACAACATTTCATATTCCATTTTAAATAAGAAATATGTACCTACATATTATTAATATACATACTATGTACCTATTTCAAAAACATACAAGCAAAAATGCGCAACAGCAGCAATACCAAAATATGTAATTCACATTAAATAAGAGGGCGGAAAACGGCTACCACGAATACTACATAACTACACAATGACGTAACATTATTTTGTTATAACAAAAAAGAAGAAATTTTAATGTTGTGGCTACTATTCAGCACAACCTGGCTTCATCATTCGTTGGCCTCTATTGAGCTCAATTCATGCTGCCTATGAAAACGAATGCAAAGTAGTTCAAAGTTTGCAAAATTTATAAGTCAATAAACTAGGTAGCAATAGTTAAAGAGCGAAACCGAAAGTCCAAAAAAACGAGTATTCATTACAACCCTATTAATAATCCTTTGCTCAATTCACTTAACTCAATTATTTGAAAATCTTTTTGAACAAATGCCAACATTTTTCTGTTAGAATGTACGAAAAGGTGGCACGAATGTATAACAACAATAAATAAATGAGTTTACAAATCAAATCTGTTCATATCTAAAAAGTTGCTGATGCCAAAGATACTAGGCAATTATCTAAAAATGCAAAGTCAAAGTTATGATATAAACGTTGATGCAAATATAACAACAATAAACGATTCTTTTTTCATTCATGCCAAAATGACGGTAAATTTGAAAATCGGTCAAAATAGAGTAGAAACTACTTAGGAAAACTAAGCAATAATAATATATTTGCCGTTAATTACACTCGATAGTTATTTTGCTCAATTAAAATCAGTGAAATGTATGTTAAGGGTTAAGACTGATTTGAAGAGGAACTACCATAAAATCGATAAATCATTACAGAAAAACATTTTCTTTAGAAAAAAAAACAAGACATAGAAAAAAGCTAGAAAATAAAGGGGTAAAATAAAAATATTCAAGAGCTGCTCAAGAATAACTAACCCAAAAACAAAACAACTTAAGATAGAAATAAAAATAGGCATTTCTCCCAAACGTAGGTCAATGACTTAACAATTGTGAATGTGTGTGAACATATGTATGTATATATATACAAACATACATAGATACATATTGCCTTAGATTGAAAGAAGCAAACTAGAAAGTATCACCATAAATAAGCATATGTTTGCACGCTATTACGAGTAGGACATATGTACCTCGCTCTGGCAGGGCACCGTGACCGGATCGCACACCCAACATCGCCGTCAAAGCCGTAGCTGTGAGCCAAGCATTCCTCGATTTGTTCAATATCTGCCTTAGTGAAGGCACCTTCCCAGACCGTTGAAAGCAGTAACAATTGGTACTACTACCTGAGAATAAAAATCCTAATAACTCAACATCGTATCGCCCGTTATGCACTTTGGATTCTGCTGGTGAAATATTGGATCAGGTAATTGGAAAACGGTTTTAAAAACAACTGATGAATTAGCCCTAAAGCCCTAATTAAAAGCATTGCACACAAAACAATACACTCGCTGAAGGGGAGGTGCTAAAAAATACTGCCTGATTATCATCCAGGACGTTAAAAACGCATTCAGTTCGGTAAATTGGTAAAGAATTCAAAAGGCACTCCAGCTCATATGCGGAAAATTATTTCCAGCTAATTGAGCAATAGAAGCATAGTGGCACAATAGACTACATGATTACCGATGGGGTCCCAAAAGGACCGGCCCTAGGTCCAGCACTGTGGAACTTAATGTATGATGGCGTACTACGCTAGAACGTTTATGAGGTGACATTGCGGTTGTAGTGATGGCAAAACACCTTGATGAACTGGCTAATATTGCAAATGCAACAATAGTATCAATTCAAAATTAGCTTAACACAGTTGGACTTTGCTTGGCAGAACATACGACAGAGGCTGTCTTGTTCAGCAGCCGGAAAAAGTGGAAGTACTGTATCAAAAAGCAGCGCAAGCTAAAACTGCACTATCAAGGATTATACTGAATGCCAGAGGACCCCAACAACTGAGACGACAACTGTAGGTAAGAGTAGTCAAGTCTATAATCCTCTACGGATATGAATTGAAGCATTCAAAGTAAAGTCGTTTGTACGCGGAATAAAATCCACATACCGGCTCTGCGCGCTCAGTGTGTTGCGCGTTTCGAACTGTTTCAGAAGAGTCTGCGCTTGTCATAGCCGGATTGTGTCCATAGATGTTATAGTAAAAGAATACTAGCAACAACAAAAACTACTAGCAACCAACTCGCAAATACGGCAGATGGCAGAGTCGTTTGAAAATGGGAGGTTGACACATAGCCTCATTCCAAACCTAACTGACTGGCTGACCAGAACTCATGGTGAGGTGAACTTTTACGTGATCCAGATGCTCAGTGGACACGGTTGTTTCTTCATAGATTCAGACTTGCGACCAATGCGGACCAGACTGCATAGAAGATGCAGAGCATGCGTTCTTTGAATGCACACGTTTTTCCATATTAAGAGCCGCGCTGAACGGTGCTGTTGGCAAAACTATTACGCCTGATGAAATAGTAAGCTAAATGCGTAAATCGCATTGAATATGGAATACTGTAAGTAAAATGGCAACGTAGGCGTACAGATGAAAGAAGTGGAGCTTAAAACTATTTTCCCCTTCACAAAGTAATACTTAACGGTAGTCGCGCAGGGTAGAATGATAGAGATTAAGGTGGTTGAAGTCAGGTGGTTGTAGTCAGGTGGTTTCAGGTACAGGAGTTCTGCGGTACCTAATGTAAGGTTTCCACCTTTCACCGCACAAAAAAAACCATCCCTTGAATGCTTTTCTTAATTAGCCGTATTTTATACATTTAATAGAATTTCCTGTAAACTACAAAAAATAGGACAAATGCGTAGCTTAATAATGACAGCTGCTTCATACAAAAATAATGGTGACATTTTAAGAGGCGATGCTTGCACTGGATTACTCGAAAGCAAAGTGAAATTAGCTCGCGAATAAGATTTATACGTATGTATATATAAATCAGTGTTGGCCAAAGGTTAGCCAGTGTTGGTACATATAGGGAAAATTTTCACTTATAGGGACTTTCACTAAACGTGGGTAATTTTTTAACAGAGAAAAAAGATAAATATTTCCGCTCAAAGTGCAAATCTGCAATGGAATTTGTTTGTTAGCTGTTTTTTCTTGAGGCAGTATTTCCATAAATACCATACGCATTTAAAGTAAATAGAAACAACCGATTATCGATTAACATCGGTTCCTCGGTTTTAACCATGCCCAACAAACCGGGACAGAAATTACTCAAAAAATGGAAAAAGTAATGAAACAAAATAAATGTATGTAAAGAACATATAAAATTTTAAATTAGCTTAGAAGGTAGAAAACGAAAAAATTAACAATGGCTGTAGCGTACAATACCGAAGTTATAGCATATTACATTTTAAAAGTCTAATTTACTTGTCTGCTGTACATATTTTACTTTTTTCTGTTATTCATCATTTTAGTCAATAGTCGGATTTTAGCCTTTCCAACGGTTCACCGGTTTATTACTTTGGGAAAAGTGTTCCATAAAAACCGGTTATAAGAAACAAAATACTAATTCGGTTTAATAAACTTACAATTTTTTTGCTACTACTCATAAAAGCGTTAGTATGGCAGCAATGGAATTGGAAATAATTCGTAATTTGACATTGCCAAGCTAAGTACTTATAAGGTGTATAGTAATTACCATATAACAGCTTCACATAGCATAGACAACTGTGACACAGAGATCGGTTCAATACTCGTAAATTAGTGCAACATAGAAGTGTGTTGAATTTTGATTTACAGTGTCGAACAATAAATAAGAACACCTTGTACTATAAAACTTCCATTGATTTTTTTTTAACGGACTGCTTATGGGAAACAATTTTTATAGAGAAGAGAATGGTATGGTATATACTTTATAAATTTATAGGTGGCAACACTACATTCAAATATGTTTTGGGGATTCCCAAACAAAAAAGTTGAAACGAAGCATTCGAAGGCGGACAATTCAATAAGAACAGCAGACGAAAAAATTTATATTTTAAAAAGAAACTTAACTTAAATTTGTTTATAATTTTTACTGGTAAGCATGGTACCATTGAGGGTAATTCAACAAATTAAATGTAAACTATTCCGCAATGTCACAGCAAAATGGGTCGAGCAAAGCACTGCAGCAAGGAGGAGCGTGATTTGGTGGAAAAAACTGCGAAATGAAGGACAAAGCATGCGCCAAATAGCTAAAACTATTAGCAGATCCTCGACATTTGTCTACCAATCTTTATGACCTCAAAAATTTCATTGCAAGAGAGGTAGGCCCCGCAAAACTACAAGTGCAGATGACAATCGCATACAAATTTTGGCGGCGCGCTTTCCTTTTAAGGCAGCAGCCGCAGATAGAACATACAGATCAGATGATCGTTTCGCAACTAGCCACGGTTCGTTATCAATTTCGAAAATAATTTTCCAAATTAGGCATAAATAGAATTCAATTTTTGTTTGCTGAACATTTTTTCAGTGAACCGGAATGCTTAATATGGTTTCTTGGTTTCAAGGTTTATTGCAGTGGAAGTTTTTAAACAATGCACGATTTTATTGGTGGCTACCACTGATTTAAATCAACTTTTCGGTTAGCCCCAATGGAATGTTCCGAAGCTCAAATTATTGCCAAATGATGATTATAATTTAAGTACCAAAAATAATTTTCCTACACGGCACCACCTCTTGGCTGGCAATGGCAAATCTACAAGAGTAAAAATTGCCTATGAAAAGCTTTTCACTCTGCCGTTCGGATTCGGCATAAAACTGTAGGTCCCTTCCATTCGTGTGAAAAGCTCGGGCTAGGACCTCCATGGGCTGTTGTGCCATTAAAAGAAGAAGAGCTCTCTACAGTCCTTTCGTTCCTACAGTTTTTATGAATTGTAACTGAAAAATGGGTTTCAGATTCGCGTGCAGCACCTCAAAACTCCCTTTTTTGGTCGGTAGAGGGTTAATAAACCAAATTTACAGGACAAGCTTAAGTTTGTGCGAAGCTAAGCTTGGAAAAAAGAACAACAAAAACTAACCGTTTTGCAATAGTTTTTTGCTTTGCAGTTTGCAGTGATCTCCACAGCAACAAAAGGCAGAACAATAGCTATACTTTATTACTGAAAACGAAACCAAACTTAAAAGGCAATTTAAAAAACCCATTTTTTCTCCTAATTTGAAGAGCCTGTCAACTTTCGCCTATCTTTTTTTTCATTCATTAACGATATTTAATGCTTTATTTTATGGTGTACAGCAAACAAATTTACCATCCATTAAACATTAAATGGAGCTACTTGAAAAAATTTTGACACCAAAATTTACGACAATTTGTATCTTTTATCGCTTAAAAAGAAATATTTCCCTTTAAATTCTACCCAAACATTTTTTCCCACACCACTTACCAAATATATCACCATTATAGTTCGATAAGACTGTGCACCGATTAAACTTAGATTTCTTAGTCTTTAAATGAAAACCGTATTTTTTTCTCATCAGCTTTCTGAAAATGTGCGGGGAGCCAACTTGGCATTCTTAATATATATCATGGGTGCTCTATTATATGTATATGTATATCTCTTCATACCTACGACGCCTAATTGTGGGCGTTACCAATAATAGCTGAACTGCTTCCCGCATTCAATTGAAGTCTGCAATGTTGGCCGCCAGCATTAGCATAATCCTTGCACTTTTCATCACGCCTATTTTTGAAACGTGCCGTTTGCATATTTTTTAGAATACTATACATACATTCATGCATATGTATGTATGTATGTATGTACATATGTAGGTATTTAAGATTGTTAACAAAATTTCATTGTGTTTAAAGTGAATTATATCTGAATTTCTCATGTCGCTACAACTTTCGTTGCAAAGAAACAACAATAAGTGTCATACTCTCGAACTAACATTTTCTTATGAATTTATGTGTAGATGTTTAAAATAAAAGCTCAACTATTGATTTTTTCTTAATGCAAATAAATAGTAAAGAAACATATGTACATAAGAACTATTTTTATGCACCTACAAAATATATACCAAGATAAATGGAAAAATTCATTGACTTGCAATGAATTAATTAAATTTGGAAACCTGGTGGTTTTTTTAAATCGCTGTAAAAATATAAAAAGTTCATTAAAAGGTATTGTAGTGGAATGTCAAAATCATATCTACGCCACTGCATTAAGTATTGGCCCTCAAGGTTTTAACGGATGCCACCATCATATTTATACACAAAGTACAGGGTCATCGAATTACATCTCTTACACATTTGTTTTTTATACCCTACCCACTCTGTGTACATTGGTATCTGGGTATATTGGTTTTGGTCGAGTACCGGCGTCGTAGGTATGAACGTATACAGGGTGGACCATTTATAATTTGGAATTTGATTTTGGTGTAAATAAGAAACGAATAATTTTTTTTTCAATGTGGCCTTGCACGACCAACCCAATTTTTTAGTACATTTTCGGCTGTATGGATTTGTAGTTAACCGATGGCTACTACAATTTCGTTCTTAAGATCCTCAATCGTTGCTGGATCGCTAACCATCCCTAACACTCATCTTCAATGACTCCCCACAAATAGTTTAAAGAAGTCAAATCACAACTGCGTGGTGGCAATGCAAATCACCAAAACGGGTAATAACGCGATTTTCAAACTTCCCATACAAAAGATCGATTGCTGCACGGCTTGTGTGACACGACGCGCCATCCTGTTGGAACTAAATGTGATCTTCCTACCTCATATTCAAAGAAAAATGTTTAAGGGTGCATTGGCTTCTCAACAATCAAGCATGGATTTTCTGAGCCCCAGATGCGACAATTTTGCTTATTATGTCAAACGAACACATATTTGAAAGGCCCGAATACAAATTCAACCAATTGACCCAAATACATTTCAGGCTACATTTTGTGTGGAGACAGTTGTGTAATTCATTGATTTGAAAATAAGCGCAATATCTGAAGAAATACGCTATCTGATGCTTTATTACTATAGAAAAGGTAAAACCGCTGAAAAAATAATCCAAAAAATTTGTGCGGCGAGTGAACGCCGGACCCAGGATTGGTTTGCTCGAAGGTTCGATTCGTTCCGGAAATTTCGATATCAAAGATGCACCTCGCGCTCTGGTATGCCAGTTACTGAAAAGACCGATGCAATTTTGCAACTGTTGGATCAAGATCGACAAGGAGATAGCGGAGGCACTTGCTTTTGGTACTTTTATAGGTACAAAATCGAATTAAGTGGTAAAGGGCATAGCTGGCATTCTATGTTAAATCGACCTTAAAACCAAATTTTAAGGTCATTATCCTCCATTTTGAATGAGTAATGACGGATTTTTTATTAGGTACCAATCGATACTTAAGAGGTTTTTTTGCAGATTTTTGCAAGGAGTGGACAGAGGTTTTTACCTCGTCGACATACGCATTCTTTCAACATCTTACTATTTAAACACAATTTATAAAACATTCAACAGGCTCATGAAAAATTATAACATTTTCTATTTGTTAATCTAACGGGTTTTGTTGGTTTTTGCTTTTTTTGTGTAATATAAATATTTAATTTTCGTAAATTTCATATCTATTTGTGAAAAATAGCATTCTAATTTTTCTACATGAGTCATCGGAAATACCCCCAAACCGTCCCATTATTTAGTTTACTTCTTGGCCAGCTGAAACCACATATTTTCAAAGATTACTCCAGAGTATTTCATGGCAAACAAAAATTGTTCCAAAGAACGTCTTTTTTCGTTTTTGTCAAAACTTAGTTTATGTTGTTTGTTTGTTAGAGGTTCGATTCCCCTTCTGGTTGTTAATTCTCATAAACTTATTATAATTCCACCGATATGAAGTGAATGACAATTATGGTATATAGTTATTCAGATGCTATTGACATCCGCTGTCACTTTCAACTAGTTATCCGACTTTACAGAAATTTTTACGGGAACCTTGATTTTATTGAAATAATATTAGTGCTCTCAAAATCTTATTAAAATTAATATGTACTAAAAAATCTCAATAAAATACCTAGTCTTGCCATAAGTTCTGCTTTTCAAAGCAGTAGGCTTTGAAATTTTACATTGTATGATCCCGTTATTCACATTTTTTGGTACAATGTTCTATTGCAAAACAAATTCAAATCAGTTTGGTTTCAAATTTTGCGTAATTAATATGGAGTGGGGCAATAACGAAAATTGCATCGCGGTGCATGGCACAAATGCGGAAATAGCGCAAGTCAAATATTCACGTTGCTAAAAAAACTCGAAATATCGAAAATGTTTGTTTATCGTACCATCGATCGTTTCTTGGAATCGTCTCAAGTGGAAGACAGGCTGAGAAGTGGTCGACCTCGCGTTGTTTGTACGAGTGGACCCATAAAAGCTGTGCGGGAGTGCATTCAACGAAATCCCTTAAGAAAGCAAAAGATCATGGCTAGTGAAATGGATATATCTTCCAGATCCATATCACGACTAATCCGTGATGACCTCCACATGAAGGCCTTTCGCAGTGCACAGGTCATCTTTTAACTCCGCGGCTAAAACAAATACGATTGGAAAGATGTAAGAAGCTTTTGCAGTGGCACGCAAAAACGGTCATGAAAATGTCCTTTTTACGGATGAAAAAATTTATACGGTGGAGGAAGTTTTTAATAGGCAAAACGACAAAATCTATGCGAAAACATCTGAAGAAGCTAAATTTATTGTGCTAGGGTTCAGAGAGGTCATCATCCAACATCCGTTATGGTCTGGTGAGGGCCATAAATGCGTCAGTTCCTTGCATTTTTGAGAAATGGGCGTTAAAACTGGGGCAAAAGTGTACCAACAAGATGTCTTGGAAGGCGTGGTGAAAGACTTGACAATAACCCTCTTTAATGGAGAGCACTGGGTCTTTCAACAAGACTCTACACCGGCACACAAAGCCAAAACAACTCAAGAGTGGCTACGTCAGAATATTCCAGCCTTTATTAGTGCTGAAGATTGGCCCTCGGGAAGCCCAGATTTGAATCCCCTTGATTACAAATTGTGGTCAGAGTTAGAGGGTTAGAGGGCGCCAACAAAATTTGGAGACCTCTTATTTCAGCAGCGTCATCAATACCCATCGAAACCATACGTGCCGCTATAGGCCAATGGCCTGATCGTCTAAAGGCGTGCATTAAAGCGATAGGCGACCATTTTGAATAAGATGTTGATTTTCAGAAACACTATAATTTAATAACAAAATAAAAATTACAACACATTAAAAAAAACTCGTTTCTTTATTTTTTACACCATATTCAAATTGTAACAGAACTTATGGCAAGACTAGGTACATTATAATATTAATGATAAAATATGTGATACATATTTACATATGATACATATGTAAATTTTTTTTTGTTTAAAAAATTTAAATAAAATATAAACAGCTGCAGAGCTGTTAAATCAAGAAACGAAATTTTTTTCTTGAAATACTTTTCCGCTTGGAATGAACCTACTATTAGCAAAACAATTAAAGAAAAAACTATATTTACTACAATATTATAACTAGTAATACTTACTTACTTTACTTTTAATGGCACAACAGCCCATGGAGGGCCTAGGCCGAGCTTTTCGCATCCACTCATGTTGTGCGTGTTATATTTGTACATGAATGGAAGGGACCTACAGTTTAATGCCGAATCCGAACGGCGAAGTGAAAAGCTTTTCATAGCAATTTTTACTCTTGTAGGTTTGTCATTGCCTGCCAAGAGGTGGTACCGTGTAGAAAAATTATTTTTTCTACTTTTTGATTTTGCCTGTGCCGAAATTTGAACCCCAGACACACTGCGCAGCAGTCCAACGCACTACACCTACGCCACAGCGACCAGTAGGTATAACTAGTAATACCAACGTAATTTGGCTCGGAGGCCAATAATTTAAAGAATCTGCTGATTACTTTTGGAGCAACATTGTCCGGCGCGCAAAATTACATTCTGAGACAAAAGCGTTTAAGTTGTGTAAGTAACTACCTGTCCTGGTAGTTTGGGGCATATCACTTTGATGACTCCGCAGGGACTTTTAGGGCTTCAGACGACAAATAAATTATTTAGGTTAGAGTGACTATCCTATATAGGTCACAGTCAGAACAGCCCATTCTGATACCAAATAGTTAGTCCATCAATTTAACGCCAGTTCCAAACGGCGGCGTGGCAATTGTACGGTGTACTTACTTACTTAACTGGCACTACAACCGATGATCGGTCTTGGCCGCCTCTACAAAGCTTTGCCAGTCGCCTCTGCTATGCGCGCGCTGGCGCCAGTTGATAACGCCAAATGCAGTCAGGTTGCCCTGCACCTGGTCTTTCCAACGGAGATTAGGACGTCCCCTTCTGCGTGTTCCTCCACCGTGGTTCGAATAAAACACTCTTCTAGCCGGAGCGTTTTCTTCCATTCGCTCAACATGACCCAGCCAGCGAAGCCGCTGGAGTTTTATACGCTGGACTATGTCAGTGTCGGCGTACAGCTCATACAGCTCATCGTTCCATCTTATTCGATACACGTCGTCCACGCATACTGGACCGTAGATCTTACGGAGTATCTTCCTCTCGAACGCTCCTAACAGCCTCTCATCATTGATGGTCAATGTCCACGTCTCTGCGCCATACATTAGGACGGGAAGGATGAGGGACTTATAGAGCGTTATTTTCGTCGGTCGAGAGAGGGCTCTACTTCTCAATTGCCTACTGAGCCCGTAGTAACACCTGTTGGCAAGATTTAGTCTCCGCTTGATCTCAAGGCTGACATTATTATTGGTGTTGGTGTTTATGCTGGATCCTAGATATACGAAATCCTTGACGACTTCAAAATTATAGTTGTCAACAGTGACATTTTGTCCAAGACGTCGTGACTCTTTGTTTGTTGACACAAGGTATTTCGTTTTTTTTCGTATAACTTTGAAAATAAAATTTAAGAATCCTAAACATTTATAAAAAAATTTACATTTGTTTTTAGTACTTTTCCTTCTAAGTATTATCAATTACATTTTCCAATGCTATTTTCTCTACTACTACTTTTTAACTATTTTTTGCTTCCCAAAGTTATTGAGTAAGAGTTTAAATTAATAAAATATTTTAAAACTCTTCTGATCATAACTTTTAACTCTTGTGAAATAAAAGTTTATAAAAACTCTTATTTTGAACACATTTTGTTAAAAGTTTTATTCGCGGGTTAAAATATCACATAATTTTATTAGAATGTAATTTTGGGTCTCTCATTTTTAATTTAAAGCAAATTTGCCTAAAAATACACAGCAATGCCGAAATAAGTGGATGATAATGGAAATGTGTAGAATAGGTAAAAAAAAATACAAAAGATTCAAATTTGAGAAGCACACTGGTAAAGCATTATTGTAGGCAATAATTGAAGTACGGTAACTATACCTGAAGTTAACTATCTTAAAAATTAGATACTTTCCTTTGCTTTCTAAAGGGTGTTTTTTAGAAGTGTGGTTTTCAAGAAGAAATAAAACGCATATAATTTAATGTTATGGCCAAGAATTTAGTTTTATTTTAAACATAAGGATTTTTCATTATGTTTTAAAAACGATTTCGGGCAAGTGGCCGCCGCGGCTGGTTCGAATACAAATTCCAGCCGAGAGGCCCAGTTTTCGAAAATTTTTTGCAGCAATTGGGGCCGTATGTCAGTAATAACGCGCCGAATATTCTCTTCCAAGGCGTCAATCGTCTCGGGCTGCGTAGACAAGCGACTTCACATAACCCCACAAAAAATAGTCCAGCGTTAAATAGTGTTAAATCGCACGATCTTGGAGGTCACGCCACAGGCCCACGACGCGAGATAATGCGTTCACCAAAAGTTTCCTTCAATAAATTTATTGTTTCGTTGGCTGTATAGCATGAAGCGCCGTCTTATTGGAACCAAAGGTCGTCCACATCAACATCCTCCAACTCAGGCACGAAAAAGTCATTAAACATGGTTCTATAGCTTTCCCCCTTGACTGTAACATTATGACCGGATTTATCTTTGAAGAAATATGTACCAATGATTTCCTCTGCCCATAGAGCACACCAAACAGTGACTTTTTGAGGATGTAACGGCGTCTCAACATTGGCTTGTAGATTATGATCACTCCAAATGCGACAATTTTGCTTATTAACGTACCCATTCAACCAAAAGTGAGCTTGAAAGCGCCAAAAATCCAACTCCAAAAAAAGTATTGCCAGATTGAAAACCACACTACTAAAAAAACACCCTTTATGTTTAACTATTTGCTGATTTTTCTCCTTTTTATAAAATACAAATTTGTGCTAAATAGCACACAAGTCCCCCTAAGTATGTACAGTGGCTAGCATTAATGGATACATGCTGGTCATATTTGACATGAGTATCTGTAAAACCTATAAAAATACACCAATCGAATTTGAACTTTCGCCTTTAATTTCTTTATTTATATTTAAAAAAGGAAAATTATAAACCATTTTCAAAATTATTAAGTTAATGTACGTTTTAGTGCTTGCAATGAAAAAAGCCAATGTACTTTTGTACGTTTCGTTTTACCTATATGTCAACACTAATTTTTGAAACAAGAGCAAATGAGATTTGGCGATTCCCTACGAGTGAAATTACCGCCACAGATAACATTGCGCGACATGTTTTGATTGATTCAGTAACTCGTTTTTACATTTTCTAAGAGAATTAAGTTAGAAAAAGACACAATATAAGCCCACCTGAAACCAAAAAATCGCGACCACGATTACTTACCGATAGTCAAATATGACCAGCATGTATCCATTAATGCTCGCCACTGTATGTACAATATATGGCAATATAGTGAACATTTAAAATCATCTGAAAAGTCGAAGCCTTATGTCTGTTTGCTGTTTGACCCTCTGACAGACACACTGACTCACTTCAGCCAATGATTAAAGGAATGAAAGCAACCATGACAATAATATTAGAAAATGATATTAAGGGTTTAAGGACATGAGAATTCGTTTGTTAACTTGTGATAAGAATGGTGTAAAAACAAAACTAGCAAGATTAAGTTACTTTTAATATTTATATGGTACCTTAACTATCTAACTGTATGGTCGATTTCCTTCCGCTGTATTTGCTTACTTACATTGCGTAAAAAAATATAAACAAAGCATTTCACTAAAAATGTATGTAAACGTGTATAAATGTATATGTATAAATACAACAATAAGGAGAAATATGAATATGCAACTTGGTAATAGCGACGACAGCAATGGCAACTGATACTTAACTACACACATAGTTTAATCAATTTTTTTGTGCTCCTCTTTTATTGGAAAAGTACGTGAAATACTTGAGTATCAATTCTAGCTAAATGTGGAATAATATTTTCATCCTTGTTGTCGCTTTGTTTATTATTATGTAAATAACAAGTGCCTGTCAAAATGGAATAAGCAGTAAGAATGTAAGGGCGGTGGAGTTTGGGGTGTGACATTAATATATTGCTAAGATCATAACAAAAACTTGGCAGCAATTTGAAACATGTTCTTAGGTATAATGGTAACTGTAAGTTGGAACACAAAAATTACTCCTTAGCGACCAATGGTTGCGTCGTGTCACAACAAACTGTTAAGAAAGAGTCAAATTCTTTACAACTCAGTTATGTAAACTCAACGAAAAAACTTGCTCGAAAGTAGGTGAAATTAATACTAAAAGATTGCGGGGAAGAAGAAAAATAATATGTATAATCTTGTAAGTTGGTATTGGAAGGTTTGAGTTGTTTAAAAATTTCGGTTTTATCAGAGTCTTTAAATGTTTCTCGTATTTTCTTCTTAACTTAAAAGTATTAAAAATTTTATTAATTTATGATAAGAAGATTATATATGAATTTTATCCTCGCAGGAATTATCCGTTGCTATCTAAAATTAAACGATCCCCGTGGCGTAGTTGTAGTTGAATTACATTATTTTTTTCAACCTACTCCAGAAGTAGAAATTTTGCTAATAAACTTTTTTCACTTCGCCGTTCGGATTTGGTACCAAACTGTAGCTCACTTGCTTTCCCACACAACAGGAATGGAAGCGAAAAGCGCTGTCTAGGCCCCCCCGTTGACTAAGTGTGCTATTAAAAACAAAAACAAAAGTGGTTTCCAATAGGGACATACCAATTTTGAATTTAAATACACTTTAATTTTTTCCTTTTTTTTGATCTAACAATGTCAAAACTTTTTTTTTAATTAATAAGTTTATCACGAAGAAGTTCACGAACGAGCAAAAAACCTTAAGAACACTTATTCCAATTTTCGGTAGTAAGAATTGCCCCACCAGCCTGTATGTGCGTGCTATAGTGGATAAATTCGTGTCAACATATTCACTATTAAATGTTCCTGTGCTAGTGAGACAACGGACAGGTCGAAATATCGAAAATATCGCAGCCGTAAGTACTTCAGTTCAAAATGAACTAAATCAGTCGATTCCACATCGTTCACAGGAATAGGGAATCTCTTAGTCCACATTGTGGAGAATTTGGCGTAAATATATTGGCATATACAAGCTCAAATTAACACAAGAAGAGAAGCCACGTAATCATTTGAAGCGCCGAAATTTCTCTAATTGGGCTCTGCAAAAATTTGAAGATAATGAATTTCATTGAAAAATCACCTTCAGCAATTCTTATTTTTTGCTTAATAAGTAAAATATGTGTTATTGGACAACAACAAGGCTACATAAGCTTTAAGAGACTGCATGGAATCCACAAAAAGTGAGGGTGTGGTGTGGATTTCATGCCGGAGGTTTATGACAACAAGCCAACTATAGAGGAGCTCAGAATCAAAGTCGAACGTGAAATTGACAACGTTCCGGTCAATATGTGGGGAAGAGAGCTGCAAAATTGGCTCCAAAGAATCGATCGCTGTAAACGTGCTCGCAGTAGTCGTATGAGCGATATCGAATTCCATACTTATTTCTGTCATGTACTACGCAGCCCAATATTTCAATTCTTCTGATTAATTTAAATACAAAATTATTAGGTCCCTATTCAAAAACCCTTTCTAAGACATAAATTGGACGTGGATAGAAATTATCCTGTATAAAAGTAATAAAATTCACATTACGAACGAGTTCTTATGTACTGTTGTATGTGATCAAAACGCATTGACTAAGAGAAACAAAAAAAAACTTACATTAAAAATAATTTCATCAGTGAAATGCGCTCACATAACCTTTTACTACATTCATTTAGCTATTATTCCATGTAAGCAACCGGTCCATGTAAACAGTCTCATTAGAATGCGTAATAGCGGATGGAAAAAATTCATCGTCGCTGAAGGTTCTAGGAAATTGTGCAAATGAAGAGCTTCGGATTAATTAAATAAGTATTTGTTTACATATTTTTGAATGATTGAGATAATTTTTATGTTCTATTTAAGATATTTGTAAGCATTGGCCAATAAAAACACATACCAGCCAATATTTCCTTTGATATTGCCCTTTAACTATTTATCTTGATTTGAAGGGAGACGAGCCTACTGCTGTATGTTGACTAGCCACTTGTAGCTATTTCATTGAAGCGTACCGAATTTAGTTTAATTTTCTTTAGAATTTCTTTGATATTATCCTCTGGTTGGGAGGTGCCACGACCAATTGTCTGATATTTGTATTTTTAAATGAAAGAATCATATAAGTGGTTACATATTTTTTATTGATACTGTTTAGAATTAGAACCAAGATAAATTGAATTGTGAACTTCCAAATAGAAAATACACGAGTATATTATGTTTTAATTAACTAGCATTTTCAGAATACTTACATATTCTCCCAGATCCAAATATTCTTAAATTAGAAATCGCATGTAAGGTTAGGTTTAGAGGGAACTAAAAAGGCTCACGTGAAAAATTTTTAAATTTTATTCGGAAAATAATTTAAATTTAAACCTAAAACCAAAATTATCTTTGAGAAAAGTGCGTAAAAGTGTTTCGTATTGGAATCCAGGCAGATATTTGAAATTTTTAGGAATTTTGAAACAATTGGTAAAGAACAAGAAAAAGATAGTAAAAAGATCACGTCATCAAGTTAAATCATTCACAGTTGAAGCTGAGTGCACAAATAAAAAACAAACATATAAGAATTTGGGCGTACGGTACGAATATGAAAATAGATTACAGAAAAACAAAACCAAATGAATTGCAGAAAAGCAAAAATAACAAATTCATAAACAATATTTAAAAATATAATTTGCGCAATGTAAATACAAGAGATGGTTCGAAAACAACAATACACTCATTCCATTTTGACTTTTCGAACTTTTGCTTTGCATATGCTACGGCATCACCAATTTCGGTATCCCCCACTACCACCCCCCCAATTCCAATAACGATTGGTTTTCTTCGAACTTCGTACACATATTTTCCATTCAATCATATCCAATTATTTTTTATGCTGCTTGCGTATTTCACTTTCGTCTTTCTGTCCTGTACACATTCCTCCACAACTTCTCGACGAGCCAGCTCCACAAACACAAAATAATGACTTATTCAAACTTAACAACGTAAACACTTTTTCTCAACGATCATCCGCATCCCATTTCGCACTCACCTTATCCACTATTCTTTTCTTATATTATTACATTTGTTTTTCATTCCCCTCTTATTTGTTTTTGCACTTTTATATTCTCTTACTTTTTACAAATTATTTTCATGCATTCATTTTTATATCATTGCTCTAAAGATTTCGCAAATTTTTATCAATTAACAATTTTTTCTTATTCATACAAAAAAAAATAACGTTCTTCCCGAAAAATAATGTTTGCCAATTACTTTGAATTTCCAATTAATTTTGAGAATATTTTCTTACAAGAATTTTTCTTCGAGTAAAATTCCCTATAAAAAAAAAAAAGAAGAAAAGCGCGGCGGATTCGCGCAAGTCCCACATACGACTGTTTTCGATAAGCTCCAATTTGTAACTTAACTTTTTGCAACGTATTTCGAAAATGTGCTTTGATATATGCTCTTGCCCCAGCGCTGCACAAATTAGTACAAAAAATTCTATGCGCAAATAAGGAACTTTTCATTTATGTAATCTTCTAATTGGAATAAAACGCCAAAAACAAACACCTGCTAGTCCATTTTAATACATTTTCAACTTGATCTTCCTCTCCTTCCCTTATCAACAGCAATTTATTTTAAGGTGGTTAAATATAAGGTGCAACAACATACAACCATATTCTTCATTCTTCACACATCACGTTCGTATTTACTTAGCAGGTATGTTCGTTTCGTGAAATGTTTAGTGTTGATGAATGATTTCTGCGATATTCGATTTCATTAACGGTAACTTGTGAATGAGAGCCAAATAGAAAACCCAATCCATTAAATATACTGAAAAGGAATCAGCTAAATTCTGTATCTCCCTGTCAATTGGAATTACAGTACTAGATGTGTTAGTTTTTTATGTTTTAGAATCTATGGAAAACATGAGCTGTCAAAAATCATTCCTGTTTGTTGTGCAGTCAGAACTTAAGCTGAAACTATGTACATAACAACATTTTCGGAACAAATTGTAAGCAACCTAATGCCAAAATACATATATATATCCCACTGCATTTAAAGCACTAAAAAGTTGAAAGTTGCCCAACTTTTGGCGTTTAAATATCGCAATGTGCTACATGCGGCAGGTAGTTCTGGTTCAACTTAGCTGTCAACCGCCATCAAACGCAGCAGCACGCAAACGTTTGCTATGGAGTTCCAACCTTACTTAGTATTTACACCAGACAGTTTTGCCGAGGCAATAGCAATACATTCACACTTTTTTTTGCTGATTTTCCATAGACAATGATGGAAACAAGCATGAAAGATTTACCGCAAAAACAAAAAAATTTATTTTCTTACTCGGAGATTTTGGTAAGTTTTATTAAAATGAGTAAAATTGTTGGTATTGCTAAAAAAATTTATTTATAATTTGCAGTGGAAAACATAGTAAACTAAAAATGTATTTTAACTTTGAAATTTTTAATTGTTAATCATTTATCAAATTTAAAAAAAATACAACAGGGCGAGCAAATTAATCGATTAATTAATAAAATTAATGTTAGTTGACATTTCTTATTCAATGTTTTTTAAAACTTCTTTACAGTTGCCAAAGCGTGCTCGATATACTCGAGCTCTTCCCCTGCTTACGCTGCATTTAGATATTCCGAACAAGCGAAAGAATCTTCATTGGCTCAACTATAGTAAATTTTTTAGACTTCAACAAAATGTTCAGTCGAAGTAAATGGTTACATACGCCGAACGAATGGAAAATCTTTATTTGGATTTATCGGACTGAGTCCCATATGTTTTGGCGAATCCAGAGTAATTGTGAAAATGAAGTAAAAAAGGAATAAAAAGTGGAAAAGAAGTAAGAACGTAGTTGGCGTATTTGTGCAATGCAATACTGACAACATAAGCTTATTATTAGATTATAAGGGCGATATTGAGAAATAACAGTCCCTTTTATTCCGTTTAAAGAATTCAGTTTCAATTCGCCTTTTATACTTTCTTTTCTGCTTAACACAACTTGCCGAACACGTGAATAAAAACCGGAAGAAGAAAAAGATCATAAAAATTCAAGATTCTTTTTTTTTACATACTGCGTCGTCTCTTTCCTTCTTATTAGATCTTTGTATTTTTGCATGTTCTCGGTTCGTTATCCCCACAGGGTTGCATTTTGGCGTATATGCCTCGCGAACCCAACAATTATTGTATGTGCACTTTATTAAAAAAATTTAAGTGATGTTAAGGATCATTATAATATGCCGTCTACACCGCGCGAGCGAACAAGAATGCTTCTAATGTTTGTTGGATGGTTATGTTCGGCCGGTGTAAATGGATTGAAAATTTATTAGCTACAACTTCTGCGCGAAAGAATCTTCACACACACTTACACTTTTTACCAACACACTTTAAATTTACATTCAATTCTTAAAAAGTGTAAATGGGGACCTAATATGAATAATAGTGTTTAAATTTTAATTGAAAGGCTAAATACATATAAACCGCTAAACTTTAGTTAGCAGTGAGATAGGAAACAGAATGTAAAGAGTGTAGGGAAAGAGACGTTGGAATATCACAGAGATAAATGCATGCAGAAATTGTGTCTCTTAAAGACCTAAAATATCATGTATAAATCATCCTGAACCTAAACCCGATCGCTAAAATTTCGCAGATTTAAAATCTAAGAATAAACACAAGAAGTTGTGTTATCGTAGAACTTATTATTATATTATTTTTATACCCTCGCTTAGGCATCTCGCTGCAGTATTTCTGTGTGAAAATTACATATTCATTTCTATCCGTCATTAGTGTAATGTAATGAAACATTAGGAAAAAAGAATAAATATTATAAGAGTGAATTACTTAATCTCAAAACACATAACACGTATGCAAGCATATGTCAAAATAATTTTAAAATTTATGACTGCTTATGAGGCGTTTTACATGATCGCATGTATGAAAGACTGTGTGGGAGAAACAGGTAGAAAAATAAGTTAGAAAAAAAACACGCTAAACTCCTATCTCATTCTTACTACTTTAGTTTTCTACCTGTCCCTCTCACCAAGTCTTTCATGCTTGTGCACGGTCATGTAGACTATCCAGCTATCTCCAAATATCCAAACATCCTTCGAAGCAATCCCTATTAACTGGACAGCATAAATCCATAACAAAAACATCCGACCAATACAAACTCATCCATA
Source organism: Palloptera scutellata (assembly GCA_958295655.1). Classification (NCBI taxonomy): domain Eukaryota; kingdom Metazoa; phylum Arthropoda; class Insecta; order Diptera; family Pallopteridae; genus Palloptera; species Palloptera scutellata. The sequence goes on along the minus strand of OY282452.1, from coordinate 36,578,509 downwards.
ACATAAAAACCAAACTTTATACATATATTACTGACATTTATTGAAACTATTACAATCGTTTTTACTTTTAATTTTATTAAGCATAAGCAATATTGCCGCAATACATTTCCATACTAGATAATATAAAAATATGAAAGTATAAAATAATAAAACCTTTTTGAAGTTTACTACTTCAGATTCGTTTTTATATTTACGAGGGAGTAAAAGATGATAGCCGCAGAGAAAATTGTCACGGAAATGATGGGCAGCGCCCTCTATCAATCAAAAATGAACAAAATGTGGATGTATATGCAATTACACATAAATGATGGGCATCACATATGCATCCACTACGCCCAGTCCATCAATCGAGGAGCTCTCTATCCCTCTATCGTTGATTTGCGTATGATTGATTCATACTTTATCAGTTTCTAGTAAAATTTGACATTTCAAACAAAAATCGTCGGAAATTTCTAAAGCTGAAAGAATGAGCGAGTACAGACTGCAAAAAAAAAACGCTTGGCACAAAAAAGCGGCGATTGTGTTACGATAATATCTCCAACAAAAACTGCGGCTGAAAAATAGAGTCCCAACAAAATACAGATTCTGCTATCGTTAAAAATGAGCACCGAAAGATCACGAGAGTGTAGACTTCGCAAGCAACTTGAGGCACAACAGAATTCAAATTTCATTGAAAAACAACTCACGGACAACAAGACTAACGCGGAGAGATAGCATGAATGGCAAATAAGTTCATTAAAGTCAATAACTGCATGAACACTCATCTCATCTCATTGTGACCCTACGAAGGTACTCAGGCATTCTTTGAGATATCCGAATTGCTAGCTTCTCAACAAAAGAGAAGGGCAGAAGATTTTCTTGAAAATTTGCCTGAAAATCTTTCCTTCCCTCCGGGGAAAGAAAATAGCTCGCATCAGCACAACAAAACATAGACGAGATTTCCAAGTTTCTAGTCAACCTCATAGCATTTGCTAGTTCTCAGACTGGCAAGGGGAAAATTTTCCACCTGTTGAGATCATACAACCTGAATATTTTGATGATGATTATTATTATAATGATCATAATGATGGTAAGATTATATATAATTATAATGATGTAGCAAAGCAATTCGCATGCTTTGAGTGTGAATATTTTGATGGAGATGATGAACTCTCAAATGATCAAAATGAAGTTAATCCATGTATAGCACACCTGTGATCAGAGAATCATCAAACTGAACTATATAGGGCTTGTCGTTTGCATAAATCAGCACATAAACAATTTCAAAACATGTTCGTTAGAAATTTCTTGTGCTACGCCCGTAATGTCTGCGAGAGACCCTGGTGTTTACAAGATTACTAAACCTAACCTGACAACCCAAAAGACAAACGTTCTGAAGTAGTAAACTTCTGTAGAGCGACCCACTGACGCACACAATTTTTTCTTTGTCGCAAGGAAAACGTACCGTCGCATTTTTGATATAACAACATATTCCGCAACTAATAATGCAAATGAGTAATTTTGCCAATGTAAGTATTTGGTCACCTTATGCAAACAGAATGTGGGAAACACCCAAATAAACAATTAATATTAAAGTGAAGAACGTGACAGTTGAAATCGGAGACTCATCTAATAAAGTACTATTAAACAATATTTACATTTATTTCTTTATTTTTATTTTATTATTTAGTATTTATTTAATATTTCTTTAGAACGACTGAAAATAGAATATTAAAAAATATTAGTGACGCATTTTGGATCCTAAGACCGAATCACGAAACACCCGTGCAAACAGCCTGCCTAACAGCAACTTTTACTCTTACAAGCATCTCGCGATTTGGCATTTTCAAACAACTGTTTTAAAGAATTGAATTTTTGATAAATCAAAACTTTCGAAGAGCGTTTAATATAAGAGAATGCAAAAGCATAAGCACTTTTAATAAAGCTGCCATTGACTTCTGCGATAAAATTTAAACAAGATGAGTGTGTGTAGCAGTTGCGGTAGCGGTATTACTGCTGGTGATAGGTTTGTTCGTTTCCGTTACACCACCACTAATAAAAGCGATGTGGCAACTTTGTTGAGAAGCAATTAATACATGACTATCTCTTTCTTTCTCTTTCACAAGGATTTAAGCCACGTTGTCATGAACTGCGAGTTGCATGCAGTGATACCACTACCTTAAAAAAAATGTATCATACTTAAAGCAAAATGTATCTTAAAAAAATTACCAAGTTATAAAATCGTAAATATAGAGAATTGAACTATTTTACTAATAGTGAATAAAATACTTGTAAAATAGTGAATACAATACTTGTAAAAATATAACTCAGAAAAGAAACAAAATTACTTCAATCACATATTTAATATAACATATGAATATTTGAAAATGTTACCGATAACCTAGTTCTAAAGGAAAATATATGTACGTATATAGAACAGTTTCAATAATACCACACAGTCAAAATATTTGACATTTTTGTAATGGTAATTCTCGAATACTTTTTTGAACATGAGTAACTTGTATGGATTATTGAAACGAAAAAATTTACAAATAAGATCACTGATTAGGAACCATGGCTGGTTTTGAAACGATCGTCTGATCAACCTTTTGTTATTCTCTGTATTGGAAACCTAACGTTCATTAAGCCTATTTAATACAATGGATAAATTAATATTATTTTTTGTTTGTAGCGTGTGACAGTAATATTTCATAATTCCTAAGTTCTCTGCAAAGATAATGCATTCTGCCATTTGAATGGATTAGTCTTATGGACTCATATGAATCTTAAACTTGAAAGTTCTTTCTTAAAATTTAAGGCATTCAAACCAAAGAGGCAATTCCTTTGCTCATTTACAACTTTTTTAGTAATTCATATATTTTCCCAAATCTGCAAAGCAGAAAAAAATTATAGTGAGCAATAGCAAAAATAAATCGAATACGTTCAGTGGGCACAGTCGTGCCTGCAGTAAAAGAGCTAAGCCCGTGGCTATTTGGTGTTCGCTATTCGGTGAACACATCACATTTTTCTCTCGTGCTCGTTGCAAAGTGGTTCTTTGTCGTCGAAATGCAGTTTTTAATAATACTATTTGATGTGTAATGGTAACACTAAATAGTATACAAAAAAATTTTAAAAATTTTATTAAGGTTGAGAGTGAAGTTAAAGAAGTTAGTACCATTTGTACCATATCGCTAAAATTATGGGTAATTATGGGTAATACTTTACATAACCTTGTCTTCAAATGAAAAAATTTTACATGAAATCATGTTTTCCTACTATTTCACAAAATTTGGTATTCCTTTTTTTGTAAAATAGCTCATTACCACCTTGTATTCACCGAGCACATAGTATTCGATGTGAGAGTGGGTAAAAGTTATCTCTTCGTGTTCAGTGCCACTACAATTTCATGGGTTTGCCGAGCAAAATCAGATGATTTGGTGATAGCATCTGTACAACTATATTCACCAGGTCAATGACAACAGAGTTTTGTTGCGGCCATAATAACGGTTTAATTGGAATGTCAAAATCAGTTGACGAAAGCCGTAGTAAAACATTTACACAAAATCCGCTTTTCACCACAAAGGAAAAAGAGGAGAGTGTTTTCAGTAACACCATATTATTATATTCGCGATGATCTGAATTTAACCATGTAAAAGTGACTCACTTATTATATACGAAATTTAGTTTGAATTAAAAATTAACAATTAACTTTGGTCATATTCAAAGCCAAAAAAAATTTAACACTCTTGATACAATTGTATCAATGCGATAGCGACTCTGTTTTTTTTTTGCTATTTTGAATATTTCTACAACAACAATTTCATCAATACCAATCGTATACATTGAATTTTTTATGTTTCATTTTCACCTTAGCTTTCAAAGTCATCGTTCGGGTCGAGTTGACATTTTATTCCTGATTTTTCTTTTATTTCATACTACGTGATACAAAAATACAAAAGTGTATTATTTTGGGGAAGCATATGCCCAGAAAATAATAAAAAATCAATTTTTGCAAAACAAATTTCGATTACTTACACAAATTGGAAATCGGAAAATTTGGGAAAATTGTCTCGAATGAGTATTTTTCTTTCGCTTTTGGCTTCTAGTTTCGCCGCGCTGAGTTTTACTGTTTACATTGCTGTTTAATAATTCTTGCAATATTAAATCAAAATTTTCATAATCTGAAGTTGGCACACATAAAATACGCATTTCTGCACCAGTATCGTTTTTCGTCGAAAACAATTTGCGTCAAAAAAGGAATTTGAAAATATTTTACTTTGGTTTACAATTTTGATGGAAGACGTTATTGTGATTAGCGATAACGAGCAAGAATCCTCCTCAGACATGGAAGTGGAACAAATTGATGCAGAACAAATCGTTCCCAAGGACAATGAAACGTGAGTATCTCTCGGTGAACACACATTTATCATAGAGTTTATGAATGCATTGGGCAGGTAGCAACGGAGGTAGTGAGGTTTGTGGTAGTATTGTGAAATTCATTGTGAAGTAAAAACCAATTTTTTTTATTTATGTAATCACACATGTTTAGAAAAAATAAGGAAATAAATGTCTTTGTAAAATGAAGAGTGCGAGCTATTAAGTTTAAGTTGATTCAAGGTGGGGCGCATTGAAAAGAATGTATATTGTATGTATGTATTGAGTGTTAGGCGAAATGAAACTCCTTAAAACACGTGAACACGACCTACAAGTACAATTACCACGCTCGTGTACGCGATAGTCAACCTTAACAAATAACAAACCGCAGCAAGAACAGAAATTATATGGCTCAAATGAAAAAAGTGCCGAAAAAACTACTTTTACGAACTTTTTCAAATAAAATAAGACTAAAAAATTTGGAAGTCACGAGTATTTGTTGTTTTATATTCTGCACTTTTAGGTGGTGATATTTTAAAACCTGGATGTAACGCAAATTTGGAGAACTATATTTGAATACCTCTTTCTTTATTTAATGGCATGCATGAATTATTAATTAAAAGATCCTGCTGGAAGGATCAATGTATAATTCCGGGATGAATTATTTAAATGGAAAGATGAAAATTAAGCATAATAAAATTAAGAATAATTAAATGTACAATAAAATGGAAAGAGCTCAACCGAGCGGTTTGAGATATTTAAAAAGGATAGTGTAAGAAGAAAGGTAGAAAAAGTAAGAATACAAGTAGACAGCAAGAAAAAATATAAATAAAACAAAAGATACTGATCAATAGTGTTGGAAAATGGAGAAATAGAATAGGAAAGAAAAGCAGAATTATGATGACATTAAATAGAATTTCTGAATTCCGAAATCACGGGATTTCAAAAAATGCCCCGAAACTCCTATTCAGTCCTAATTGTTACTGTAATAATAGGCAAACAAAACGGTTAACTCGTTTTCCGCAAATCGACTTGAAACAAATCACTACTCAATTGCTTTTTAGAGAAGGATTGCAACTTAAAATTAATAACATAAATGCAATGCAGTCGTGAAATGTCGTTTTTGTTGAGAGAGGGATTAACATTTTGTATCAAATCATTACCAAACCCAGCAAAACGGATATTACCACTGTGTTCCTCGTACCCAAATTAGGTAAAAATGATGTATCCAGAGTTACAGTATTCGCCATCACGGTTGCCGTTTTTAGTATCCTAGCAAATTCTACCAAAGTTAGTTAGTTTTTCTTGGTAACTTTTTTGAAATTTGGTAGCTTCTGATAGTGACACATGAGTGACTTCACCTTTTTTTTGCAGTAGAACTTCCTAACATCGTTGTGGCATCGAGTTTATCAATGCACGAAACCTTTCGACTGGTGTAAGTAGGAGACCATTTCACTGTTAAACTATTCAAATTATGGATATTTTTATTCCCAATCGCTTTTTTTGACATCCCCACATAGATGGACTATTGGGTTAAGATCCGGACTTGACGATGGGCAATCTAAAACGGTGCTTTAATGGTCTAGAAAGTACTGCTTGGTGAGGTGCGCGTTATGCTTGGGGTCGTTATCCTGCTGGAATTTCCAAATTACCGGCAAATTTTCTTCCACTCATGGCAGCATCACATTGTTCAATATTTCAATGTATTTTTCTTTTCCAAAAATACCTTCTATTCAACAAATTGGATGAACACCATTCCATGAGAAGCAGCCCCAGATGTTAGTCGAACCTCCACCATGCTTTATTTCTGATATTTCGGATCAAAGGCAGCACCTATTGGACGACGAATATACCTTTTTCTATCTTGACCCATTCGGTTTATCTTAGTTTCATCGCTCCACAATATGTAACGCTATTGCCCACGTGGAATGGGAACGACAAAACTCGATACGTCGTTGTCCTTGTTTCACTGGTACCAGTGGCTTCTTTCGGGACACTCGCCCATGCAAGCCCACTTCAGCTAATCGCCGCCTCACGGTTCTGAATGACAGTTCTACATTATGTGCCTCCCGATTTTCGCGATTTATGCCCATTGAACTCTTCATGGGATCCAACTGCGAAATTCTTAGGATCCAACTGACATATGGATCCAACTGACATATGGATATGTCATATGGATCCATATGACATATCCACAGCTCAACAATAGTCCTTCATAGATCAGGAGTGCAATTTTTCCTTCCTGCCGTTTTCTTGAAGACTAAAGTGATATCCTTTGAATGTAAAATAGCCTGTATACTGTATATAAGTTCTTACCAGAAAACTATATTAGCATATTTTATTATTTTTTAGACCTTAGATTCTAAGCGTTCTTATTTGTTTGTCCGACTAAAATTTTTACTTTGTATAAATTTTTTTTATTATTTATTACTGAAAACATGTACATCACCCGAAAAAAATCAAAATAAACAGCTACGCTTTGTTCTCAAAATTCGCAATAAGAAAAATACAATTATTTAACATGCAACGAAAAATGTTAAAAAAGCTATGTGAACTATGTCATTCTCACACTAATGTCCACAGCTGTAAATACTAGGGGTTATTTTAAACTGGAAGCAATAATGGATGTAGCTTGAAGTTTTAATTGACTCATGTTTGTGGTAACAGTATTGACCTGGCGGTCTATGTGAGGCATCCATCCGCCTCCACTTCTAACATAACAATCTCCAGCCTTGTCATAATATGCTATATCTTTTCGTTTTCCCCAGAAAGCGTAATGAATTTTGGCACAGCGATATAAGCTTTCAATTCATATTCAATTTATTCATAGTGTTGAATCGTTGAGGACCGACCTTATCGGTTATATGTATTCCTGCACAAGTATACTTATATGCATTTATGTATTCCAATAATATTTAATATTGTGATGAAAAACAGAAGCAACAAAACAAATCAAGAAATCATTCCATTCAAATGGTCAGCTGCATTGACGTAATAATATTATTATGACTTAATCTATTTATAATAATTTTTATTTATAAAACGTAAGTTGTTCTCCCAAAAATTTCTAAAGAAAATATATTTTTCTATTTCTTTGTTTGATATTTGTAGAAATATATTGATATCAATTATTTCGAAATTTTCTTCAAGTCTATTATAAAAATCAATTGTTGTTTTCTTTCGTGAGTTTTGAAAAATTTCTGTTTCGTTTCGTGCAATTTAAAATTAGTTTTTATTATATTTCTGTAAATTAACTTCTTTATTCCGTTTTCCTTGATTTCTTTCTCTATTTGCTTTTTTTTTGTTTGTCTGTCGCTCGCCTCCGGAAGTTGTTAATGTTGATTTTATTCAATTCAATTCACTCAACTCAAAATGAAACACTATTTTTATCTTCTGCCCAAGGTGAGAGAAGCTGTCAGTTTTTTTCGTTAGCTTGAAATGCACTTTTTCCTTTTATTTTTATAAAAAATTGTAATTATGCTAACAAACACAATGAATTGAAAAGTTGAAATTCCTTTTACGAATCCATTCCCACAAGACAGTTTTTACTTTGGTTTCGTTGTTGTAACCATGATTTGTAATTGATATTAAATGGAAAAATAAAAATCTGTTTATGTCAAGAAAACTTATAATTATAGTAGATTGCTCGCTTTAAGTCAATCGCAAATTATACTAAGCGATATTCTAATTTTAACATTGGAATAAATGTCATGACAAAATTCTGGGTGATGTTCTGTTCTTACCATAAAACTTGATTCTTTTGTACATAAGTACTCAAATATGGTACCCTTCTTTCCACTTGTTTACAACAAGTCTGTTATAGATAACGTGTATTGATGGCCATGATTTTGTGATGGGATTTTTGGCATTGATTATGCTTAATAATGTATTAAATTGGCCTATGCTGCTGTTACGCTTATTAATTTTTCCGATAGCTCCGACATTAGATTACTAGTTTTATATTGTAATGTAAGAAAATAACGTTCAAAATTCAGTGGAAGAGAAGCGCATTCCACGCAATTTGTGAATCAATTTGTGAAGCGTGTGCGTGAAGCTGGATCTTTATTGGATAAAATCCGTTCCCGTACTATATTTATTGTTTTTCTTTTGTGCGAGAATCGGTTAATATTTATATTATATACATACATACATACATACAATGAATTTCTTTATAATATAAAACAAACCAAAATGAGTGTTCACGATCGATGATGTGTAAACATCAGTGTTTAACTGCGTATATATAGGGTGATTTTTTAAGAGCTTGGCTTTTGAAAATTAAAAAAAACAGAAATTTAACAAAAGTGAATTTTTTTTATTTGGCCGTTTTTAAAGATAATTTCACTTAAATGTTGCCCGCGACTACGCTTTAAGTGGTACATTCTGATGGTCCAATTTTGGCACACTTTTTCACACATTTCGGCCGGAATCTCACCAATGACGAGTTCAATGTTGGTTTCCAAAGCAGCAATCGTGTTTGGTTTGTCCCTATAGACAAGTGACTTAACATAGCCCCACAAAAAAAAGTCTAACGGGATCAAATCACACGATCATGGTGCCCAATTGACTGCACCAAAACATGAGATTTACTGCTCACCAAAATCACCTCTCAATTGATACATGGTTTCGCGTGCAGTGTGGCTTGTGGCATGTGGCACCTACTTGTTGGAACCACAGTCCAATTCTTGCATTTTCGGCAAAAAAAGTGTGTTATCATCGAACGGTACCTTTTTACATTGACCGTATCGTTGCGGCCTTCATCGTCTTTGAAAAAGCACGTCTCAATGATGCCGCCTCTCCATCAACCGCACCAAATAGTACATTTTTCGGGATGCATTGGTAGCTGCTGAATTGCCTCTGGCTGGTCTTCACTCCAAATACGGCAATTCTGCTTATTTACGTATCCATTGAGCCAAAAAGGAGCCTCGTCGCTGAAGACAATTTTGCGATAAAAAACGGATCGAATTTTGATGATAAATTTCAATAATTTGCAAACGTTGTTCAGGCGTAAGTCTATTCATGATGAAATGGCAAACCAAACTGAGCATTTCTTGCTTTGACACATGTCAAGAATCACGCATGAACTGTCAGAGATATAAACGTCAAAAACCAAGTAGCAAAAAATTGCCCTTTATTTTTAAATGATAACTTTTTGTTAGGAAAAAATACTCGTACACCGCTGTCAAAGCATACATAAATATTTAAAATAAAGTGATGATGATGAATCAAACTTTCGTACCAATTCGGAGGATGTAGAGATTGCAACCCGAAAGGATGCTATATTATTATTATTATTATTTTATATGTAATTTTCTAAAGTGAAGCATGTTATTTTGGTTATTATAGCGAGCTTTTGGGGATAAGATCAAATTATTTGTCATTTCATTCCTATGTAAAATTTGTTCGCAAATAAGGGGCCCATAGCTGACCATCCTCTTCCTCCCGGGCCCGTATTTACTCTTCACGGCTACAACGGTTTGCTTGACATTGGGTCAAACGTGACAGGAATTAAATGCGAAGTAAAACTGAAGATTATTGTACTCAACCCAAGATAATTTTTCGTCATATGCAGAGCCATTCTTAAAATCTTCTAGTTAATGGTGTTTTGATGCTGTCCACTTCTTCAGTACAATAAAAGATATTTATAATTTGTTTTTGCCTCAATTTGTTTTGTAAATGGTGAAGTAGCATATTTATGGTGATGAAATGTTTCAAGAACTTACGATGATATCGGCTAAGTTGCTCTCTCGGTAGTTCAGCACCAGAGGTTTTGAACTACTAATATGACCAAGCATTAAATGATGGACATCTTTTCAAATACATTTGGCTCAAGCTACATCTCAAGTCATAATTTAAAATTTTCAAGAATTTCTAGGATCTGGCAGCATACTGAACAACCGCTGACCCTTCCTTGTAAAGAAAATAATTTTGTGCGGCTGTTTTTCTCTGGTATTGTAACCTGAACAGATTCGTATTTCGAAGTTCCTATGGTGCATCACGTGTGTGTAGAAAAGAATATCCTCAATTCTTTTGAAGTAAAGGTTATATAATTATTTGTAAATTGAAACGTGTTTCTATAATGCTATAAGCAACAGCTGCAAACTCATGGCACTCGTATACCAGGTGTACACGTCTGAAACCAATATTTTTTTTTATGAAAATACACGTTTATTTAAGAGAAATGGTTATACATACAAACTTCAAAGTAATAGCCATTGTTAGCTACACATTTTTCCCATCTCTCTGGCAATTTGTGAATGCCTCGCCAAAAAAAACTGTTAGTTTTTTGAGTTAAACCAGTCATCGAGCCATTTTTTCACATTTTCGTACGAATCGAAGTGCTGCTCAGCAAGTGCGTGCCCCATTGATGGTAATAAGTGGTAGTCAGATGGAGCCAAGTCCGGTGAATAAGCCGCATGGGGGAGGGCTTCCCAGCCGTATGAATCTACCAATTCCCGAGTCTGTTTTGTTCGATATGATGCGAATTGTCATCACGAGAGATCGCTGTGTGTTGCCTAGCTTGATATTCTGGACGTTGCTGTAATTGTTTTACCTGGTTTCAGAAGGTCAAACCAGATAACACCTCGCTGATCTCAGAAAACACAGAGCATTGTCTTCTTTCCCAGCGAGTTGGGTTTGCTGTCGATTTGGCCGGTGTACCGGGCTTAACATACGTAAAGGGTTTCTCGACATAGATCCATTTTTCGTCGCCGGTAACAATTTGATGAAGATATGACTTTCTTTTGTACCTGGCGAGCAACATTTCACATTGGTTTTTCGATTTTCTTGCTGTCTTTCAGTCAATTCATGCGGCACCCAAATCAGTCCCATGACTTTTAAACGTTGAGAAATGCATTGTTGGGTCACATTTAATTGTTCTGCAAGTTGTTCTTGCGTTTGACCATCATCCTCATCGAGCAAAGCTTGCAATTCAGCATCTTCAAACTTTTTCGGTGGTCTTCGACTTTTTTCGTTTCTCACATAAAAAAAAAAACGCCACTTTTAAACTTATTGAATCACTCGTCGCACTGTGTTTTGCCTAGAGCGTGCTAGCCGTAAGCTTCCACAACCATTCCATGAGATTCCAAAACAGATTTCTTCAATTGGAAACAGAAAATCAATGATGTCGTAGTTTGTAGACACAAAATTCGACATTTTTACGAGTGAGAAAAAATATGTTGTTTGAAACTTGATTGTTTATGAACTGAATATTGTTGACAGAATTAAATGCGAATTAATGGCGCCAATGATTTGGTTTGACAGAGCGTATAGTTTTAACTAGCGACACAGAGATGTCATTACCAGTTTCATACTTGTACACCTGGTAATGACGCAGTTTTTATTCTGCAAAATTAGAGAATGAAGTTGCGCAGGTATTTATGTAGATATCGTCCGTCCGCTGCAAGACTCTCAGAAATCAATATAAAAAATAATTTTGAATTAACTATACATATGTACTACTGTGGGCAAAAGTTAGTAAGACTTTTTAATTTAAATTTCGCGCGGAAACCCATTCATCAAAATATTATTTTTTTAAGGTTGGTATGACTGTCGGTGACATCTGTGCCAAATGTCACATCAAAATAATCATTAGTGTTTAGTATACGCTTGTCTTTCTGAAGTACAAAAAGTGCATTCGGCGATTTTCACAATGAGTGAAATTATTCAACAAAGAAGTTCCATTAAATTTTGTGTGCGGGATCAAATTTCTGGTGCCGAAACGTTCAGAATGTTGCAAAAGGCCTTCGGTGATAATTGTATGTCGCTAGCAAGTGTTTTTGATTGGTACAAATTGTTCAAAGATGGTCGAGAACGCGTTGACTACGAACCACGTCCAGGACGGCCATCAACATCAACTGATGATCAACACGTCAATAAAATCAAGGAATTGGTGCTCGAGAATCGACGATTAACAGTCAGACCCCTTACTGGCATCGTTGGAATATCGGAAGGATCAGTGAAAACCATTTTAAAACATCATTTGGGCCTAAGAAGAGGAAATGCACGATTGGTTCCAAAATCACTGCATTGGTTTTACGAGACCATTTTGCCAAAAATTCGACTGATATCGTTCCGCAACCACCCTACCACCCTATTCGCCTGACTTAGCACCGTGTGACTTTTGGCTATTTTCTAAACTCAAAAAACCGCTTCGTGGACACCGTTTTGAGTCAATTGAAGACATTAAACATGAATCGCTAAGCGCATTGAAGGCTATTCCGGAAATTGACTTCGAGAATTGGAAAAAACGTTGGCACAAGTGTATTGGGGCCGGCTGGGATTACTTTGAAGGGGACGAAATAGATTTGGAAGAATGAATAAAAAATTTGAAATTATGAACAAAGTCTTACTACTTTTTGCCCACAGTAGTATGTATAGAAAAAACTGTTATTAAGCGCAAGTGCTTTGTGTGTATAAATATCATAATTGCATCTTATGAACTCTTCGTGTGAGAAGAGTGTATATTTGCCGTTATGAATTGTATGGAGTGGAGTGATGGGTAAACTGAAAAGTTTAAATTTGATTTGCTCAGAATTTATATTTTGTGAGTTATGACAGTCTTGCAGCAAACGAGCGATATGCATAATTAGCTACACTTGTTTTCTGTTTACTTTTGCCATGGCTTTGCCTGTGCAGTTGAGTAGCTTTTCCGAATATGTGCAAAAAATTATAGTTCACGGCTTAAGTGTTGTGTTGTTTTGTGTATGGATGTAAAATTGCGTAAATTGATTGTGGGCTACTTGGCTATTCGATGATGCGTCAATAAACTCCACCATTAACTTGACTGTTGTATTCCAAACAAAATAATGCACATGTGTGTGTGTCTGTGGCTTTTGCTTTCGTGGTAACATGTTGTCGTACGAAGTGCTTACCACAGCACAGCCCACCCACTACCAAATAGCACGCGAGTCTCATCGCTTATTCCTTATGCCGCTGTCAGGGCTAAAATCGTTCAAAGTGAACACGAACGTTCGCACTTGACTCATGCGCTAATTCCGAAAAAAAAGCACATGAGAAACATGAGAAATGGAAAAAACTGATTAATAAAACAATATACAATATACCTATCCGGAATAAAATTTGGTTTTGTTATTGTTTTCTTTTATTTTTCTCACTGACACTACTATCATTTAATTTATTTATGAAATTTTTAATTTATGGTTAGAGTACTTAAAACCTTCTTCTTAACATTGTCGGTTTGTTGTGTTCGTATTTGACAGTTTCAATGCCATTTTTTCTTTGTTTTGTTTTTTAACGAATTGCAAACCTACGCAGAAATATTTGGAAGATTTAACTCTTTCAAATCTGTTGAGCAACAAAAGTTGAATGAGTTTCTTCAATTGCCTGTTTCGACAGAGTATAATTTTTACTGACCATCTTAAAAACAAACTACAAAATACTTAAACTAACTTTCACATTTAAAAATAGTAAATTTCCTTAAATTTAAATATTCTAATTTCCTTTATTCCTATTCGAATTATTAATTTTTGGCGTGTGGCACCAATATCATCATCAAATTCGTCATATGGTTTGTCGACTCTTCTGCTATTGTGACCACATCAAGTTCTGCTGAAAATGGTCAAAACGAGTTTTGTTTTTTTCGATACATCTTTGTTTTTCGCCAAAAGTTTCATTTATTTTATTGTGGATATCAGCCATAATTATTCGTTGCTATGATTCATTCTCATATGTGCCATGAGTAATTGGCGACTTCATATTTTTTCTTCTAATTTGTACAATTCTTTTTATTGGTTAAACGCGCCACACTAAAACTGTTATAAATTTTATTTGTCATTTAACATTGTAACAAGTTGTAACAAGTTGTCAAAAAATAAATTGCAAATATGTAGCTTTAAAAATATTTAAAACAATTTGTTGACTAAGATTCGGAAGAAGAGTTAATCAATTTGAGTTTATGTCATTTTAAGGCTTAACCCTTTCCGACCTGTGTCATTTAATACTAGCTTAGAAATTAGATCCAAGTTGTCATAATGTAAATTTAATGAACATTCAACGTAATACTTAGAAGTGAAGAGCTGTTTAAATCAATGAAAATTTAAGTTTTGCTGTGGAAGCTCGTGAATTTCCTTTAGGTACTTTGCTGTATACGAGTATTTTGATTTAAATTATATCAAGTTTGGTAGTGGTCAAATGATTTAGAGCCTATTGGAAACGTTTCTTCACCGAAAATGACGAAAACTTTCTTTTTTGTTCGACAGTGGATTAGGGTGAAAAAAGATAGAAGTGCTGTTGCGAATTACTTTTATTTGTAGATCTATTTTCAATTATATATTTTTAGGTGAAAGGCGGATAAGCGCAGAAAAGTGTAAGTTATTGATTTATAACTTATAACATTAATTATCGTGAAGATGACTTCTAATAGAAAATGTGTTTAAAAACTTTAAATTCTTGGCCTAGAAATGCATTAGAAATTCGCGAAGCTGAAATATAAAACTCGTGGGAATCTTCGAAAATTAGTTAACAGAAGTAAACATTTGTTCAACCTTTCTCAATGCAAATTTCCACGTGATAAATGCAAATGCCACAATCCATCCAAACAAATTTCAATAGCAGAAATAGATTAATTTAAGACCAACGTTGTGAACGGCTCTAGTCATTGCCTCACTTTGGTATGTATGCCATGTCTACAAGCCCTAACCACTATTAAAACTTGCAGCTGATTGAAACAAATTTTCTTAGTAGTTTTGTGAGTATAAAAGTGTTGGTTTACTTTCTTTCGAGTTAATTGGTTGCACAGCAAGGTAAAGACAAGCGTACATGTTTATGTACTTATTATATATATTTATGTATGTGGTCACACTATACACACATATGTATTTATTTATTTAGACATATACGACATCTAGTGACTTCGGAATGAATTAGAATAGAAAAGCTTTTCGCGGTTTTGCGGCCATGCTAATTGTTTGTGGCTATGCTAACTAATAATAATAAACCAAAGCATCACGTGGAAAATTGAGAAAGCTCTGGAATGTTCGTGACGGCGACGACATCTGTGCTATAAATACGTTTGCAGCAACGGAATACAGTCAGTAACAGTTCGACAGTCTTAGTGAAAATACAAAGAGTGTAATATAATTATGAAGTAATCTTAAGTGTTTTCGAGTGGTGAAATAATTAAATAAAGTTGAACACAGCCCAGTGATCGAACCTTTTTATTTGTTGAGAATGAATAAAAAGTAATAATATAGGTATGCCAGGAATCTTGTAATTACCCCACTTCTCGAAGAGCGATGTCATGATGAGGTTAAAAAATGGATCCAACCTAATGTTTATATTGTATAAGTATTGAATTTATAAACTTATCAGATGTATCTGAAAGGGTGAAGAGGGGAAACATTTTGAAATAAAACCAGAAATAAAAATCACAATGATTGAAATAGCTTGCGATTACTCACAGCAAAAGAGATAGAAATGTAGAACTTATTTACTACAACTGACAATCTCTATTGACCTCCTCTATAAAGCTAGGACCGTTATAGACTTGGCTATGCGCATAGTTGGTCTTTCGAATGCAAACCCTTTCCCTTACTTTAATTTCATATCTTTGTCATTGATATTGCTTTCGAAATTTTGTATTAATCAAATTATAGTTTGAAGAAATTTTAAAACAAGCTTCCTATTTGAGAATTCTCGTACTTAGCGTAAAATTGCACGATTAGGTAGATACTAAAATTTCATATTTCATTATTTACTCATTGCAATGAGCCAAATTGACTTCAATGCATTGGCTACATTTTGCATGATTGCGTCTCAGTGAATGTAATGTTTTATCTTCTTTGCAAACCACGATTTGACATTTTCTATGATAATTCAACACATTTGCATGCTTAACGGATTTCAACCAGCAATTGTTCGTTTTTTCAAAGTTCTGCCCACGTATTTCTCACACCTACACTTGTTCACCATCCCTCCGGACATGTGTCTGTGTGGTCGCCGTGGCGTAGTTGGTAGTGCGTTGACCTGCTACGCAGAGTGTCCGGTGTTCAAATCTCGTCATAGGCAAAATCAGGCAATGACAAACCTACAAGAGTAAAAATTGCCGATGAAAAGCTTTTCACTTCGCCGTTCGGACTTGACATAAAACTGTAGGTCCATTCCATTCATGTACAAATATTACACGCACGAGATGAGTGGATGCGAAAAGCTCGGCCTAGGCCCTCGATGGGCTGTTGTGCCATTACAAGAAAGAACAAAGGACAGAAGAAGTACAAATATGGTATATATACTCGTATACTAGGCTTGGTTTTTCTGTTTAAATATATATGTATTTCGTATGTATGTAAATACATACAAATACCTTAGTTTAGAAAGGCTCTAAAAGTTGTTTTCAAATTCTGATTTTTGCCAAATTGGAATGGAATGGAATGGATCTGCCTTTCCAAACTAAGGTTACGATACGGGAATGTAATTTAACTTAACATATTGAATTTAAATACTAAAAACGAAATTCATGTGCTATATCGAGACGACGAGTTAAATAATAAATATTCAATTGAGTCCTTAATTTAGTCCCTTTCTGAGTGCATATATTTTTCTTCTAACTATTCCATTCCATGAGTGACGTCAATACTGTTCGTCTTTCTCATTTGTTTTTGACAAGTATAAATATTTGTTGTAGTTCTTGCGTCTATGAAAATACAAGTCTGCTGCTATCCATCCCATTTGTCGTTAGCAAAAGTAACCTGCAGCTTCTGTGTGCTGTTAGTACTTTTTTCTTTTTTGTAAGCGTCATGTGACAAGAGCAGTTTGATTTCTTTGTTGACGTCTTGTGACGTCGTGTTTATTGTGATTTTCATTTTTTTAAATGAATTTTTTAACTGGGTAGCCATTGCTAACGTAAATTTGTTTATTTCCACAATTTATAGTAAAGACACAGGAAAATTAAAATTTTTGAACGTCGATTGCTGCAGGATTTTAGAGACGGTAGCAAATGCCCAAAATTTACGTTTTTGCATTTTTTAGTTAACGTTTCTTGAAATTTTTAGGTAATAGACAAAATTTTCGATACGCATTATGGTTCAAACAAACACAAAATTGCATAAGTACGCACTTTTTGTTGCAAGTCATATGAAACCTCGTAAGACTGTATAATTAAAGGTAATCATATGAACGCCAGATAGTCATGACTTACTATGGAAGAAATCTTTCAGGCAGGGATAAAGGATTTGTTTATTGAATCCTTATTCAGAATTCCAAGAGTTGAAGAACGCAAAGAAATTTAATCTTTAGGAGTTATAAGTAGATGGTATCTAACTTTGCTGTTTGGACGTAGTTCACTTTAAATTCGTTTAAGCTGGATGGATACCACTTGTAGTATTCCATGTAGCTACAGACAAAAGCTGATTTTAGTTTAGAGTGGACCTTTAAAAAACCAACGAGCACAACGAGTGCATGGGTTTGTGTTTACATGAATGAACTTACTTATAGTACGAAAACATAAATCATGATAATCTAATTTTATCGCTAACGCTTTTTCATTTAAGTATATACATACTCGTAGTTAAGCCCTTTGATTGCGCGTTTCGCAACTACCAACTTATTTCAAACTTATTTCGTTCACTGTTTACTTCAATTGCTTATAGTTTCTTCTACATCGTAAATGCTTTAGCAATTTTATTTCCATGTCAACCTTTAATGAAAAGTGGGAGCTGTGTTTCTTCTCTTCCGTTTTCATTTCGCAACTAAGTATGTACCATAACTAGATTATTCTCAATTATTTGTTTAATTTTTCCATTTACTCTTTAATTAAAAATTTACTCTTAATTAAATATCGCCAAATTTGTTGCTGATATTTATGTGAAGTTAGGTTAGGTTGCGAAGGCAAATGGAATGTTGTCAATCACCTACGAAGCGTTTTCATTTGTCAAGACAGAAGTGGTGGGGTTATGGTGGTTATGAATTTATCAAAAAATTCTAATATGTTTACGTAATATTGGTTTGCAATAGGATTCTCATAGGATTTTAAAATTATATATTTGGAAACGTTTGACAGTATTACACTCAAGATTAAATCAAATTAAGGTATCGAGAGCACCAACTTTAGTGTGAAAAACACCGCAATCAATTTGTTTTTCAAACTCAAAATAGTTTCGTATTATTTAAGGTTAGGTTTGAGTGGCCGTAGCCATTGCTTACCAAGGTGTTTACTTGTATACTTTCTTATAATTCGCATTCACTCCATATCGGTAGGCTAAGTGCGCTTCCCACTAGGGAAGCTTGTATCTTGTATTTTTGAAACAAGTGATATCAATAAGGGGAATCACGTATTTTTGTGCTTTCTATACCAGGTTATATAATTCAGACCAAAATCCAGTTCAAAATCAAATTTTAATCCAAAACTTAAACCGATATATAAACCGATCAGCAAATCCAGGCCTAAAATAATTCTTTGACCCTTAAAATGGTTCCATATTTTTACAGAGCTATAAACTGATTCTGAAATCTCAGATTAAATGTAGTACAATTGTAAAAAATACCCAGTTGCTTTTCTTATTTTTGGTTCGCACTTATATTTTTTTAATCGGTAAGTTAAATCATAAGTTAGCTTCTTTTTTTCCTCCAACGATTCGCTCAGTTAATTCCAGTTTCTTCAGGGATATTTTATTTGGAATTTATGTATGCATACGTGCATTCAGCAAAAAAAATTATATGTAATATATGTATGTAATACAATTAATAATATTTTTATAGTTGTGGATTTTAAAACATTTTATATTTTTCAACTACACATATTTAATTCAGTTCAACATGATTTCTATTTTCTCATAGATCTCTCAATGCTGAACACGAATTTGAAAAGAATTTTTCTACTATATAAAGGGTGATTTTTTAAGAGATTGGTTTTCGAAAATCAACAAACTCTGATATTTTACAAAAGCGAATGAAATTTTTATTTGGATCGATAAATCAATTCCTGCCATTTACTTTTTAAAGATAATTTCACTTAATTGTTGCCCGCGACTACGCTTTAAGTGGTACATTCTGATGGTCCAATTTTGGCACACTTTTTCACACATTTCGGCCGGAATCTCACCAATGACGAGTTCAATGTTGGTTTCCAAAGCAGCAATCGTGTTTGGTTTGTCCCTATAGACAAGTGACTTAACATAGCCCCACAAAAAATAGTCTAACGGGATCAAATCACACGATCTGGGTGCCCAATTGACTGCACCAAAACGTGAGATTAATTGCTCACCAAATTCGCCTCTCAATTGATGCATGGTTTCGCGTGCAGTGTGGCATGTGGCATCGTCCTGTTGGAGCGACATGTCGGCCAAGTCCAATTTTAGCATTTTCGGCAAAAAAAAAGCGTGTTATCATCGAACGGTATCTTTCTCCATTGACCTTAACGTTGCGGTCTTCATCGTCTGTGAAGCAGTACAGCCCAATGATGCCGCCTGCCCATAAACCGCACCAAATAGTGCATTTTTCGGGATGCATTGGTAGCTGCTGAATTGCTGAATTGCTTCTGGCTGGTCTTCACTCCAAATAGGTGTAAGTCTATTCATGATGAAATGGCAAACCAAACTGAGCATGTCAAAAATCATGCGTGAACTGTCCGAAATATTAACGTCAAAAATTAAGTATCAAAAAAATCACCCTTTATCATAAAGTTTAAGTAAAATTTGAAATAGAAAAATGAAAAAGGAGTTTTTTGTTGGGTTTTTTCATTGTTTTTCAATCTCAAATCTCTCGTAAACTTTATGTGATAAATAATTTCTGATTAGTATTCAGTATTGAAAAATGTGTAAGAAAAATCTTGTACAATTTTTTTTCAATACTATGATTTTAATAGAGTTTAGTTTTAATTCTTTTTTTTAATTTTTTAAGTCATATGTAAATAAGTAAATTTATTTAAGTAATTAATTATAGGCGCTGGGCTCCGTGTTGATGAATCGGTCATACTCGATCAGTATTGCATGCCAAGGCCTACGCTGAAATACTCAGAATACTTCAGCCAGTACCTGGCGAATTTAACTCGGCCGATTACACCTGAACTAATATGTTCCGAGAAGCATCGAATTGAGTCAGATTCAAAGCAATTATAGAGGCCCTATGCTAAAATTAATGAATCGAGTTAATTTTTTATTACACCGGAACCTATTTAATATAAGGAGTGAGATCGAAAAAATCTTAACATATATAAAACTCAATAATTTTTAAACGGTTGATCTTAGAGTTTTGATTTTTTTTTTATTTAATTGATAATATTTTACAAATTACAGAAAAATATAATTTTTATAGTTCTAACCACTATTTATGAACTCGTGGACCTTTTTTGGTAAGCCTTCCATTAGAGATTTGATAGTTGTTTCAGACAGCTTTTGGAAGCAGTCTGCCCATCTCCTTTTAAAATCTTCGATATTTTGGGACACCTTTTTTGTGCTCTTTAAGTTTCTTTTCACAATAGCTCTCCACTGGTCTTAGCCCCGGACAATTTGGGGGATTGGCCTTTCTTGGTACAAAAACTATGATATTTCTTTGGTACCACTCCAGAGCTTTCTTGCCGTAGTGACACAATGCCAAATCGGGCCAAAAATATATGGACACATTGTGCTTTCTTATGAAAGGAGGAAGCCTTTACACCTTTTTTTTCAAACATTCTTTGATGCATATTTCGGTATTTATAGAGACCACTGTAACAAATGACTTGCTTATTTTACCGCAACTGCATATAGGAATTTTTTCAGGAAATTTTGTCTGCTTTTGGATTCTAAATTGTTCTTTGACATTTCCTCGAGCATCAGCAACATAAAAATTTTGACCCGGCAGCTGCGTCAAATCTGCCAGTACATACGTTTCGTCGTCCATTATGCAACATGAATATTTTTGCATGAAATTCGCTTTTAATTTCCGAGCTCTACTTTTGGCGTCTAAATGTCTTGCAGCATTCCTGTCTGGAACTTTTCGGACTTTGTATGATTTCAAACCTGCATTGGCTTTAACTTTTCGCACCAAATAGTCAGAGCACTGGCCTAACCGGGCAGCTTTTCTAGCAGATGTGTTTGGAGATCTTTTCAATATGCTTTCTATTTTCTTGGCTTTCCCAATATCATGTGGTCCTTGTTTTCTTCTCGGACCAGGTTTCCTATCTATGGTCAAATTCTCCTGAAACTGTTTAATAACATTGGAAACAGTTTGGTGGCAGACCTTCAATTCTTTGCCCAATTTTTTGTAGGACCAATTTGGATTTTTTTGAAAACTTTTAATAATTTTAAGACGTACTTCTTTTTCTTCACTCATTTTGATCAAACTCACAATAAATCAACATGTTTGTCATTAAAAATAATAACTGATATATTTTTCAAAGATAACTAGATCAAAGAAATTTAAAATTTTACACTCAAAAAAAATTATTAGGTAAAACGTGTGTTAAGATTTTTTCAGTCTCACTCCTTATGTACCTATTTAATAAAGGGATTGATATAAACTCATAAATGCCTCGCAAACCGTATAAAAATATAAGAAAACTTTCGAATTTCTTAAAAGTTTTGACAAGTTTATATACTTTTGAAGTTATGCGGCATTTATGAATTTATATGAATCCCTCTAATATAAAATAGAGGGATGCATACACGTCATTGAAACCTGTCTAGTGTTATGTCGACATGATGATTTTCTCGAAACCTTACTCTACTTCACTTTACTTTTAATGGCACAACAGCCCATGGAGGGCCTAGGCCGAGCTTTTCGCATCCACTCATGTTGTGCGTGTTATATTTGTACATGAATGGAAGGGACCTGCAGTTTAATGCCGCATCCGAACGGCGAAGTGAAAAGCTTTTCATAGCAATTTTTACTCTTACAGGTTTGCCATTGCTTGCCAAGAGGTGGTGCCGTGTAGAAAAATTATTTTTTCTACTTTTTGATTTTTTGATTTTGCCTGTGCCGAGATTCGAACCCCGGACATTCTGCGTAGCAGTCCAACGCATTACCACTGCGCCACAGCGACCACTCGAAACCAGTACTCATTAAAAGTATCGGGCAAACATTTGGGTGCTACTCAATCATATCATACTCATTCCATTATTTCCAATAAACTTAAAAATAACAGAAAAAGAGTTTAAGTTTATATAGGGTCCATCTAACATTTGGAATTTGAACCACTGGTTATTTTGAGTGTGGCAACTCTAATGTCATTCGTATTATGGCGGAAAATTATTTTTATATTTGCGTTTAATGAAATGGGTCGATGTACGCTTGAACAACATTGGGAAACACTAAAAATGTACTTGCATAATGGTGAATATTCTACCGAAAGTGTAAGAAAATTACGTTCAAAATTCGCCTTCCACGCAATTTGTGGATCAAATTGTGAAACTGTATCTTTATTGGGTAAAACAACGCGTTCTCGTACCCCTACATAAAAAAAGAGAAGAAGAAACCATCAAACGATATAACCTAACTTCTTCCTGGGTCTTTTTGCGAATTAAAATTAAGATTTTATAAGAGTTGAATTTTAGCAACCGAAAAAATTGCTCAGAGGAAGAAAGATGCGTTACAGTGAATGGTGTGCGCTACCTCACAATGGCAACTGATTATTTATGGTCTATTTTAGAAGATATGGACTTAAACAACATTTGATTCCAACAGGTATCAATAGATATCAACAGGATTGCAGGTACAAGGCGTTCAGCAATCAATATTTTTTTCCGTGGGAAGTTTGAAAATCGCGTTATTAGCCTTTTTGGTGATGTCCACTGGTTGATCGTACGGGCTACTGAAGACCAGACGAGGAAGTGAATGAAATAGTGTGCCACAATTAACCGGGAGCATTGTACTTTTGAATAGATATTCACATTTTACTAACATGCGTATGTATATTGAGGTGCATCACGAAAAGAGGCTTTGTTGTACTGTACCCCTCTAAAAATGAACCTGCATTTATTATATTATTGTAAGTAACTATTGGCCAAATAAAATTTTAAAAATAAAAGCTACTCAATTTGCAGCCCCACAATAAAAATTAGATGGAAGCAAATGCGATTCCAAGTAAATATTCATTTAACAGTATTGAGTATAAAATGGACCCAGTATTCCAAATGAAAAGTATTGATTTTTACTTATATCGACGAATTTGCGTCGCCCTCAAACATTTCAGTATTGTAGTCTAGTTTATGGATAATTTTTCGGTACTATAAGTATTTTCCTGATACATGACGAAACATTTCATTATTCTGTAACAGCAGTGAGTTAGAATTTGTTTCTATTTTACAGAATATGACCATGACCGGAGGCGAGGTCAGAGGCGCAGTGACCATTCGTGAAGCATCATGTTGCTCTTAACATCAGGTTAAGACTTCGCCCCATTGTATTAAATGACATATTTACGACTGAGTTATGTCAATGTCATAATGGCAAACAAACCAGAAAACAACTAAATGCGTCCATTTATTTTTATCTATACTTCATATTGAAGAAATGAATAAAGAAGTTGTAAAAATATCTTCACACGCTTCAATTGCTCTTCATCTCATCTGCATTATTGTCTCTGCTTGCATGGCACCGCAAGCCGAGATTCACGAGAGTATGCGCAACGCCGAAAACGCTCAATTGCTCGGTGGCTACCGGACAGCGCCATTGCAGTTGCGTCCGCTTACAAAGACTTACGGAGCGAGTGTGAACGTATTATCGTTCCTCTAGGCACATATTTATTAATTTTTTTAGTTTTTTTTTTACATTTTCTTGTTGGCATCTTGTAAATTTGCACATAAATTTTGCTGATGTATGTAGTTTTCATCTATTTTCAAATTTTTTTTACAATACAGTGGACTTTTACTTAATGGTTTTCTTTTTAAAAATGAAATTTTTCACTACTAAACATTGCGGCGGTGAATTTGTACAGCGGCATCAATAGTGTTGCCGGTAGAGTTGTCCATGCATCAAGGTAATTTTATATAAATAATTGAATTGTTGTTTGTTTTTATTGCTGTTGTTGATGTTGATGATGCTTTTGAGTATGTTGTTATTGCTGTTGCATGTCAGGGAAATGTTAGCTGCATTTTATGGCGTTTATCTTTTTAATACTGCTACAAACATTTTGAATACTACTTTTTGACGACAGTTTCATTTAATTTATGCTACGCAAATTATCAAGTATCACTGATTCATTGTTTGTAATATGTATATTTCTAATTTCTTCTTTTTTTTTGCTTGTAGTATCATTTTCAGTTTTCAATAATAATTCTTAATTTTCTACCAGGGATGTGAACCAACAAAATATTGCAGTATGGTTCGGTTCAGCGGTTCACTGTCCCCCTGTACAAATGGTTTGGTTAAAAAACCGACTCTTCCGCACCTTCGAACAGTTGGTTCGGTTCAAAAATGGTTTGATTCAAAAACCCTTAAAATATTATTTTATAAGATTTATTTTTGGGCAAATTTTTGTGCACATCCTAAAAGAAATATGCCCTAGTCGGGAATTGAATCCAGGACCCTTGCGACAAAAGTCTAGGTCAATGTAATTTATACTTCTTAAGTTTTATTTTTTTTGCTTCTCCCTTATTAGAAGATGACAATCGCTTGTTCCATCGCATGGATATAAAAGTCACATATAATTTTTGTTGGAACTAAGCCATTTCCCCCGATGTTTTTAAGAACGTTTAATTTTTACTATCACTTTTGGAGTTTGGTGATTCAATTAATGAAAAGCTGTTTCCAGGCTAAAAAACGTATTAAAATACAAGGGCTTCTTTTTTGAATTGAAAGTAAAAAAGGACAAAAACGGCTTGATTCATGGTAACTCAAACTACATCAAACATACTCGTACATATGTACAAATTTCTCTATCACCCTAGCTTAAAGTTACAGTTTGATTGTGTTCGTTGTTTTACTTTATATTAGTTGATTTGGATTAACTTTGCGTAATAAATGGAGATTATTTTTTCATGACTCACTTTACTGGGATGTCAAAAAGCCCCCATATTGAAAATCGATACACTGTACTTCCGACCAGGTTATTTTATTATTTTGAAATAAATAAGCGTAGGATTTTATAACCTAATAATACTTGAAAAAAGTACTTGACTTTAAAATTGAACCACGCTTAACAGTTGAAGGGGAAACTAGGGTACATTCATCAAAACGCATGTGAACGAACGAAGTAAAATTAAGAATATTACCATGTATGTAAATGGTTCATAATGCCGTGGTTAGCTAGAACTTTTATCATTATTGAATGAAATTTTTTTCTCACACCAAAAAAATTATTTTTTTTTTTTATGGAATGTGCAACTGAAAATAGGCGGAGCATCATCATCATCATCTTCTGACTCATTATTTCCTTTCGGTTTGTATAGTCGAGCTGATCAGCCTACTCAAAGATATTAGATACAGTAGATAGGCGTTATTTTCTTTTTAATATGTCGACCTACTTATTTGATTTAGAAATCATATATATATACATAAGTACGTACAGTGCTGTGCAAATCACTTGCAACTGAGAACACATAGAGTTAAATCATAAATTTTCGGTCACTAAAAAAGATGCAAATAAAGAACTTGGTATGAGGTTTCAAGTCATATATCATACATATGTACATATGTACTATACATATATGGCCGCTAAAATACGTACATAAATTTGGGATTGTATTTAAAGTGATTCAATTTTTTTAGGTTTTTTGCTGGTTCAAACTATCCCATTCATCCTATTTTGTATAAAAAATCTGGTCATGACCCCGAGAATCACTCTGTTAGTAGAAATTCAATCAAAAAACTTGATAATTTGCCCTCTTAAAATATTCATAAAATTATGAATCGTTGCAAGTATAAAAAGTTTATAAAAGTATTTAGCACTGGACTAACTTAATGTTTAAACTGTGAGCTAAAGAAGTGAAATTAGACAAAGTAGCTAACTTCTAATGTGGATCAACAAATACACTAAAAGCACCCTCGCTATATGTGTTCTTTTATACTATTCTCGTAATTTTCTAAATAATTTTCCCAGAAAATTTATAGTCTTTCATATCAAGCTAATATTCCAAAGATTTCAAGGAAGTTTATATTTTTGCCAAAATTCCTACGAATTTTTTATTACAGCCATGATCACCTCGAAGATACAAAGTGAAAATTTAAGAGCGAAACTGCACAAAGGATTACAGAAAATCGTTGTAATGTCGTCAACTTCTCTTATAAGAGCACGAAATGTACAACGTAAATATTGGGTCAAAATAAATATTAAAATATTGAGGCATGTTTGAAAGATGGTATTTCTTATTACGTTTTGTGTGAAGATAGTTGTGTAATTCTTTGCTAGAGTAAAAAGTTACATTGATTTGAAAATGAGTGAAATATTTGAAGAAACACGCTATGTGATGCGGTTTACGGTGAGATTGCTGGCACTACAACCGATGATCGGTCTTGGCTGCTTCTACAAAGCTTCACCGGTCGTGTCTGCTATGCGCGCGCTGGCGCCGGTTGATAAGGCCAAGTGCAGTCAGGTTGCCCTGCACCTGGTCTTTCCAACGGAGATTAGGACGTCCCCTTCTGCATGTTCCTCCACCGTGGTCTGAATATTACACCCTTCTAGCTGGAGCGCTTTCTTCCATTCGCTCAACATGACCCAGCCAGCGACCAACACTTGACTATGTCAGTGTCGGCGTACAGCTCATACAGCTCATCGTTCCATCTTATTCGATACACGTCGTCCACGCATACTGGACCGTAGATCTTACGGAGTATCTTCCTCTCGAACGCTCCTAACAGCCTCTCATCATTGATGGTCTCTGGTCGGTTAGTCACTGAAAAAGCCAATGGAACATGTGTTCGTTTGACATAATCGGACTAGTCTTGCCATATGTAACACATATATGGGTACCAACATCTTCTTGCAACGAGAAACCGCGCATTCTTTTAATATGACCCAATATTTACTTTGTATATTTTGTTCCCTCATAAGAGAAGTTGACGGCATTACAACGATTTTCTGTGAACTTTTTTACAATTTGTACAATTTTGCACTTAAATTTTCACGTCTACTTCAATAATAATTTAGTTTTCCAGTTTTAAGTTGATTATTTCACTTTTGGTTTGGTAACGTTTGCAGTGGCTTCTGCTATTTTATTGAAACACGTGTTTAAAAATCTTTCTTGTCTCGAAATATGTTAATTTTTGCTATAAATGGGACACTTAAGCCTACGCACTCGTCCGCCCTCCACCTAATGTTGTGCACTGTCACACACACAAACACACACACTCATCGATGCACTCTTGCAGAATTGAGACAACAAGAAGAACAGCACTCATAGCGCAACCTAACAGCTGCTACAATAGCGGCGATGATCGTTGTGGAAATTGAGAAGCAATGTACTTTCGTGAATGTACTTTGCTCACCTCGGCACTCCCTGCACTACAAATTGCATTATTCGTTGCAATCGTCGTCGTAGCCGCCGTAGTCATCGTGGTCGTGGCTGTTTCGTTGTATTGAATTTCTTTACAAGATACGAAACAAGTCGTAAAATAAAAGCTTATCGTACCCGTGGTGGCGAAAACTATCGACAACAACAGCTCGAGTATCTCGCGCACTTTGGTTGTTGGCTGCATGCGATGCGTTGTCGTTCAGTGCGTTCCGGAGCTGTCGTGGTTATCGAACGCGTTTGTTGTTTGCTGCTGTGTTTTTGTCAAATGAAAGTGCTGCATTTGCTTTTATTTTCTGTATTTAAAAGTGGAAATATTTCTAAAATTATGAAATAAAAGTTAATTTACATACATACATGCATACATATGTACATACTTACATAATGCATGTATAAATAAATATTTTAAATATTTTGCGTTGCCCAAATGTATATTATTCCGTGATATCGATCGTGTGCCGCATAATTAACCTTAAATGTTTTCTTCAGTAGTTTCATGTGATTAGTAAAATTTTTATCGCAATCTTTGTCGCCTTCGCAAGTGTGTATAACTTTTACTTATATTTAGAAGTGTATTCTTGAGAGCAATTACATACTTTAAAATAAAAAAATTACATTTGATATTTGGCTTGTGTTTGAGACCTAATTTTAAAGCTAATCGGCAAGAAGAAACAGCAAAAACATCATGTTTTAGTAAGTGTTTAATTTAAATTTTTTAAACCGTTATCGCTAATGCATTAACCGCAAAATCCACTTATTTCTATAACAACATAATTCATACATAAATCTTTTTCAAGTAACTCGCGATTCAAGGTCTTCGATACACACTAAGCGCGTCAAAAGGGTATCTTTATGAACTTTATTCGGAGTTGTTGGCATCTTTTGATCAACTTCCAATGCTTGTGATTTTATTTTATCCTTAACCTAAAAACATTAAAAAAATCACTATATAATTTTTAAATTTGTCAATTTAAAGCTTTGAAGGTGATTTATACATCCCTTTTGGTCTGACGCTTTGTCTGACAGTAGTGAATATGATTACTTAAATGCGCCTCCTGGTGCATTCTTGCAGCATTTAACAGGACTTCTTTGCTATTTTACATGTGCGTATGCTATTCCCCCTGTGATTATCAAGACGCAATTCCTGAGCAGATGAGGGTGTGTCCTGCGTATAAGATCTGCTGAGAGAATCTTTCTTTCAATGTAAAAATTCAAAATTGCATTGCTTTATTTTACTCAGTAGATGTTACTGGAGAGTACTTAAAATGTATATTCGTCAGTTATTTCAGAATTTTGAAACATTTGTTTCGAATTCTCGCGATGCTGAAACGAATTTTTTTTAAGAATTCATTGTGGTTTAAGATTCGGAAAACTTTTCAGCATAGTGAATTGGCTTTTAGAACATCAAATGTGCAAAATATCAAGAAAAGCTGAAAAATATGTGAAACATTTTTAAGCAAAAGCTTCAACTTATTTGCCCTGATCATAACTATAAAAATTAATTTGCGATTTTTATTCGAAAGTCGTTTTATATTGCAATGGCTGCACTTTGAGAGTATAAATGTAGGTACTAAATAATCGAATCGTAGGAGAAAATATAAATTATTTTAGAAATTGATTGAAATCAAATTTTTCATTTGCCAGCCGATCGATTGTCTTGGACGTTGAAGTTCCTCTCTATTGGGATGTTGCCGTTTGTTATTGTTGGATGAGAAGATAAATAAATAAATTCAGAAACTTATCTGATGAGAACTAATCGCTCTCTAACTAATCGCTCTCTCTCACTTTCTTACCTCCTTACGTTTTTAAGAGTTTTTTGCATTATTTTCATTTGTAATTGAGTAAACATAAAAATTTTGTGTTTTCCGCCACTTTGGTAGAACATAATTTCCATTTTTGTATGCGTAACATCGTGCACCTTTTTCTTTGTTGCAGCAATTTTTATTTTCTACTTTTCGTACTCGTGTGACCCAAATTTTGGTTTTGAATTCGCTACGAGAAACTGCAAAGAACCGCAGCTCGTCTCGCCGGATGTCGCCGTTGCCGCCTTGTTGTTGCCTCTTCTGTACGTCTACGGCGCTGTCATTAGTTGTCGTCTGAATCTTCGTCTTCCTCTTTGTCGTTGTAATTCAGAAATGTCAAAGTTTTTAAACATTTTAATTTACTTGTTTATTTTTGTGAATGTGTTTTATTATTATTTCTATTTTCATTTTCCTAATATATTCATTTGTTACGTACCAATTTACTGTGAAATAGTTGAAAAGGAATTTATTCGTAATTGCTATAAAATAAAATTTAAGTGATTAAAAAAGCTTAGACAAATAACGACCGACAACGGACAAACGGACGAGTCTCTATTCTCGTCCAAACAAATTCGCTAGTTCGTGTAAAAAGAGATGCCATGTCATTCCTCCTATTGGATTTACATTTCGAGCACTCCGCTTAACGTTAACTACGCTTTAAGACCAGTTGCGTGCTGCGTTTTCATACATGAATCGTGCTTGAGAGTCTTAATTGCTTCCTGATTATACATTTTCAATTCTCGATATTATCCTAACGTTCGCCTACATCCTTTCTTCTTTGCACAAAAAACAATTATTAACCCATTTCAAAAGCTTTCTCATACTCCACACCACACGCCTTTATTAAAACGTACACAATGAAAAACGAAAAAAAATCATGGCGGCAAAAATAATTGACCCGATGAAAAACTTTAATTCCTGTGAAACAAAAAGAAAATACATATGTTCGTAATGCAATGGCAACGTGCCCAGTAAATTTACTTGATCTTATACAGACACACATGCATGTACCTATATGTATGTCGGTATATACATGTGCACCCTGCAAGCATTTAGAAGATTGGTAAGCGAGAACGAACTGAAAATATACTGTTGTACCAAAGCTAAAACGATTCTTCTTTGAAGGTACGTGGCTGAGTTTTTCGTAACTATTCATTTTGTGCAAGTTATGTTGTTTGCACAATAATGGGAGGGACCTACAGTTGTATGCCGAATCTGAGTGGCGATGTTAAAAGCTTTTTTTAGGCATTTGGAAACATTTCTTATTTTTAAAATTTGTTTTTAACGTTTTGTATGCTAAGATGTGAATCTGGACACCCTGCGTACCAGTCCAGCACACTACGTGACCTGGCGACCCACAAAAGATTACTGTTTTGACATAAATTTAAAAACCATGATACCATCTTACTGTGATCTGATTCATCTGAATTTTAACTTTTAGGTGTAAAACTTACATGTTAATATTTTTATTTGTTTAACAGTCTTCCAATATGCTCGGTTTATACATATACATATATACAAGTCAAAGGGAAGTGAATCTACGAAGCCATCGAAAACTAAATAAGCGAATCTCAGGACTTGCTAGATTGGCATCAAAATCTAATATTTGATGGAGTTGTCGTTTACGAGTATTGTGTTTTCATTTTTATTTTAGCATTTAAGGCATAAGAACAAATTGCCATGTTGCCTAAAAATGTATCTTACAAACAAAGCTCATGGGGCTCTGTTGCTTGGTTCATTGTTCGATGCTCGTCATATAATCTACAACCGCCTGTTCGATTCCAGTGTATGAAGCTTATAGTGTTGTACGTCAGTGAAATATTTATAGTTCTGTTATAGTACTCATCCGCAACTAGTGACAGCAACCTATGAACTATGATCCGAAACCGACTCGTCTAAGGTTATTCGTAGCGACATTTTTATAGCGCTAACGATGATAGAAAATGTTTGCAGGGTCACTGCATATGCAGAATACTATATGTAAGTTTGTGTTAGTGTGATGATATGCGTTTCCTCCAGTGCAGTATCAATATGGCGCGTGCCCTTCTGGCAGTATTGCAATTCAGCATTTCCGGTTTTGTTGTTATTCACACATATGTACACACAACGAAGCAATATCAATGCTTTTACGTTGGGTCAGGTCAGGTTACGTTGGTCCATTTGTTTGTATTGCTTTTGCTTATAGCATTGTTAAATACTTGTAGTTGTTGTTGTCTTATTTCACGTATGTATTTGTCCATGTTTGTTTTCGTTGTTATTGATGCTGCACCGGAATGTGTCTGAATACATACATATATTTATGCATCCATAAATATGTATGTATGTGTATGTGTGCGTGTGCGTGTTCGTGTGTTTGCGCCACACTAGCCTCTTCAGCTTTGCATTTTGAATTCTGACCACGTTGTCGCCATTATGTCTCGTTTTCGTTGCTGTTACAACTGTTGTTACTGCTGCTGCTTTTGACTCGTTATGTTAACTACCCCACCACTGTAATTTCTTTGTTGCTGTTGCTTCAGCCACCCATTTTTGGTATTTTGCTTCATGCTGCTGCTGCTGTTGCTGCAACTACTATCGTTCGTTCGGTCGTTCATCCTTTATGGTTACTATTTACCACCACAACAACAAAAACTATTGCTGCTGCCACTGCCACTGCAACTGCAGCTATTTCCATTGCAAATACCTCTCGCTATTTGTTATACGCTTCATCGTCTTCGTCGTCATTGTACAGTTCAGTCGCTTCCGATAATTTCGCGCAGCCAGTTGTGCAAATACATTTTTGCGTATTCTCGATAAAGATTTTCGGTTTTCAACTAAGTAAACAAAACTACTCCGTTCACATTTTCACATTTTCATTTGTTTAGTTGTTTACTTGTTTCGGTAGTGGACATTTTATTTAATTACAAAAACTATAAGACGAACGATTTTTGTAACTGCCACGAGACGTGACGAACTTTTAGAAAAAAATCCAAAATCTCTTTTATATGAATTCAGATGAATTCACTTTTTTGCCACGGTGAGTGAAAAGCCTTGTGAAATTTGTTTGTTTTTAAAAATATTTAAATTAGAAATGAGAAAAAGGTCGTTCAACTGATAAAATAACATACAAACAGTGCAGCGAGCACGAATGAATACAATGAAGAACCTTTTGTGTTACGATTAATAGCCAAGAATGTTCAGAAATGATAAAGAAAAAGCGCAGAAAAGTTTATACTCATTCCAATGAACAAATAGGAGGTTTTTCAAATTTATGCAAAAATTGTGTGAGAAGTATAAATTTGTTAAGAACTTCTATGCCTTTGAAGCCCTTGCAGGTTAACTAAACATTATACGAATTGACAATTTCTTTAGCACTCTGTTTGTATTAAGGCATAAAAGGCAGTAACAGAGCTGGTGGCTTTGAAATAAGTTCCCTCAGATAAATGCTAGTAAATCAAAACTTTGATACAAATTTCGAAATTTCAAGACCCATGTGGGGCTCTGCCTTTAAATATCTGATTTCAATTTCCGATCCTTGCAATAGAATGAGTATAAACTTTTCTGAGCTTTTTCTTTTTGATTTCTCAACATTCTTGGCTTTTTATCGTACTCCAAAAATTCCCCTCATGTATCCATTCGAGCTCGCTACTGTACCTACATACATACATGCTGCTAATGAATAACTCAACGGAAAAGGTTTTTTGAATTTGAACTTTATGAGAAATACAAATGGAATCCTTGCGAAACTCGAATTATTTCACAATCTATTCTTTAGTTATTTTCACTAATTGTTTTGTTATTTGCGGAAGCTTAATTGCCACAAAGTCTGCTGTATTGATACTTGAAAACCCCTTACACTTTCGATTAAAATATTTTCGATCCGATTGCCGATTTCTTAAGACAGAATTGCACCCCACACGGTATCTAAGTATTTACATAGATTCTCGAAACGAGCTTTCTTAGTTTGGCACTAATTTCTCTTTGTTGTTTTCAATATCGCTCTTTTGGTCGGGTGAGTCTTTTTCTACCATTTTAAAGCTAATGCTTGCGTTTAAACTGTTATCTGTATGTAAATGTGGATCTGGTCAGATTTAAAAGAGTATAAAAGCCAAAAGATAACTGCAAATGACTTGGCAATAACCCAAAGTACATGCATATATAATACATATGTATATACAATACTTACTATAAACTTTTAACATTTACATACATATGTACAATCTGTTAACATTCACCCCTATTCCGACTGTTGGCACCATATTCGTTAGTTTATTTGCATTTTTCTTATCGCACATTGAACTTCTCCATAAACGATTACTTCTTCATTGAATGCTTGAAATGAATATCTTGTACAGGGTGACTAGGAAGCTCTGATCAGTACGGCACAAAACCGCGGAACTTCATAAAAATGGTGGGGAAATAGCGAGAAATCGATATATAAAAATATTATGCACAATGAGAGTCCATGAGATTCTTTTCATTAAAATTCCCAAAACATATTCGTATCATAAATTTTTTGAGGACTTGCTTAAAAGTTAAATGCACACCATATGTTTAAAAGCTATTGATTTTTATTGGATCCCCGTGGTGTCCAAATGTGTTCGCCAGCATTTACTTGGATTTGCCTGAAGTAAAAAAAAAAGATTTATAGCTATACAAAAGAAAAGCTAAGCATGATTGTGCACTCCTATTCCAGACCCGTAGCTGCGTTTACAATTTCCAGTTACTAATTTTGGAATAATTTTTAATGTTGAAAACAGAACGTTTCTGAACGTTGTGAGCAGCTTTCGACCCCATTGAATATCGAATTCGTAACTGTTTCGATGGATTCTGTAATAGGGGGAATAATTGTTTGAATTTTTAGTTTTTTATCTTTAGAGTTCTTGAAGAGGACTTAATTATTGTGAATAAACATTATTGGGAAACATAGCCATTTTTTTTAAATTTACATACTAAAAAAAATATAACCTTAGGAAATCGGGTGATTACTTTTTCATAGGGTGTTTACTTTTCCGCCTCCTTGTATATGGCCAAATCTCACTGCATGTGTACTTTTTCTATATTTCTATATTCCATGCCGCGTTATTCATTCTTTTCACCGCTCTTTTCACGTACACGACAGCTCTTATACTCGTATGTATATATGTATGTGTGTATATTTCAATTCAAAAATGACCCTATATAAAATCAGCTGTCAATTCAACAAGATGGTGTTATGGAGTTGTGCGACATTTACTTTTGCTCATAAAAATCTAATTTTTAGAGTTAGCTACAGCCACATACGCATTTTACAACCTTTCCGAGAGGATTGCTCAGAAACGGTAAAGGGCACACTATTCCAGCCGGTGGGATTTTCTTTCTAAAACTTCAGAAAATGCATTATCTTCTATCCCGAGAGTCGCGAAATAATGACCATTAAAAATAGTAATTTTCTAGAACTGCATGAAAAAGCAGGGGCACATGTTCTCGCTGGATTGTATATCACGCTCTAGCACAGGCAAATTCATACAATACCCCCAAGCGATTTGAGGGACATATTACAATGGTTCGGTCATAAAAAAACTCTCGCCAACCGTTGGAAACCTGTGACACGTGCCGTGTGATATGGAATACATACATAAGAAAATATTAAAGTTATAGCACTTCATTGAATTTAGGAATTGTAGTAAAAATGTTACTGATTTGAATGATTTATTTTAATAAAACCGTAAAAACTGGTAAAATATGGCTTCAAAATTAGACTCTTCAGTTTTAGCCCAGTGATTCCCATAGCTTACAAAAAACAACGAGTTAAAATTGTATTTATTTATTTTCAATTGTCGGTGGCCTAGTGAATGAGTGCTAGGTCTCAAGTTAGATTTCCATGCATGGTAAAATTGCTAAAGTAGATATGTAACCGTTTAAAGAAAGTTACTTTGGAGGCTTGATGCATAACTACATAAGTAGTTGACTGAAGTTCTCCAGTTCGGTTCACCAATATGTGCAAACCACTTTAGCTCGAAAGGGGTTTGAAATAGGTTTCATTCACCTGTCACCGATTTGACTGTAGTCTGCTGCGTCACCTTGTATACACTCAGGTGCCTTGCTCTTTTTCGCGCTCTTTTGCTGTCCCTCTCTCTCTCTGGTGGTGGGCAATAGTTGTTGTCGTCGCACTTGGGCACCCACCAACACATCCGCACCCAAGCACACATCGTGATCATAAATAATGAGCTAGTTAGAACGTTTGAAGATGCAGTAAGTGCGAGTACTTCGAGTATATGTCGAGTGGAATAAATTTGATTTTGTTATTTCATATTAATAGTAAATAACTGGAATATTGTTGTAGGTACATATTTGCAGTTGATGATTTGACCTTAAATACAAGCAAACAGCAACAAACAAAAGCTTTTATTTATAGCTTTTTCCAATACATTTGCATAAAAAATTAAAAGGTCCCACGTTGGCGTTTAGTTGATTCTTTTTGGCAAATGATTTAGGTTCAAATTCAAACATTGTTATTATTATTATTTTTTAACTTCTGATGCCATCATCTACACACTAAGACCATTTGTAAATTTGCTGCTCCACTTTATCATCACTACTGCTTCATACTACTCTTATTATTATTATTATTATTATTATTATTATTTTCACTACATATTGCTGGTATTGTTTTTGTTGCTGTTGTTGTTGTCATTGTTCGCAGAGGTTATTAACTTCTTTCGCTTCTTTCTTGTTGCTCGTAAACAATCTAACAATAAGGCACTACTTACAATAAGTAAGTAAATACATACATACATATGTACTTACACTATGTATATTGTTTGCTAGTACGTATTTGATATATGGATTTAATATATATATGTAGAAGCTTGTCAGATATAACTGAAAGATTCAGCCATGATATTGATACTCGGGGTTGTAAGGGTTTCAACGCAGCCAGATGCGGTAGACGACCTGACCATTGAACTGTGTATAAAAACATCTTAGGATATATGTAGTATAAGAAAGAGTAGAGAAGTTTTCTCGAAAGGGCAAAGAAGTTGTCAAAGGTTTCACGGCCTAGAAAAATGCTTCCAACTAATCGTAGCATTTTCCAAAACGCTGATGAGACTTGTACAACAAAGAGCGATGAATCATAGAAACCCGTCTTTAATACTTACTTTCCGAAGAGTAACCCGTATCTGGTCCCTGGGGCCACTTGGTAGGAGAAGAATTGCTTTGGCAATTCTTGGCTTTTAATGAATAAAGTCGGCAGAATCGCATTTCATTACATCTGAAGAATTTTAATCTCTATTTGAAATTTCCATACCTCTTCATGTTGCGGGCAAGGCAATTCATATTCTTAAAGTCTTAAGAAATGCTGTTTCCTCAAATATACACAATGTGTCAAATGGCATACAGTAGACTTTGATTCTCAATGGTGTGTTGGCACCAGCAAGCAACCATTAACCTTTAAACAGACAGTCGAATACGCTTTTTATGACCGGCATTCGTGTACAAAAAATAACACGAACAACTTGATTATAATATGCAATACTAATTTATAACGAATAATTTTTGTTTTTTGTTTTTAGTATTGCTGAAGAGAAGAAAAAGCTTGGCAACGACCAGTACAAGGCACAAAACTACCAAGCTGCATTAAAACTCTACTCTGATGCGATATCACTATGTCCCGACTCGGCCGCCTACTACAGCAATCGTTCAGCATGCTACATGATGCTCTCCAACTACACGAATGCCTTGCATGATGCACGCAATGCAGTGCGCATGGACCCGAAATTTGAGAAAGCCTATGTGCGGATCACGAAATGTTGCCTCGCGATGGGTGACGCCATTGGCACCGACCAAGCAATCAAAAAAATACTCGAGTTGGACTCGCAGAGCAACGCCGTCAAGGGTGAGCAGCAATCGCTGCTGCAGCTGCGCCAACTTGAGAAGACGATACAGAACTATTACGATACGAAGGCGTACCGCAATGTCGTTTATTATTTGGACAGCGCACTAAAAATTGCGCCAGCATGTTTGAGGTAAGTGTAACGTTTATATTTAATTTGAAATGGGTTCCATTTTAACGCAACTGCTCTCTCTCTCTCTGTCTCTCTATTTTCCTCTTGCTCAGATATCGTCTACTCAAAGCTGAATGCCTCGCGTTACTTGGTCGCTGCGATGAGGCTGTTGACATTGCAGTCAGTGTCATGAAACTCGATACCACCTCCGCCGATGCGATTTATGTCCGCGGCCTCTGCCTCTACTATACAGACAACTTGGAGAAGGGCATCTTGCATTTCGAGCGCGCACTGCAACTCGACCCTGATCACAAGAAAGCTAAGGAAATGCGCAACAAGAGCAAAGCACTCAAGGATATGAAGGAGAACGGCAACATGCTCTTCAAGTCCGGTCGCTTCCGCGAGGCTCAGACCGTCTACACGGACGCACTCAAAATCGACGAATTCAACAAGGACATCAATTCGAAACTTCTGTACAATCGAGCGTTGGTCAACTCTAAGATCGGCTCATTGCGTGACGCCATCACCGATTGCACACGAGTTTTGGAAATTAACACGCAGTATTTGAAGGCGCTGTTGTTGCGTGCTCGCTGCTACAACGACATGGATAAGTTCGATGAGTGCGTCAGTGACTACGAGGCCGCTTTGCAACTGCAGAAAACACCAGAGATTAAGAAACTATTACGTGATGCTAAATTCGCTTTGAAGAAATCGAAACGAAAGGATTACTACAAGATATTGGGAGTGTTACGCAGCGCTACCGATGATGAAATTAAGAAGGCATACCGCAAGAAGGCATTAGTGCATCATCCGGACAGACATGCGAACAGTAGTCCCGAGGAGCGCAAGGTGGAGGAGTTAAAATTCAAAGAGATTGGTGAGGCATACGCGATTTTATCAGACCAGCGCAAGAAGTTGCGCTATGACAGCGGTCAAGATATAGAGGATCAAGAGCAAGGTAGTTAAACTCGAGCTAATTATGTAAACATCAAGCTTATTAAATATTTAAACTGTGTGTGCTTTTCTGTGCTTCTCTGCAGACTTCGATCCCAATCAAATGTTCCGGCACTTCTTCCAGTTCAGCGGTGGATCAGGAACACCAGGATCATCGTTCGGTTTCGAATTCTAAATGCCACAGAGATATCAAAACCCGCCGTAAAAAATTAAAAATTAAATATAATTTATAAAAAGAACCGCGAAACAGATTCAAATACAAAATAAATACGCTTTAATGGCAAACACATTTTCAAACAACAGCAAACAACTGGAGCAAACTCAAATTCAAACTCAAATTCCCAATCTAGTTACTAGTAATAAATACATACATACAATACATGTGTATATTAACAACAGCAAGAGGAACGAGAAAACACTAATATCTACTGAATATGAAAATTACATTACACAGAAAATAGCGGAAGTACTTGTTATAGTTGAGTCTTACTTAAATCAAGCATAAACTTTCTGTTTTCTTTTCCATTTTCGTTTGTACAATTAATATAATTATTGAATTTAATGTTTTTTGGAGAAAAAAAAAATTATTAAATGAAAATGCAGAATAGTAGATTTGTGTGTAATAATTAGTCCGTGCAAATTGCCGATTGTGGTTACAAATTGGATTCCAACATTGTTATGAGCAAATTTTGCCGACGAGCGTGAGTTCGTTCATTTCAAACTTATTCAAATTACGTATAAATGTTGTTATATAAAAATCAAAAACTCAAACAGATGCACTTATCTATTGTATATTGCGATTAACTCTAGTTTTTCTTCTTTTTATTCAAAACAAAAAACTTCTACATAATAAAAACATAATATTAAGTTCAGCATTTACTATGCAGAAACTCAAATTGTTTGGAAAGTTTACAGAACGGCAGAAGCATTTCCTTGCTTATGTGATATTCACAGACATAAATTTATTCTCTTTAATTACCTTTTATTGGTAAACACTGTATGTTTAATTTAAATTCCATTTGGAATCGAATTGCTTTAAAAAACATAAAAAAACATTACCAATCATTTTGAGAATGTAAAACATAGACATTGAACAAACAAAAAAATTATGTTTTAATGAAGAAGTTAATGCACTAATAAGTAAACCCGAACTTAAACAGAGAGTAAATTTTCGGGCGTTGTACAAGTACATTGTGCAAATGCTATATTTTTACTCACACAAAATTAGCTATAATTTTTAAATTTAATTTGCGATAAAGCAACAACGTCAAAATCCGGTTTTTTATATTGTAAACTTGGTAATTCTTCGTATTTTGCCTTCCTACCAATCTACAAAATATTTGTTTGTTGATTAATGTAAAACAATAATTAAATAAATAAATAATGGGGAAATATAAATGATATGCATTACATTGAATACTTGTTTCATTTTGATAGCATGTGAAGGATATCCACACTGAGAAACTCCGAGTCAATTCAAATGTGAAAATCACGCAAACCAGACATTTGCCCCTGATCTACAAAATGCTGTCTGTCGTCTGTTCTAAATGTTACCTAATTACGATTCTAACATTTATTAGTAGGTATCAATTCTTATTCTTACTGAGATACAACAGCCCTAGACCGAACTTTTGTTTGATTTACATGAACCGAATCATGCATGAACCAAACCATTTCTGTTTTTTTTTCACTTGAACCGAAACCAAACACAGGGTTTCTCGAAAAAATGGTTTGATATAATTAAAAAAGATATCTCCTTATTTCGATTTGCACCATAATTTTATTAAAAAATTTTTTGTCTTGATTACATTTCCAAGCCTGTACACTGCATTTCATATATTTTAAAGTAAGAGAAAATGTTCAAACAAAACAATTAAGCAACTACCGAGAGTCAATAGACTTACATAAAGGTGAGAGGGATTGTGAAAAAGTATGATGATGAACTTAATAATGACTCTGATGTAATTGATAAATAGGATGATTTTGATAATCATTTTTGAGCATATTGAAAAGTATTTATGAATTTTATAACCCTTTGTAGGTAGCCCTTAGGTAGGAGAACTGCAAAGAGTAGCCAGCATTAGAATATACTCGATACATGTCGCCAGTAGAACCTTAATGATGATCTTGATTCTTTTTTAATGGGTTGCGTAAATCAGCATTGGTATATACAGTGTCGGACAATGAAAATAAGAACACCTTGCACTATAAAACTTCCACTGATTTTTTTTTTATCGGACTGCTTATGGCAAACAATTTTTATAGAGAAGAAAATGGTATGGTATACTTACACTTAATAAATTTATAGGTGGCAACACTACATTCAAATATTTTTTGGGGATTTCCAAGCAAAAAAGTAGAAGCGAAGCATTCAATAAGTACAGCAGACGAAAAAATTTATATTTTAAAAAGGAACTTAAATTTGTTTATAATTTGTACTGGTAAGCATTTAAGTGGTCGCTGTGGCGTAGTGGTAGTGCGTTGGACTGCTACGTAGAGTGTCCGGGATTCGAATCTAGGCACAGGCAAAATCAAAAAGTAGAAAAACTTGCTTTTGTACACGGCTCCACCTCTTGGCAGGCAATGGCAAAGCTACAAGAGTAAAAATTGCTATGAAAAGCTTATCACTTCGCCGTTCGGATTCGGCATTAAACTGTAGGTCCCTTCCATTCATGTACAAATATAACACGCACAACATGAGTGGATGCGAAAAACTCGGCCTAGGCCCTCATGGGCTGTTGTGCCATTAAAAGTAAGTAAAGTAAGCATTTAAATGGTAGCATTGAGGGTAATTCAACAAATTAAATGTAAACTATTCCGTAATGTCACAGCAAAATGGGTCGAGCAAAGCACTGCAGCAAGGAGGAACGTGATTTGGTGAAAAAACTGCGAAATGAGGGACAAAGCATGAACCAAATAGCTAAAACTATTAGCAGATCCTCGACATTTGTTTACCAATCTTTATTACCTCCAACATTTTATTGCAAGAGAGGTAGGCCCCGCAAAACTACAAGTGAAGAGGGCAATCGCATAAAAATTTTTGCGGCGCGCGACCTATTTAAGGCAGCTGCCACAATTAGAGAGGAGACATGGGTTCAAATTTGTGCTCGATCTGTAAGGAGACTTTTGGTGGAAAAAAAACATGTATGGGAGAACAGCACGAAAAGTACCAATGTTGACACAAATACATCGAAAGTGTCCCATAGAGTTCGCTGAAGCGAACATTGAGTGGGATGGTTCAATTAATGCAAAAAAATGGCCTAACGTATTATGGACAGACGAAAACAGGGTGAATCTTGTTGGAAGTGATGGCAAACGTTGGGTTAGACGCCCGAAAAATGCAGAATTGAGCCCAAAATATACTAGGAAGACGTTTAAGCACGGAGTGGGAAGCATCACGGCATGGGGGTGCTTCTCTTGGGCCCTCTTGGTGTGGGCCCTCTGTATTGAATAAAAGAAACGATGGTCAGATTTCTTTACGTAAACATCCTTCAGGAGGTGATGCTTCCTTATGCTGAATGGGAAATGTCCCTGAAATGGCAAATGCAATAGGATAACGATCAATCCTTGCGCGAGATTGGTTTTCCCATAATGGAATTCCCGTTATGACCTGGCCTGCACAACCTCCTGACCTTAATCCAATCGAGCACTTGTGGAATATTGTCAAAGAGAAGATTGGCACTAGTACCAGAGCTAAAACAAAGATGAATTGTGGCAAAGCATTCAAAGAGCGTGGTATTCCATACCCCAGGCTACCTGCGCGTCTCTGGTGGAATCAATGCCTAGAAGGTGTAAGGCGGTTTTAATTAACTAAGGCTATTCCACAAAATATTAACATTAGTGAACAATTTGAGTCAATATTTTATAAATTTTTTTTTTTAATTGAAGTGATCTTATTATTTTGTCCTTTTGAAATGTGATTTTATGTACATTTTACTTACTTACTTTTAATGGCACAACAGCCCATGGAGGGCCTAGGCCGAGCTTTTCGCATCCACTCATGTTGTTCGTGTTATTTTTGTACATGAATGGAAGGGACCTACAGTTTAATGCCGAATCCGAACGGCGAAGTGAAAAGCTTTTCATAGCAATTTTTACTCTTGTAGGTTTGCCATTGCCTGCCAAGAGGTGGTGCCGTGTGGAAAATTTTTT